>VZTN01028304.1:37056-137542 GCA_013400515.1 Erpornis zantholeuca
GCTCACGACGTCAGGAGCCGCTGCCAATCCCTACGCCGCCGTTCCCCCCGTCCCAGATGTGGCCTCCCGGCCCCGCCGGCCAGATGTTGTGCGAGAGAGCTCCTGCAGTACCCCGGACAGCGCTCCCGGGACCGCTCGCTCCCCGGTGCCGAGCTCCGGCCCCTGCTGCCACCCCGGCACCCACCGGCGGGGATAAGTCCCGATCCGCTGCAGCCGGAGCGCCGGCGTCCCTAGGCGGGGGATAGCGAGGAGCGAGGAGGAGCAGAGCGGGGCCCGGCACAGCCTGGGCTAAGGGACGGCTCGACCCTTTCCCCAGTCCCCAAAAAACACTGCCGGGCTGTCACTAACACTCGGAACCGGGGTGTTCAAACAGAACAAAAACCTCATCAGGCAGTAGTACCACAATCAGCTGACTGACTGACTGTCCCTCAGGTTTGGCTTTTGGTAATGAAAAAGTGTCAAACAAGAAGAAACAAAGGGAGAAGGAAAAAACCCAAAAAACCTCTTGTCTTCCCTTTCCTCTACACCTTTCTCCTTCCCTCCACTTTACACCTAGAGCAACTCCCTCACCCGCCCTCTGCCTCTCACTTGTGCTGTCTCACAGACACACACGGGTATCATTTCCCCATCTGCTCGGCTCTCACGCACACATGCATAGACACACACAAACAAATAAAAGCCCCACTTTAACCCTCATTTGAAGCGATTACAATTGTAGACGAGTTCCTACCATTCATTCCTTTACCTCCTCACCCTCTTCTCGTACCTTTCTGACTCTGGGAGGTAGCGCTTAACAAAAGCCCAGTATTTGAAGTCAATTTCATATCTAAAGATGTGTCCAGTTCACAGACTGGACTTTTCTTTTCCCTAGATCCTGCAAACTGGTATCTTCTCCCTGCAAATGAAGACGCACGTCTGAATTCCAAAAGAGAGAACACTGTTAAGGTAATTCAGACAATTTTCTCTGATGACACATCTCTTGCTCCAGGTGCATCTCTGCACCCTGAAAAGGCTAAAGCCTTTTGGCACTTGCATCTGCTGCTGCCTTTGCACACCAAGAGGCCCCTGCCACAGCAGTGAGGCAGATGCACCACCATTATTTTGGTCACCATAGGCCACATTCTGGCATTTCTTTAGTGAGTTCAGTCAACTCCTATTTGTTTTCCTTCCTGCCTTCTTTGAGAAGCAAGAAGAAAAAGCTTTCCAAGTGTCGGCTGCTGTGGAGCCACATGATTGCACTGAGTGCAATGAGGCTTTGCTGGCTCTTTTCAGCTTAACATCTGCCCACACTCTTTTTGCAGTCATTGACCATAACCCGTCAAAGATTCCAGCCAGTTAATTGGAGTCTCTTGCCTTGTCCCAAAGCCTTGACCTCAAATAAATACCACCCTCTCCTCCTCCTTCTTTCCCCCTAAAAAAATTAATGTGAATAAACCTTTGTCATGCACTGTGAGAACTCATTAGACTGAAGAAATATCTGCTTCAAAGACAATTTGATTGTACTGGAGTTAGGTTATTTGATTGGACTCTTGTTTCAAACTACAAGTCCCCAAAGACAGACAAAAGACTGTAATGAACAGTGAGATGTCTTCTTCCAAAGCTGATCAGCCATGAAGATAAAAATGTGTAACCAAACTGAATACAAAACTTTTCAACTTCTAACTCTTAGCTTAGCTATATGCACTCATTAGTCAGAAGCAGAGATTCTGAAAGCCTCAGTATACATATTCCAATTAAAGATAGCACTTGCTTCTTTTGGCTTGACATTTTCACACATTCCCTTCTCGTGGGCTGCCAGCGAGTTTCACCAGCCTCCCTTGCTGCCACTGAAGTGACATTACCTTCCTTCCTGGGCCATGTCAGCTCTGGTCATGAGCAACAGGTAACCCACTCCAGAATCAGACCTCAGCTCCAACCCTTCCCCTGGCCAAATACACTCTAACAGGCTGTGAGGTGGGACAGGAGGGACTTATGGTTTTCCCATGGAGGAAGCCAAGGGCTGACTTGGCTTCATATTCAATGGCCCAAGGGAATAAAGGGCCTTCCTTACTCTCTTTTGGGATTAAGGCCTCTGACAGCCTGAGACTCCTGCCATCCTGCTGGACTGACCCAACTAACCAGCCAGTAAACCCAGCACCTGTCACCTTGTAGGGATCTGAGGTACTTGTGGAGCTGTCCATTTTTCATGTAACTGTACATCTCCCATTTTTTTGCATCACTCTACTTCCAGCCTCCATTTTCTGGATGGCTTCTTCGTCTTTTTTTTTCTTTTCAGCCATGCTGTGCTGTGCTGTGCCTGCTGTCTAATCAGCAATAGCTAGTCTTCCATTATCAGTTGGCAACATTCCATCATGCTCCTCCATCTCAAAAATTGCCCTTACACCAAAACACCATAAACACCTAGAAACAGACAAAGGCACTCCTCTTACCTCTGCCTCTGAAGTGGGATATACAGAAACCAGTGGCAAGTGACCACCTTGATGCTCCACCTTGGTGTGTGGCACTTCCCCTCTACAGCCATCCTGAGGCAGAGTGGTTACATTGCTGAGCAGGTGCACAGGAGATGAATATTTTTGAAGAGCAGGAAAGGTAGTTATGGGTCATTTACTCTAGCATCCCCCACAAGCCCAGGAACATCCACCCATAATCCCTGACAGATTCCCAGTAGCTATATTCAAACATACAGCAGCCTCAGCAGCAGCCAGCACTGGCTCCTGACACACAAACCAATGCCAGGCTGTGTCTGCTGGGGGACTTGGGGAATTCACTGCTGGTCCTGCAACCCTACACACATGGCAGGGAGACTGCAAGAAAAGGAGCAGTTTTCACCCATCCCTGCAGCACAAGGGCATGTACCAGTTCAGACACACACCTCTGGCACAGAGCTCTGCCAGGGACAAATCTGCTCACCATCACCTCTGGCCAGGTTTCCCCCTTTCTTCCACAAGTCCTGCCCTAGCCTGACAGACTCTGCCAGCCTCCAGCAAAAACACTCCAGCCCAAGCCTGTTGTCCCATCCTGCTCACACAGAGATGCACTCCTGCACATGTTTGCATGCTCACTCTCCTTTCTTTCTGTCCTTCAAGGCACTCAGGTTTTCTTTGTGCCTTGCACACCCTTTCATACTCCACTTCCCTCCCTCTGCCACCAGACCCCTTTGCCCTCAGGTGGATTCAGATTGCCTCCCCAGCACAATGCAGGCAGCCAGTCCCCTTCCCTCTGACAGACGTACTCCCACAAACTTGCTGAACCATTCTACGAGGCTTTAATATTCATAAAAGTCAACCTTAGTCTAAAGAAAATGTGGTTGATGACGAAAGTATTTACATTGCAAATCACTTTTAATAGCCCTCTGGTAGTCAGCCTGGTGATAAATGCTAATCCATCTATCAGCTCAAAAACAAAATAAACCCAACTCAGAAAGGGAGAGTCAGAGAGAGAAAAAGCAGCTGGTGACAGTGAGAAAGGCTCAGGCCTCCGGACCATCACTGCCACAGGAGACAGGCATGAAGGCTTCACTCAGCAGTTGGTGAGAGCAGTAAAGCATCCCAAAGAGAGCAGAGGCAGCTGCTCCACCTACTCTTGGCCAAGCAAGGAGACACCCTTCACTTTCTGGCATGGACATGGCATTGCCTGGCAGGACAGAACTGTCTAAATGCCAGGGCAGTAACCCAAAATCCCTGCCCATGGCCAGGGCTGCAGACAACAGGGTGGTGCCACCTGTGGGTGGCATCAATACAATCCCCAAAGGAACAGCCCTTTCCCCTCATTTGAGTTGTCCCCAGGACACATCAGGAGTAAATGGCCCCAGACATGAGTTCTGCAGGACAGTCACTCATGGGTGCAAAGTGAGCCAAATCCCAGACCATGCTGGGACAAAGCCACACTGCAGGGCACGAGGACTTGCAGGGTCAAGGAGAAGCAGGTCGGATGCAGCCTTCCTGAGAGAGAAGATGACTGAAGGCATCCAGCCACACGCTGCTGCCTCAGCCAGGCCCTCAGCAGTCATGCAAAGCCACATCTTCTCATGCCTCATGGCATGCCTAACTGGGGACAGAGGGAAAACATACTGATGCTGAAGCTGCATTAAGCACATCACTTAGTGCTCAGCTGTTTCCCAGCCTCCCGAGCTGCTTGCAGAGACAGGGTAATGAAAGATTCTTTCATTATTTGGAAAATGTCATTTTTAGCACCAGTGAAGGATGCCAGAGCCACAGCCCCAGGGAGTGAGTGACTATGTTTAGCGATGAAGCAGGTGTGGCCCCAGTGGCTGGGGTGATGGTGGCACCAGAGGCCCCCACTTGCTCTGGGGTCCATGGCAGGGCACAGCCAGGAAAGCAAGGTATAAACACTCTGGCCCATGCAGAGAAGCCAGGGGAGCATGAATAAGAGTAGTGACTAATACAGAAAACCATCCTCCCGTGGCTGGCTTGTCCACAGCCGTGCAATTCACACCAGTCCGTGAGCCCACGAGCATCCTTGAAATGCCAGGGAGCACCAGACACCTGTGCTCTCAGACTGGCCGCAAATATTGGTGACTTAAATCAAAGGTGGGGCTATGGCAGGTGAAACAGACTTCTGGCACCTGATGCTACCCTTGGGAAGGCCCTTGGGAAGCCTCCTGTTTGGCACTGCCAGTTGCCCAAGTTCATCAAAAAGCAGGAGGGCAGCTTCAGCCTGTGCCTGGTGTGGCACCTCTGGAGACAGTTAAACACAACAGCCTGCACCCAGCCTGGTGTGGCACCTCTGGAGAGAGTTAAACACAACAGCCTGCACCCTGCCTGGTGTGCTGCAATCTCTTCAGTCAATAATCATCCCCTTTTTGTGTTTTAAAAGATTGCTGCTGCTATTTTAAGGTTGCGCTCAGTTTTGTCACATTTGCCATATAAGCATGACTTCAAATTCTTCAATATAATTGTTTTTTGCAGTCCCCACTCTTGCAACTCTTACTTGCTTTCTGGGTAATGGAAGGGGGAAAGTGCTTCTGAATCACTTCTTTTATACCTATTATCAAAAAAAAAAAGAAAAAGAAAAAGAAAAGAAAAGAAAAGAAAAGAAAAGAAAAGAAAAGAAAAGAAAAGAAAAGAAAAGAAAAGAAGAAAAGAAAGAAAAGAAAATGAGGGAAAAAAATCAGGAATGTAAGCTTGTGCTGTTCTCGTGCCATTTCTCACATGACACAGAAGAGAGCACATCTTCCCTGTGCCTGCTGTGCCCATGGGCTGGGTCTGGCCCATGGAGCCAGGCAGTGTGTGGGAACCCTGTGCCTGCCTGTGGTTGCCATGAACTCCCCAGGGCACCATCCCACACAGCTTGCTGCCCGGCCATCAGGGGAAAAGCAACCAGGGGCTCAAGCCCCTTTAACGGATTAGTCTAAATAGTTAATTTACCAATTCATTACTTCATTAACTCATGAATTCACTAACGCACCATGCTTACCCTCAGCAGTTCCCTTGCCGGGCAAGGAATGCCCAGCAGCCCCATGGCCAGTGCCAGAGCCTGCCTGCTGCCACCTGCCCTCCGAAGGCTTTGGGGGTCAGCTGCCCTCCTGACACCTTCCAGCTCAGGAGATGGGTGCAAACCATTTCTGCTGGGCTCTGCAGGACTTGCCAGCGGCTGTTGCAGAGCTGCAGGAGAGGATGCCCACAGGAAACGCTGCTCCCTGGACTACAGGGGTTGGAGCCTCTAAACCTGGCAAACCTCCATGGAGCTGAGACCACCTCTGGCACATGTAGCCACTCCTAGGGGAGAAACTCATTCCCAATGAGGAGACAAGTCCCAGTCCCACACATACACTGAACCACTCAGCCCAGACTCCCTGCACTAGGGCACTGAGGCAAACCCAAGCTCCTGCAGCCCCCCAGGCTTCTCCACTGCAGGGGCAGGGAGCCAGCAGCCCTGCAGTGCAATCGCCCTGCCATCAAATTTACTGCACCTAGAGGCATGGCAGAGCCTGCCTTCTAAAACACATGCGTTCTAATAAATATCTGCTTCAAATGCACTCCCGGCTTTAAATGTACGTTTTTTAAAAAGAGCATTTCCCTTGATTTGAGGCAATTGCTGGCACTGCTGGGGGACAAAGAGCTCTATGTGTGTGCATGTCTCTTCAGGCAGCTCAGCTCTGATCCCCACATGGACAGAATTTGTGCTCCCCACAGGCACATTTACCTCACACAGAGGCCCCACCGATGTTAATGCTACCTACAATGTCCTTCACAGGGAAGGAAACCAAGAGGAACACAGCGAGTGTGCAAAATCCACAGCAGGCAAAAACAGTCAGCAGTTCCTCTGTCAAGAAAGCCTTTTATACAGCCAGAATGAAGCATATCCTTGCTTTCCCAAGAAAGATGCACTCCCTGCCCCTGCATCTCCTTGTGCCTGGCAGGGACCTGGCCCTGGTGCAGGGGAAGGTACAAGGCCATGGGTCACTTGTCTTCATTCTGTGGGCATTGAGTGTATTTTTGAGCAGCCCCTCAGCACTGACACCTTCCACACATGAGGCTGTCCCTCCTCTCACCCCTTCTCCACAACCTCTACCCACCAAAATTTACCCTGGGCAGAAGAGCCCACCATGGGTTGACCATGGGTACCAAACCCCTGCACTGTAGGGATGAAGGCAGCCTGCTGATATTGGGGTCTTCCATTCACCCCACAGGTCTGTACCCCCAAACCCAGCCCCAGCACTCACCAAAGAGACTTCATCACCCCAAGCCAAACGAAAAACATGGCTAAAGTCTTTTGTTATGGCAAGAGGCCATATCTCAAGGCAGAGCCAGGGACGGAGGAGGCTCGAGGCTGCAGGATGCGAGAGCTCTGTTCTCTGATGGCCAGGCTAATAACCTTGTATTAAATTACAAGCCCGGGTTCAGTTGTGGTTGTTTTGTTTTTGTTGGGTTTTTTGTAAGCTGTCTGTTTAGATTTATCAGCGTAATTCCTGATACTGCCTTGTCGGACATCATTACGATAATCTCACTGCTGTGTCTGCCAGGGAATTGGGAGGCAAGCAGGAGGCGGCTGCAGAGCAGGAGAGTGGTGGGGCCTGTGCCGCCTGCAACACACAGCCCCAGGACCACTCACCCCACAGCTGGGGACCCTGGGGAAGGCGGAGGCATGAGCCCCCTTAACGGGACTCAAAAGTCAAAAAGAGCCAGCTCACACCGAGGACAAGGGATCCAGTCTCCAGCCAGGCAGGTCTCCATCCCTCCAACAACCTCAGTGAGAGGAAGAGATGCCTCAGGAAAAGGGGAGAGGGCATACAGAAAAACCTGTAGGATGTGGGCAAGCTGGAAATGAGCGGCCTCTGTTTTGGCACCGATCCCTCCCCTTAATTCACAATAATTGCATCATTAATTTAAATAAGGTCTTTCAGGGCAGAGAGCACGAGAGGAAGAGGGCAGGGAGCTTCCAGCCCAGCTCTGTCCCTCCATATTTCCATGCTGCAGCCCTTGTCCACGGATGCTCCCTTGCACACGCACACACAGGTGTACCCACACATGCACACAGAGACTTCCTGTCTTCCCCACGGCCAGGCCTGCTGTGCTCCACCTTGGCATGGGTCCCCTGCCAGCCCCCAGTCAGTGATTTGGCTGGCAAGCCTGGCCAGGCAGGTGGAAAAGTGCTTCTTCCTAGGCACCTGGCACTGAGACCCTCACCTGAGGCAGGGGGGTGCTCCAATGTAGCACTGCAACTTCTCAGCAGCTGGAGTAGGGTCTGCAGCTTCCCCTCCCAGCAGCAAGAGCAGTCTGGGCTGAAGAGCTATCTGGGGTGGGGATCTTGGAGCTTTGGGATTTTTTGGGCATGACATAGAGCAAAGGCGCTCCTGGGAGCCCATTAACCCACATGAAGCATCCCTCTCCCCACCAGGCAGGGGCTGGGGGAGCCACAGGTGGGAGGCAGGTAATCACATCAGCAAAATAAATAAAAATTCCAGCCCAGCCTGGTGTTCTTATTAATGAAAATGAGCCTGTGATGGGAGGTAATTTCCAGCCCCTGCGTGATTTGGCTGGAGGATGGAGCTGAAGATAGGGATGAGTCTCAGCAGTCAGGCAGAGTCAGAGCCCAGTCAGATGCAGTCAGGGACCAGAGCCTCTCCCAAGAGGGATTGGGTACGTGGCCTTGAAACCTGGAATGTGAGGAGAGGAGCTGTCAACACCTACAGAGATCAAGTGCTTCCCCCTGCCTCCCTGGAGATGCAGCGTTACCAGCCACTGTCGCTTGGTGGGGATCTGGCTGAGGTCACCACAGGAGTGGGGGCATCTTCAGATCCCATTTCACAGCACTCCTATCCCCACACTCTGGCTGAACCTTTTCCAGCTGCTGGTCCATGCAGCTACTTGGTCGAATCATCCTTATCCAACTCCTCCAGTCTCCCTTCATGCACCCACCCACGCAGTTGCTCACACCAGCGCTGCTCTCCCCCAGCTCTTGTGGTGTGCCAGCATCCCCCAGTACTGCTGAGAAGTGGGATGGTAGGCATTCCCATAGCACGATGAAAGCAACCTAGGTTCCCCTCTTGCTACTGATAAGTGGGGAAAATCTATATTCATTTTCAGAGCTGAGTGAGAGCAACACATTTTGAGGGAGAATTTTCTTCTCAGGAACACTACACTCTGATGAGCTGAATTAATTCATACCCAGTTGAGTGTCTGACCCCAAATAGGTTGTATGACTGAAATTTAAAGAAGCATTATTGTAGTGATAGTATTTTGAAAGAGGAAAGTAAGCAGCTGTAGTCTTATTTGTTTGAAAGGAAAAACTATTTTAAGAAAATTTACTAATTTCAACCATTCAAGGCCTGAGACCTGGCCTGGAAACCTTGCAGCATCCCCAGCATAGACGTCAAGACCTCTCCCACCTTAGCCATGGAGCAAGAGCACATCAGCCTTGTGAGAAATGGTGCAGGAGAACCCTTGCAGGACACAAAGCCTGTCCAGAGTGCAAGCAAAGCAAAGCAGTGCTTAATAAAACTCCCCCCAGTAGCTGAAGATGCCGGCAGGAAGGAACAGCCCTTTGGGGCGGCGAAGGGTTGGCACAAAAACAATGGGGCTGCAGATGGGGTCAGGGCAGCTGGAGAGATAAATCCCATGCTCCTGCCAGGCTCAAAGGGCTTTTCCAGCTGTCTCCCAAAGGACAGGACCTGTTGCATCTGCAACCATCCCTAAAGCTGTAGCTGCCAAGGCCTTGGGGAGACCCAACCAGCACCAGCCCACAGCTGCCATGCAAAAGCCGCTCAGCTGGGCCAGCCTTCCCACACTGGGCTACAGATCAGAATCTCTCCATCACTTCCCCAATGAATTGAGGCAGATGTGTCACTGGCCAAAGTGTTACTGCCAGCCCCAGGGTGGGATGCTTCAAATAGCTGCGCACTGTGATACAAATTGTACTTTGATGAGGTACATTAGGCCATCTGGACGGCCTTAAACAGCCTTGATAAAGACAGAGGAAGGGCTGCTTGAGGTGGGAGGAACCTCAGCAGTTTCAGGGCTGTTCACTGTTCCTTGAGCTAACATTTGTGCAGCTGGTCGGGGTGGGGCTGGCAGCATCGAGGGGGTCCACAAGGGGTGGGTCTGCCCAAAGGCAGTGCTTCAAATGACCAATGAGTGACCCCCACGGTGGTGTGGGCAGTACATGGGTACTCACAGCCTGGATGTGCTTTTGGCCAGCAGAACCCACAAATCTGCACCACCCTGGGGTGTCCCTGTGGATGGATCCGAGTCCTGGCAACCAACCAGACCACCCTGCTCCCACCAGTCCCATTAACCGTGTGGGAAGCAGTGCTCCTAGGAAGGAAAGCCCATGCTCACTGATGAGCATAAGAGAAATAATGCTCCAGAGGGGGAGGGGGAAAAAAATGGTTGCTAGAGAAAATCACCTAGGCAGGGGTAAGAGCCAGAAAGCAGGGAAGGAAACAGGGAACAGGAGACTGAAGAAACCCAGAGGAAAGGAGGTGTCCCACCCTGCTGAACCCTGCAGGGAGGAACCAAGGGGAGAAAGTGCAAGCCCAGATAGCACTTGAGGCACAGAGCAGCACGTGGGACCCAGATGGGAATTCTGCTCACTGGTGGTTTTCTAACTGCTGGTGTGCCTGATCTGGCTCCTGTGGCACCTTTGAGTCCTGGTGAGGTTTTGGCTGAGCAATTCCCGAAGTTTAATTTCCAAAGTTATGTGTAGAGAATGAGCTCAGTCCCTCTGCACGACAGGCCCCAGTGGTGCTGTGGGTGCCCTGACCTTGGCCTGGCTGCCGGCGCCGTGCAGCCCCGTCTCACTGCTGCGACCTACATTCTGCCTCCCCAAACACACGGCCTTGCACTTAGCTGCATTAAACCCACAGAGTGCTGGATAGGGCTAATTTCTGACCAGGCTGTCAGGAAGTATTATGTCAAATACCTTACAGAAGCCTAAGCATATTATGCCGACACAGCTACCTTTGTCAACCAAATCTGAGATCTCATCAAAAAAGCAGTGTTAGGCTTAGCCATCCTCAGTACCTCCAGAGCAAACGCATCTCCAGGGCTTCTCCTGGGTCACTGCACTCCGAGCGCTGCCAACCACTCAGCCTGAGGCTGCAGCTCTGTGGGGACCAGCCCCAACCCCGCTACCAAGAGCCAGCGGAGCTTGCGTGACACTGAAATAAAGAGTTCGTGGACCAAGGTCCTTACTCCCACATGGTGGGTGGGAAAGGCTGGGTGCAGGGCAGCATCTTGTGCTGGGTTACTACTGCTTTTGCATGCTCAGCTCTTGTCCTCCTTGACTGTGACCCATGGCCGAGGTGCTCCCTATGAATGGAGAAACCTTGTGCTTCTCAGTATCACCTGCCCTTGCCAGTCACATTAGGTACTAGAGCCCTAAAGCTGCTGTTTCATGGCTGTGCTTGTCCCCACCTCAGCAATGCAGCAGGACCAGCCTCAGTCCCTCCCTAAATAATTGTTTTAATTAGCATTTCCTTTGATGTAGGTGATTAGCAGAGGGCTGCTGGCAGGGCTACCATGGGAACTTTTGCAGTGGGCAGACATAAGTGCAACCCTCTGTACTGCTGTAGCACTTAAACGTTTTAATATCAGCCTCCCCAGGGGCTGCCAGTCAGTCTTCATTAGCCCCTCTGAGCCTTTTCTAATTCTGCCTAAGGCTGGAGGGGGAAGTTTATGGCCCCTGCTGAAGCACAGACCCCTGGATGGGGTAGGGCCCTGCCTGGCAGGATGAGAAAACTCAGAAGTAATGACCCCCAGGGAAAGGGCAGAACCACGACCACAACACCCTGGGGAAGTTTGACAAGGACCCAGGGGAAGGAGAGAAGCTGGGCTTGGGTACCAGCCAGCGAAGGCTCTTAGCAGCGCCTGGTCAGCAGCCAGCAGTCACCACTTACTCATCCCCCCACCCCCAAAGTCCGCAGTGAAAACAAATAATTGCAGATTAAAATTTCCCTGCAGTGGGGTGCCAGTGCCCCATGCTGTGTTGGAGAAGGGACTGGAGTCCATCTGCTATCAGAGCCAGCTCCTGATCCTATCAGGCTATTACTGTATTATTGAACTGGGGATTGAGGGACAGGCTTTAATAGCTATGATGGTATCAGGGGTCCAGCATTAAATTCTAGGAAGGACCATGTAGCTCAGCCTAAGGAATAGAAGGAACCAAGCCTAAATTACCACACCTCATGTTTTTGCAGTGTCTGCTATCTACCCCAGCTTCTGTGAAGCTGAAGCTAGGAGCTTAGAGGGTAAGGGTGAAGGACCACTTATTTGAGCTTGGAAAGAGCAAGGACTCCAGAGTCAAACTCCACCAACCAAGCTGAAGCAGGGCAGGATGCAAGGACAGAAAGGGAAACCTCAGCAGCTGCCAAAATCCATGTGCCTGCCTGAAGCTCACTGCCTACCCAGCCACAGCTAAAGTGAAGGCTCAGTGGGGTGGGCAGAGACCAGGTACAGCTCTCCACATACCCAGTGGTCCAGTTTCAGCAACAGGTCCTCCTGGAGAATTCTGTGTCTGGCTGCCTTTTCCAGTGGTGGCATTTGCTCCCTGCTGTGCTCACGTCTCCCAGTTGCTCACACTTTGCCCATCCCACTGAGTTATTTGCGCGCTTGCATGGCACTCCCAGTCCCTCCCCTGTGACACCATGGAGCTGCACTGGCAGGCAGGCCCTGGCGCAGAAGGTGGATGCTTGGAGGCCAAGCAGCAGCATATTGATTTTCAGATGAGAGGCAAAGGGGAAGCCCCACAGTGTCCTCTCTGGGATGCTGGCTTCTGGCAGAAAGAGAGCTGATGTCCAGGGCCAGCATCCCGGGGAACACAGTTTGATCCTTGCCAGCTCCTGCCGGTGCCACATGCCATCAACAACTGCTCGAAAGGCAAAACAGAGGAGATGAGGGAGCTCACTGGGAGCAGATGAGAGGCACTTCTGTTCGAGATGCTGTGGGGAAAACAAATCCTTGTGCTCGGCAGAGTTCACAGAGTGGCTGTACAGGCTTCCTGCCCTTTACAACGGCGGGAGCCAGGCAGGGAGGGGGAGAGGCCCCTGCCCCTGGGGAAGAGGGGAGAGGGACATGGGCATTAATTGGCTGGCAGAGTGGCAGCTGGAAAACCTGCTTTGCCTTCCAGCTCCCTCGTGTGCTGAGGGCCCCCTCCATGCAGAAGTGGCAAGGCATGGCATTTATGTACTGCACACCGAGATCCCAATTAGTGGTGGATGGCTCACATGCTGCACACATTAATTAATTTGCCTTTTCCTGTTGGAGAGTAACTTCTCTGACAGATTGGGACAGAGCAGAGAGGGGAACTGGTCCCTAGCCAGCAGCCTGAGCAGCAACTGGAGAAACCAGTTATGGGGCTTGGCTTTGGCATCAGTAATAATGGGAGAGACTCCCCATGCACCCAGCTGTGACCTGCTCCCTGCCTCTCCTTCCTGCCCAGCACATCTCCCGGTGGCCACATACAGCTGGGTTCCCAGCATCACCCAGTTACTATGAGGTGACCAGTTACAAGGTCACCTCATAGCAGCCACATGTGGTTATAGCATGGGACTTCCAGGGGGGTCAAATAGAGGTTCTTGGAGACGGAGCAATAGATCAGCCAAGGAATGAGGGCAGAAAACCTGGGACTCGCAGGGACAAGCAGGCATCACCTCTTCACTGTACCACCTGCCAGGGCTTCAGCAACCCTCTCTGGGATCTTCAGTCTCCCTCCAGGCAGTGCTCACCCTCTGGTGTGGTCCCAGGCACAGGGATGCCAGAGCATTCACTGGCTGCAGCAGTGCCCATGCAGGTTTCCATCTGTGAAGGATTCATACAAAAAGTCGCCTCCCAGCTCAGAAGCTCCAACCCCTACCTCCTCCTACTGCCCCAGGTTTCTGGCACATTCTCTCTTCCTAGCTAACCTAAATAATCTTGTATCATCAGCTGTTCCCCTCCTCTTTCAGCTCATTAGGGCTTTTAGAGAACAGTGGCTCCTACTGAACCCTACCAACCCACCATTAACCTCATTCCATGCCAAGAAATGGCTCTTACTTTTGACTCCAATTCCCACAGCTTCTATCTCCAGGAGGACTCTACCCCTCACCCTTCAGGTGACTAAGTTTCTTTAATAGCCTCTTGTGAGGGGCTTTATCAAAAGCCTTTTGAAAGCTAAATAAAATTCTCTGCACTGTATTTCTCCTTTCCCCAGCATTTTGTTAGCACATTTAAAGGCTCCTGACAGTCTATGGCTGAGAAAAGCTTTCACTTTTTAAGATTATTTCCTGCTCCTACGCAGCAAAGCTCTCATTTTGCATCCTAAATTGGGCCAGCAAGTATGCACAGCTCTGGTTTGGTTTCCTGAAGCAGCTCTTGTTGAATTTCCATGTTGCTCTTGGTATGGCATTTGCCTCAGTGCTGCATTGTCACACTGCAGCGAGCAGCTGAAGCTGCAAAGCTTGGGGAAGGAGCCCTGAGCTGCTGCTGTGCTGTCCCTGGCGTGGGCAATCCCACTGCCTCCAGTTCTATGCAGTGCTCCAGGCCTCAGGTCACCACGCAGATTCAGGGCTGTTGCTTGAGGGCACAGTTGCATCAGCCCTCCCCAAAACAATCAAGCAACACTGCTGAGCTGGAGCAGGGTAGTCCAAAGCAGATAAAGTTTTGTCCTAAAGGAGCATGGGAGGCAAAATAAATAAACTGCAGTGAGGTGTGTGGATGGGTGGGCGAGCCCATTGCGTAAGTGGGCTTAATTTTCCCTCCTGTCCCCTCCTCTTCCCACCCACTCATCCACGTTGCTCCATTAGATCTCAGGCAGGAATAATCTGAGCTTGGCAGATTCTAGGTATGAAACTCAAAAGAAAAACACAAGCCCATCACCACTGAGGGCACCTGCTCAATTGTGTAGCCACAGCAGGTAACCTACAAAGCATGTCCAAGGCATCAGCTGAAGATTAAGCGTGTCCACACCCATTGTGCCCACTGCTCCTGCTTTCAAGTCTGTAGGAACACAGGCTGCAGTCGGGCTCAACTGTTAGTAGCCTTTGGCCCAGAGCTACAAAGCTGCCTGCTAGACCTCCACCCCTACCTCATCAGGAAGAGTCTCCCCTTCAAGTCTTGGAATGGAAAACTGCTTTAGAGCTTCAGAGATGTCCCATGTCAACGGCAAAGACAGAGGCTGTGGTTTGCTCTGGCTCCCACTGGAGCTCGCCCTCTGTTGTTGCCACAGTCTCCAGTGGGGCAGGTCTGGACCAAGGGGAAGCTGTCAGCAGCACAGGCTTCAGGCCCCTGCACAGCAGCCTGGCCAGAGCGCCCAGCAACAGCGCACGCCAGGCTTTGAGAATCTGCCAACACCAGAGTGAGGCAGCCCAGGAGACACTTCTCCAACTGAGATGGAAATTTTTCTGTAGATAGCTTGGCTCTTTCCGAAAATGGATATATAAATGCTCTGCAACACATCTACCAAGAATGGGCCTCAAGATTCTTCCAGGAATCAAGCAGGGAGAGAGAAGAAGCAATGTCAGGCTGAGTTGAAGCAGTTTTTTTCCCCAGGTTCTGTTTTAGTTTGTTTTCAAGCAGAGCAATAAACAGCTCTGTCTAGACCTGCACTGCCTTGTCTGTCCATCTGAGACATAGCTCTTCTGGCTCCCAACTGCCAGCACATCCTCAGGCCACTCCACAGTAAGGCAATACAGGGATACATGAAACCCTCCTTGCCACACAAGGGAATCCCATTTTTCAGGCTGCTCTCCTGTCAGATCAGGGATGTGGTTGGCTCGAGGCAGGTTTTAGAGCCTCATTAACACTCCGCAATGAGGCCTGGCAGCAGCTGATTTGATTTAAGGTTCATTTCCAGGCTGTGATTTAAGAGAAGATTTGCTTAATGTTCTCTAACAGACTCTTCTGACTGGGAGCCTGAGTGCTGCCTAATGACAGACTTATTTATTGTAATGTCTTAGCAGCACAGAATCTAGAGGAGCTGGGCAGGAGCACAGCAGCTGCTCAGAGGTGCTCAGACAGCAGTGGAAACATTCTCCACAGCACAGAGGAAAGTGTGCATTCCTTTATCCAGAACAGCCAGATACGGCAACCCTTTTCTGCATCAAGGAGTCAGCAAGACAGACCACTCTCTGCTTGCCCAAGATGTTCAGTGCTGCAGCTCTACATAGCCTTTTAAGCAGGAGAGGTGAAATGCTCCTCTTTCTCCTTACTGCAGTACTTGAATGATGGGAAATGCAGAGGTTCCTGTTCATCTCCAGACTGGTTAAAATGCAATTTGCAAGCAGGATTCCCAAATGCATTTCCCTGTTTTCCAGTTTGGGGCTTTCAGCTCACAGGCTGAGTCTGCTTTCCTCCTGGGAACCAAGTGCTCATCATTTGACATTTGTAAACTGTCTTGAGCTTCTGAGATGAACGTATTTATCATCAAGGCCAAACAGAGAGACAACCATCACACAAATGAAGACAGGAGGTCAAGCAAGGGTTTGTCATATTTTAATGACATTGATCTTTGGTGTTTCCCTCGTTAGCACTCACACTCTCCCCGTACTTCCTCCACAAGCCTGCTAGGGATGGAGAGTTACAAACGAAAAGGAAAATCACATTTGAGACTAAAAACAAAGTATCAGAGCCTTGACTTCTCCACTAGAAACTACATGTACAAGGTCAAGATTTCACATGCAACACCTTACATCACAGACCCATACCTCACACCCTGGCCTGGAGCTGAAAGATTTCCTGCCCCCTACCAAGGAGGTGCAGCTCAGTCCTGGCACCATGAAACCACCGGGGTGGCTCATTCATGTTAATATTGGCACAGCTTAGAACATCCTTGTGTGAACTGCATCCTGACTAGAGAGCAATATCCCTCATCCCTCTACCCATCTATACAGCATCTCTGCTTAGGTTCCTGCCAAGTCCTAAACTAACTCTAAAAAGGAAAGGTCCCCACCTGTGAGTGTATCCTGAGACATGCATGTCATGGTGAAGTCCAGTTCTTCCCAGAAAAGACCACAGCATAGGCAGGACTGGTCTCAGAACATCTGGGCAGGGGGAGCAGTGCTGTGCTATGGAGAGGGACTGTGCCCTGGAAGACTCCTCCACTCCAGCAACAGAGCTGGAGCATCACACCTGGGTTTGCCCAGTACTGCCTATCTCCAGAAGGATGCTGCAGGCCCCCTTCCCTTTCTTCACTCTACCGATCAACTCCATGGGTATAAAAGGGCAGGAAACAGGAAAGGAAAAAGGCTTTACAAAGATGACACACCAAATTGCAGGGCTTAGCTCATTGGATGCCATGGGGCTTCAAAATTTGGCTGATGTGCAGCAAGTATGGTTTGTATTCCTGTTAACTCTTCAGTAGTGGGAATGTTGGAAGTATGCGTTCTTCCCCATGGCTTCCCTTGCAATTCTTATCCCTTTCCCCATCACCCAGGATAGAGAAGCCCTCTGAACCATCACCATCCTGTTAGAGCCACCCATCCCTACTCTTCCAGCTCCTGGCCAGCTGTGAGGTACAGGTCTCTGCTGAGCAGTACAAGGGTAGCACCAACACACAACTCAATCTCTACCTGTTCCGCGACTCCCCACTGGTGCTGTCATTACTATAGAAGTTGGTACTGTCAGGAAGATGGTTATTATTAGTTAGGTCACTGTATTCAATTGGTCCCTCGGTGTCCATGGAGGACTGGGCCTGCTCTGGCAGGTCCAGATCACCAGCGCTTTGTCCTTCACTCCCACTAGGGGCTGTCCGCGGGCTCAGGCCGTGCTCCGGCAGCTGCACAGACTCTGACAGGATCCGTCCCTCCAGCTCTGTGCCCAGCTGCTGAGAGGTGGATTGCTGTGCTGATGTGCCCTCAGCTCCAGTGGGCTCTGCGCCAGTCTGAGAGCTGCGGTGGATCCGGTGGCTCACAATGATGTTGTTGCCAAAGCCGCCCATGGACGCCATGGTAGTGCTCTGCTCCCGCTGAACCACGGCTGTCATGCCACCTTCTGCCATCAGCCTTTGAATCCTACTCAGGGCATCCTCTCCACTGGCCCCATATTCTGGACCTTCACCTGCAAAAGAAAGCAGAAGCAACTCTGGTGCACAAGGCCAACTACCAGCACAAAATAAAGCATGCTGAGTAGTTGCATCACACAGTGTGCATGTAGTGGGACAGAAGATAGGTTTTATTCCAGAGGCAGCCTAGTATTTAATTTCCATAATTTTCCACTTGGTTAAGTGTCAAAGGCACCAAATTCTGTCAAGAAAATCTGGGCCACTTCCACAGATATCTGTCACAGACTTGCGTGTCCAAGCCTTGGAAAAGCAGCTCTTATCTAGCCATAAAGATGGAGGAAAGGGTGGTAGTCAGAGAGGCAGGATGCTTTATCACAGCTGTAGAGACAATCCTGCCAGTCCCATGGGGACAGGAAGAGAAACTTCAGTTTGCACCACAATAAACGAAACATTTCACTATGGTGTTAAAGAACCCCATGTCTTTCCCTGCTTCACGTGAACTGTTTGAGAAGATCCCAGGCAGATGACACGATGGCAATGGCCCCAGTGTCAGTCTACAGAGGACATAAGAAGCTGGCCAACAGCAGACAGCAGCTACAGAACATGGTCTTCTACATCAGCTATGATCAAGTGTGTAGGCTCCTGCTTTTCTTGACTGGTATCTTTCGAGGAACACAAAAAAACATCTCAAGACCTACAGTCTTTGTCTACTCTTATCTCTGAGGCTTCCCTTTATAGTCAGGCTGTAATGAACTCTGAGAACACCATCATCAGACACCTTGGTTGTTCAAGATTACTTTAGAAGAACAAAACCTCACAAAACAATTGCCCATGTAGGAGATTAAATCACCATGACAGGGAAGTTCATCCCAGTTCGGTTTCCCAACATCCTCCTTTTGCTACAAACCCTACCCGGAGCATTTGGGGAGAACAATCTGTAATAATAAACTGCTAGAAACATTCCACAGTGGGATCTTGCTGATTCTTATTAAAGAAATAAATCTCACTCCCACCTCTATGAAGCTGTCACACTGCTGATTTGAGGAGAAAGCCGTGAGCTCTCCTGGCACCAAGGAAATGAGCACGAATGTCAACAAGGCTAGTAGGGAGGAGTTAAAACATAATAAAAACCAAAATACCACACTGACTAGGAAAACAAGAACACTTGGGGATGTGGAGTTTAATATCTTTATTGATGATTCGGATGAAGGGATCAAGTGCATCTTCCGTAAGTTCACAAATGACAGTAGGTTGGTTGGGAGTGTTGATCTGCTGGAGGGCAGAATGGGTCTCAGGAGGGATCTGGACAGGCTGGATCATAGGCAAAGGCAAATTCCATGAGGTTCAACAAAGTGAAGAGCCAGGTCCTGCCCTTGAGTCACAACAACCCCATGAAGCACTACAGGCTGGGGGAAGTGGAGCTGGAAACCTGCTCAGCAGAAAAGAATCTGGGGGTGCTGGTCAACAGCAGCTGAACATGAGCTAGCGTGTGCCCAGGTGGCCAAGAAGGCCAATGGCATCCTGGCCTGTATCAGCAGGACCAGGGCAGTGATTGTCCCCCTGTTCTCAGCTTTAGCGAGGCTATGCCTCAAACCCTGTGCCCAGTTTTGGGCCCCCCACTACAAGAAAGGACATTGAGAGAGAAGGGCAATGGTTGTAGTGAAAGGTCGGGAGCACAAATCATAGGAAAAGCAGCTGAGGGACCTGGGGTTGTTTAGTCTGGAGCAAAGGAGGCTCAGTGGAGACCTTATCACTCTCTACTACCTAAAGGGAGGTTGTAACCAGGTAGCAGTCAATCTCTTCTCCCAGTTACCCAGCAAGAGGATAAGAGGAAATAGCCTCAAGCTGCACTGGGGGAGGTTCAGGTTGGACATTAGGAAGAATTTTTCCACTGAGAGGGTGGTTACTCATTTTAACTGCCCAGGGAAGTGGTGGAGTCACAATTCTCGGAACTGCTCAAGAAATGACTGGACGTGGCATTTAGTGTTATAGTTTAGTTACACAGTAGTGTTCAGTCAAAGGCTAGACTTGATCTTAGAGGTGTTCTCCAACCTCAATGATTGTATGATCATGTATCCAGCATGAGAGTTAAGGTATTCAGCAAAGTTCACACCATGCCACTGTACAGATGTCATGCAGTCACTCAGGGACAGCTTATTCCCTTTTCTCATGGGCTCAGTGGTACTTGCATCAAGCACTACCAGGGTCCCTCACCACAGGACACAGTTAATCTCATCCTCAAATAAGTCTGCTAACATACTGCCCCCTGCTGTAGAAATAATATGGACATTAAGGGCAAATTTAACTCTCACCAGTAGAGTAAATCCCCTTCTGCTAGGAATGTAGTAAACCTGCTATATCCACTATACATAGCCCCTTGATTGGAGCATCAGTGGGACCACAGAGTCATCTGTAACCACACGAGAATCTGCAGGACAGCCTTAGAGGAGTGAGCAAGAATACCCCCTGGACAGAGCCTGACCCACAACTCTAGCAAAGAAATCCTATTCAGGATACATCTGATAGATGAATTAGGATGTGGTTGATGCATGAACTAGGGACTTGGTTGACCAGTACAAAGACTGAGGACAGAGGTGGCTATTATACTGGAAACTCCAGAGTGAAAAACATGCATGCCAAGAGATATTGAAGCATTAATCACGAGCAGAACTAAGGGGAAGGTTTTGGTTTTGGATTCAGTCATCACTTCCTTCTGAGGGCATAGTCATAAATACTTAATTACCAACCATCTGGCCAGGCCAGAGAGAAAGCTTAAGAAAGCCAAGATTTGCAACCTGGTCTAGAGACATGCCAGGCAGTCCTATCTACACAAGGCCTGAAACAGCAGGTACTGTGCTCTTGATAGATCACTTACTATAAACCAGTACAGTAGAGAAGCAAAACAGCAAAGACTCCCAGCCAGCCAATGCTCCTGAGCATTACAAACATGTGCTTCACCACAGCACCCCTTGCTCTTCCCTGCCCCTAAATTACCATATGCCATGGCTGAATTTCCAATTGAGGCATCTGCTTGCTCAGAAAATAGGCAAGAGCTGATACCACAGCAGGAATCAGCAAGGCATGAGCCTTCAGATCACAAACACAGAGATACAGCAATGTTAGAAATTCCCAGCCCATCAAGAGCCAGAATTGAGCCTCACCATTGAAGCAGCCAACAAACACCTCTGCAATGGGGACTGTGCTCTCCTTTCCCTCACTCCGGTTTCGATGATGACTTTGGCTGACCAGCTCAGAGCAAAGCTTGCTGTGCCATTTGCCTTGAGCTGAGCTACAGCACAGATTCACACACAGCCCGTTTCTACTGCCTTATGACTCCCACACACATTCTTTCACCAGGCTGCCCATGCAGACTACATTAGTACTCAGAGCAAGTGAAATTAGCTGACTTCCATTTGGTGAAGGGTGTGCACACAGGCACTTATCCAAAACAACAGCAGTGCTTTAAACCATACACCTTTCAGCTTGCTGCAGTGCTGTGCTCCTACAAGAGTTTTCTACTGTAACAAAAGTGACCTTTCCAGAGGTCCAAACTCTCATCTATTCCAAACACAGAACAAAACATTACCCTTGAGACCAATTATCCCTAAGACCAGGAGATTTCTGTCAATGTAGCTGACTGTCTCAAACATTTAACTAAAAATTCCCTAGCTAATGCATCTGTTTTTAAAAGTCTTCTGCTATGCTACTCCAGCAAGACAAGAATTTGATACAGAAAACTACGCAGGAAAAACATCTCGAGAACTTTGGATGGAGCTGGGCATATGGCACAGTATTTTCACTTTCAAATGGAGTGGACTCTAAAGTATGTATAGGGAGTATGACTTGTTTATCTCTGGGCATGGATGGCACACACCTGATGAAATGCAAAATCCACAGAAGCAAGGATGAGATCAGACTCCCCAGTGTCTGTACAACATATTGATGTTGCTCTTGAATTTTTTCCTATTTTCAACATTCCTTTTTCTAAAACCAGCAGTAGTTAGGAGCCATGTTTGCAAACAAAGCTTCAAAATTAGAACTAACAGTAAGCACTGCAGAGATATCTAAGTCTTCAGAGAACATGAAATAATAGCTCTGAGGTGTGAGCTGACCCACTAATTCAGATGCTCAAAGATAAAAATATCAGCATTTTAAAATTAATTCACCCCTTGCATAAGAATAGAAAAGGGAGGGACACACCACATTATAACCAGCTATGTGATGAATAATCACATTTCCCTTAATGCCACAAGAAATACTACTAGTTACTTTTCTTTCCAACCAAGCCCAGAAACATGTTCACACTTCCTTTCTGAGGTAGTTAATCCAAACAACTCAACAGAACTCACAAAAAGGCACAACTGCTTTAACTTGTAAAAATTTTCTTAGTAATATCTCACCTTGACTATTCATATGAGTGAAACTTACTTTTGTAATGAGAGTTTAAAAGTAGCCCACATAATTTAATCCCAAGAGAGCCAAGTACTTGGAGTAGATCACACTGTAAAGGCTTGCATAGTACATACTTCTAGAACCTAAGTCTATTTTTTAGGTAGTAGTTTTCAGAGGATTTTAAAGAGAAACCAAAATTTGCAGTTCTGTAGGACATATGATGCAGATTTTACAGATGGACGGGCAGATGAAAGGCTAAGGGATCTACCCACGTTTCCAGCTGGAGAATGAGAGGCAGATCTGGAAGCTGATCCCTGGTGTCCCAGTTCCCATTTCCACATTAATTGCACAAAAGTCACAACACATCTGACAACAGCATTGCAAGAACGTGTTCAGCTAACATAAAACAACATGTTTCTCCTTGTTAACATTCATGAGGCTCGGCTGGGGACAGAGTATTCCTGCCCAAGCAGCCCCTCGACACATGTTCCTAATGTCTCAAATTAAATAAGTTACATCACAGGCAGGCACACTGATTGCTTCTAAGCACTCCTTAGGCATCCTCAGGATGCTTTGCTTATATCAGGAAAGTTTTGCTTGCATTTGCTGTCTTTTCACTACCAATAGTTTGAACAGACTGAATCTCACAAACCCAAGCCTTCATTTTACAGCCTCTTCCTTCTCAAATATATCTGCTGCAACATCTGAAAGCAGTTGGAACTAATGGAAATTTGTACTGGCTGGTGATAAATACTTCAACCTAACAGGTTAAAAACTGTATAAGGCATGACAGTAGTCAATATGTTGCTTCCCTAAGACAGGCAAAGTAGCACTCCACTGACAGCAAATACTCTGATGGCTACAATTTCAGTAACTCATAACATGTGCCTACTTGCACAAGAAGCACTCTGCTAGCTACCTGAATTTTAAGCCCCAAAGACAATGCAGATGATAGGCAGTGAGGTGACAATTGGTTTTCAGTGATTTATTGTTGGTTTTTTTTCTCTTTAACAACTGGATTACCTGAAAAATGTATTGATATACTCTCAAGAGCCAGGGGACAGCATGGGCCCACTATCAAACAAGTGTCCTGCAGCTCTGCAGAGGTCACTTTCCCTCAGCCTGAAGCAGCTTTGGCACAATTGCAGCCCCTGGCAATTACTGCCCCTTGTACTGTACTCCACAGATCCAACAGCCTGAATAAGTGGTGGCCACAGCCTGACCAGTCTAGACCAGGAATTACAATTTCTAAAGGTTAAAACTTTGGGCCATTAAATCTCATTAGGAATTTTTGTTGGGTTTTAAGTGAGATTCAATTTGCCAGCTGAATAAAGATCCCACTCCCATCATGCCTGTGTATTTGCAAGGGAAAACATAGTGTAATGCCCAACAGATTGTTTCTAATTAAGGGTGCCTCAAAGTTACAAATCTATCACTATTTCCACTATGTCTGTCAGCTTAAAAGAAAATAGGAGACAGCTCAAACACTGTTTTAAGCATTTCTTGGTACCTCTCCTAGTTTTCTCTCAACTCTAACTACCTTTCCTTTACGTGTGGCATGGGAGCAGAGTTCACAAGTCCACTACTAACTGCTACAAAACAGAAAGATTCAGACATTAGAGGGATTCACTTCTAATAAAGTCATCATATACTCATTCCTCCAAAGGAGGTAGAAAGATAATCAGAGCAGCAAAGTCCCCGCAGAGCTTTGCATGAGAAAAGGAAACTATTTATACCCGCACAGAGCTTAATTAGATTTCTGATGCAATTCTGCACACTTTTTTTTTTTGTACAGTAAGCACATATCTGCAAGAAATGCCCTGAGCCAGAATTCCCCACAACAGCAGGGCTGACAGGACAGAAACCCACTCTCAGGGTAGTAATAGTCATTATTTTTCTTTTTTAAACATACAAGGGTTTTTTTCGGTCAATCGGTCAGTTGATTTGGTTGGTTTGGGCTTTTTAGCCCCTCATGGTAGGGTGATAACTAAACCACTTTCCTTTACATTACTCAGGATCACACTTGATTTATCCATTCTGCTGCTAATAATACTGCTAAGCCTTTATGCAGAGATTTCCATCTTCAAAGCCCCATACAAAACACTAATTAATCTCCACAGCCTCTGGTGTGCTGTACTATGGGAAGATTTATTCCCATTTGGCAGATGATTAATTATTTGCCCTGGGTCACACCCCAAGTTACTGGTAGTCCATTTCTTCCTTTTTTTTTTTCTTTCCTTTTTGCCCCTGACATCTAGATCCTGCTATTAGGAATAACAGTTTCCCTTACAACAAGCAGAGTTATGGTAGATATAGTGGGCAAATTAGCGATCAGACATCAGAAAAACACCACAGCACCTGATTTTGCCTGCTGGATAATAAGAGTTGCTAATGCTGGGAAAACAGCAGTCTTACTGTCACAAGCAGACAGTGATGCTTATGTGTAGCATGCGGCACAAAGACTCAGATGAACCAGACCACTGCTGCCACAAATATCCAGCTAACTGGCTGAGCTGCTGGTAAAAGTAGATGAAAATTTGCCTTTCTGCTTCATGTCAGGTCTTTGTACTATCATGGTCTTCTACCATGGATTACTGTTAATTTTTTTGATCCTTCAGGCTCCTGACCATTATTGCCTTCATGGCTCCCTGTTTCAAGGTACTTTTGAGCCCTTGCACAGTAATTTCCACTGAGGATGCAGCTGGCATAGGAACTGATCAACAACAGGGTAGAACATCTTGGCTCATCTCTGGTGCACATGTTTAAACTGCAGTAACTCTTTCGTTCTACAGGCCCTAATATCGCTGACAGGAGTGTGACAGCCCATTTTGCAAGTGTGGCCATTTGCAAGGGGACATGTAGTAAGTCAATGCCTGAGATGGACATCACACCAGATGTGGAACTCACCAATCTTTATCCAAGAAAGAAAAGGAGACAAAGAGAAGGAGCTGTCCTAGGCTTGTTATTTACACTCTTCTTCTTCCAAATGTTACATGTTTTGGCTCTTTCTAGAAATATCCTGCCCAAGGCACTGGTAAAGAACAGCCCTTTTCCCATCTCATTAACAATGTAGTTAAAACCCATGATCTAGGTCTGGAAATTGGAAGGTTAGAAAGAACAACACAAAGAAACTGTCAGATGATTGCAGAACAGCAGGAGAGAGAAGCAGTGTTGGAGAACTCTCCTAGTTTAAGAGACTCCCAAAGCCTGCAACATCAGCCATAATGGCCTTGATAGAAGAAGGTCCCACACTGTACCCTGTTCTCAGTCTGTGTACCACATTCAGTGGAAGAACCAGTTCCCATGAGTTCAGCATTTGTCCAGACAGTCTGTGTTCCAGTCTTATTCACACACCCTCAATTGTACCAACCTTCCAGAGAGGTTAATCTCAGCTCTGCTGAGATAAGCAGATGGAAACCCCACAGGGCAGGAATTTCCCACTTAATTGTACAGAAGAGCCGAGATCAGAGACACACAAAGCCATATCACACATGCTGGATATCACACAGCCGAAACTGTAACAGCTGAAACTGTGGAAAAGTCACATACCAAAAAGTAACTTTCAGAGTGACAGAGAACAAGCAGGCACAAACAGGCGAGTTGTGGGCTGCTTCCCAAAGCCAAGCAGGTTCATCACGAACCAACTTCAGAACTGTCTCCTTGATTTTCTCTTGTCTTACCTATGTATATACTGCCCAACCCCTATATGTATATACTAGCCAAGCCTTCAGAGCTGAATTAAAGCACAATGCTACAGTATTGAGACAAGAAGCGTGGATAAAATCAATATGTTTTCAACAGATTACTGACTTTATCATTGTACAAGAACTGCACAGCAGCTATTTCCAACTCTTTACATGTTGCTAAGTTTTCCTGGACTGCTAAGCACTAGAGACATTTTTGTATAGCTGAGCTGGGCACTCACCACATATTGCATCAATCAAACTAAAAAGAATTCTCAAAGCTGCTTTGTGATAAGTGATTTACAGTATTTTTTTTTGTATCCAAATGTTGAGTTTGTGAAGCCTGCAGACTTTTTGCATAAGTTGAAGGACCAAGCTGAACTCTAACACAGAGGCAGAAAGGATAACTCTCAGCAGCTTGCAGTCTTACTGATGGTTAGGAATTTAGGAGATGTGTGAGGAATGAAGACAGTACAGTTGATTCTATAAAGACACAGTGATCTGGAGAAGAATTAATTTTCCTTCCTCAAAGCATGTGAAAAAGACAACTTTTCTATTCATAAGGCCAGAGATTCACACTCCTGATCATCTACACCTTGCTACAGGCAAATTAGGCTGGAGAAGTCTTTGCTGAAGAAATAAAGGAGTGCCCAAATGCACTGACAGGATGTGGAACATATGTGGAAACTCCTAAATCACCAGGTAATCTCTGTCAGATAAACCACTGATTGATCTCCTACCTTCACCAGTCCCTGCAGAGGAGGATTCCTGCTCCTGTACCTCCCTCTCTGTCTGAGTCTCGGCATTCTGCAGCTGAGGCGCCAAGGTCTGGGTACCCTGCGATGTCACAGAGGTGGGGGGATTTCGGGGTTGTAGGCCTATGGCATTCATCAGGCCCATGTCCCTGTCTGTCCTCCATGTGGCTCTGCTGGTTCTGAAAAGAGAAAAACAGGTAAGGCCAGGATCATTGGAAGTAACATGCCCAAGCCAGGACTCAAACATGCACGTGAGGCTCTTGCTTCCACTACAGCCAGGCATCTGCTTGCCACTTATGAGGATGGGGATGAAAGTAATTGTGACCCGCTCTTATTTACACATACTGGTCTCTTAAGTTTTAAGCCAATGGAGTCTTAGAGTCCACTCACCCTTCCACAGAAGCAGCATGTCTTACAGGCACAGAGAGATATCCCTGCAGCATCAAGCCTGCAGAACAACTATCTTGGAGTCACTGTTTTGAGGAGGCAACACAACATGAAGTGCGGAAGCACAAACACAAAACCTCCTGCACGTCAGCAGGGCAGTTTTAACTCCCATGGATGTAGCCTGTATCCTTTCCCTCCTCTGGACTTCCTAGTTTGTCAGCATCACACATGAATGCGCTCCAGCAGGCATTTCTGCCCATTCCAGTCAGACAAGAGAAATCCTCTGTTCTCAAAGGCAAACAACAGGAACCACCTCAAGGCCCATTAGTTTCTCAGACTCGAACAGCTGAAGTGTACGATGCTACAGCTGAATCTCGACAATGCCACAAAGCTCTTTTCTAAACTGACCTCTGAGTGCTGGGAATGGTAAAGAGATTCAAGGAAAGACTGCCTCATTCACAACCTGTTTTCATAAGGCTTTGAAACCCGCTACACTTTTTTTTGCTCTCTCTTTGAGCTAGCTCACTCTGGACCAGTATTTCTGCCTTCAAGCTGCCATTATACCAGACTGAATATGTACTGTCAAAAACTTTAGTAGTGGCAATATCCACTCATACAGCAGAATAAGGAATCTCTACTGCTTATTTTTCAGCCACATTCAGACCAAGGCTGTAAGACAGCCCAGATATTTGCTCTGTAAACAAGCTCACAACTTCCTTGGGATGCTGAAGCTCAGAATTCAGAAACACAACTATCACCCCCTTGCTGAGAACAGCTGGCTTGCAGAGAAGTACTCATCACTACAGCAAGAAGCAATGGACTGCAGCATCACCCTTGTGTTTAGAACATGTGCATTACTGGACACACTGAAACAGCCAATAGGGCCATCAAGGGATTTAGCTTTATTTTTAGAGTTTATTGCTGAGAAACAACTGTCCCATGACCAGCAATTAAAAAGATGAAAATCAGTCACCAGGTCGGCACCATAGATTTGCCCTTTTCTCTGTGAACTCCCCTGCTCTTCAGTTATCCTCCAAAGGCCACTTGCTTTACATGGTGTTTTTGATGCATCAAGCCCCACATGTTCCTCCCACAGCTGTTAATGGGGCCCTGAATGACACATGTACTTTACTGTCACTGTCACTTTTGGGCACTGAATGTCACTTGCTGGAAGAAGGCCACGTGACCCAACTAGGCAATGTCAAAGGGGGAGAAAATTGCATATTTAAAGCTGCCAGTGGTAAAGGAACAAAGAAGCGATGCTGTCAGATGTAACAAAAACAGCAGAAAGGGTCATGTCTCTCTAACCCAACACCCAGGAGACTCACCCAGGCCGCTCAGTGTTCCTGCTGCTGGAATGCACAGTGAAGACATTCTCATTCAGTTGGTCCCAGTGGTACTCAACTCCAGAGTTTAAGGCCCTTAAAATGCCAAAGAAGGAAAAAATATTAGCATGACAGGACACGAATCAAACCAGCACACATCACATCCACACAATATGAAGAACAGTGTTGATTTCTGCCCTACAGAAACTGCAGATCTAGCTCAGTTCACATTTTCTTTAAAAGGGCTCATCACCATTAACCACCTTGCAAACACAGAGTGCTGTACTACCATGTTCCATTCCATTCCATTCCATTCCATTCCATTCCATGGAACATTCCATGGAACATTCCATTCATTTCAGTTCAGTATTAACACCAAGACACAGCAACAGGAGCAGAGAGATTTTCAGGAAATGAAGACATACAACTGTGTGTATAAAATCAGGTTACCCTACCTTCAAGTGACTAAACAAAGAATTGGAATGGAAAGACCAATTGTCCCTGTGGTGTCTGCAAGCACTTCCTGCACTAGGAAATGGTCAGTAAGACACTGCTCTTATTCAACATCTAATTTCTTTGCAAATGGTTCTCATTCTACCTATAAATAATCTTTACACATCGCTCTCGCTGACAGCCACTGTGGAGCAAGGACAGTGCTGGAGGATATTTTAACAAGTTTCCACAGAAGAACTTGTACTGCATCAACAGCATGTGTGTCTGAAAAGTCCAAATTTGAATTTTACATCTAACACTACTAAGTATAATGGAACAGCCAACGCTCTGGAAACCTTTCCCAGTGGATTTCCCCAAAAGGTACACCAAGTCAGGGCTTACTATTCATAGGAACAGACAAGGTTAAGAGCCACTACTGAAGACTACAGGCAATGACAGAAACGAAACCACCATAATGCTCTAAGTACACATCCCACCGAGAAGAGGGTGAGAACGAATCCAGCTTACTCTGTGCCAGAGGACAGGCACTCACTATGCAGTCCAAGGCATGGAGATCTCCCACCTACTGCTGTGTTCCACCTTCAGAAGCACTCTGGGCTGCATTACCATGGAAGGCACTTTCTGTACAATGTTTTGCCACACCATGCTGACAGCTCATGTGAGCTGACCTGGGAGTTTTGAAATGGTGCTGTGTACCATGACGTGGCTGCACACACCTGACGGTGCTGGGTGGAGAGTTAGTGGTGCTGGGTAGTGGTCACAGCAAGGCAAGTGAGGGGAAAAAAACCCAAACCAACAAAAAAAGTCCTGTGTAGAAAGAAGGGAACTGTGCCTGAAGAGCTGGACTTCCATCACCCTGCAGACAGTCTCAGAACTAAGGGTAGTCCCATAACCAGAAGGAAGGATTCACGGCAAGTAGTTGGTAGCTGGTTATGCCTCAGGCACAAACAAGATATTATAAGTACATATAAAAACTGTTGTCCCTGTAAAGAGATGCCTCAGAGATGCCTCAGCAGAACTGGCAAGAACCCCAGCTTAGAGGATGCTGCAGGTCAGACATGCTGCAGTGGGAAAGCAGTGTGTGCTGGAGGCCTGGGGCTAGGCTGCCAGGGTGACAGCACTCAAGGTTAGGACCCAGGTTAGGTCAGAGATGAACAAAATTAGGCCAACAAAGTCTCACATGGAGTTTACAGGAAGCAACCAGCCATTACTTCATTTTTTTTTGTGCTGAGCTAGTCCTGTGCTGCATTATACTCCACAAAAGCAGCTGCCAGTGAGATGCTGATTTATAAAGGATTCTGAGTTCATTGAAAGATGGTAACTTGTCACTAAAACTGTGCCAGTCCCTCTGGTTCCTCCACCCCCTGCCTAATATACTGGCTGAAGCTTAGCTGTCACACTTTGCTGTCTGCTAAGAAGCACAGTCCCTAGGCAAGAGAGACTTTCTGACCTCATAGTCAAAATTTCCATAAAAAATCTAGTTGCTCTAGTTGCTACAGCTACTACACAACAGAGCTAAGCTGACCCATGCTCTTCTCCCTCTTCTTCCACGTGTCTTCATGCTTTCCAAAGAACAGGCATGGTCCCCCCACAGCTATGTACATGATTGATATTCCTTGCCAATATGTGCCCTACTTGCCTTGGCCAGCTTGCCAGCTCCCAAGACAAGAAACCAGAAGACCACAAAGCTTCCCCCAGGCCAAGATGGGAGCTGACAATACCATGTTTCCTCTCTTCCCCCATGTTCCTGTACTACACAGGAAGTCCAGCTACTGCACACACACTTCTTTGAGTGATCAATTTCACTTCTACAAAAGCATCATGGTATCAAGCTGACATGCAGTGCACCAGATGAAAGGCTCCTGACCACCCTCCCAGCTATTCTGCAGAGCCTCACTATTGTACAGTCAGGTTGTTGGACAGCAGAGTCCATTCTAACTATGCTGTCAGTTTGCATATGGTGAAATCAAGGGGCATTCCATTCAATACATAACTTTTCACATTGGTTTTAAACATTGCCATTTCTCTGAGCTTTGCTGCCAGGGTCCTATTAGCTACTCCTTTACTGCAGAGAATCAAGGGCTTTCCTTCCTTCCCTAGAAGGAGGGCCTGTAGCAGATGGTGCCACTGCTCCGGCTGCTGACTCTGGGAACAAACACCAACAAACAGGCTTAAGCCAAGTGAATTACACTTGGTCATGATGGGAACTCAACATTCTCAGCACCACTTTAATCTGTTTTTTTAGTTTGGTCTGAGCGTGTCTCCCTGCTGGGCAAAAGAGGTGGTTCAGAATAATAACCTGGCAGTCCCTGCAGCAGCAAGCATCTTCACTGCTACCTTTCACCAGCCTCTTCCTTTGGCCAACTATGCAACTTACCCTTTCCCAATTTTACCTCTTGCAAAAGACTCCAAGCCAAAAGGCCCTCAGCACCATCTCTGTCCTCTTTTGTATGCATCTGTGTATCTCTGACCTGGAACCCAAACTGGTCTCTTCACAGCCCTAAGATCAATATCAAGAGTGCTCCTGATTAGGTTTTCCAGCCTTTAGATGATTGATTGAGCCTATAAAAGAGATGTTTCAGACTGCATAAAGATACAGTGAGGAGAGCACACACCTGAACTGAAAAGAGGGCACTACCTTTTATATGAAGATCATAATTTCTCTTCTTAATAAATCAAAATTTCATCAAAGAAATACTACTATTGTGTGGTCTAAATGCCAGTTTTAACACCATGCTTGCATCAGAAACTTGATCACACAATCACACCTTAAAGCAACTTCAGTACACAACAAGATGTGTGTGACAACCACAATTACTTTGGTTTAAATCAGACTTCCGCCACACCTATTTAAAATAGTGCAATCTCCCTTTTCAGAAAGCCTAAGGTGTTTTAGCTCCCATTGCAAAATACTGCCTGAATTTTGTAAATGAGCAGCTTTTCACAGTACGTTTCCCAGGAGATTTGCAAATCAAGGCCTGACGATTCATTCCGAAGAAGCAGAGCTTACACTGGAGAAATGAATATTTTTCAGGTAATGTAAGCATTTAACTTTTGCTTCATCAAACTCTAGACATGGAAATGCTAGAAGCACTTTACATTTTTCAAAGCATAAGGTAGAAGCTCTGTGTAGCATGGAGCACATTGCCACTTGGATGTGGATGCAGTAAAGAGGACATTTGTTGCCCAGGGCTTTAGGGTGAAAAATTGCAATTCTCCACACTGTGTCAGTCATGGACAGTGAAGTCCACTTACTCAAGTTCTTACTTTCTTCCCTTTTATGGCTGTCACTAAGCTCTCTAAGCCCTCCCTGGAAATTTCCATTAGCTTTGTTATACACAGAGCTGCTCACAGACTGGATTTCCCAGCAGAGATCTGTTCTAAGATGGACTTTTCCTTCACGCTTGTGTCCAGCTCACATTATTACTGAGCTCAGAAAGGATGAAGGGCACAGACTTGCAGGCTTTGCTGAAAGTCAAATAAGGATTCAGAGTGGAGCCTGTTAAGTACCAAGAGCCAACAACTTAGACAGCACAGCCTCTCCCCGTGCATGGAGCTATTACCTACACAGCTCAGTTATGTCCTCAGGAAGAAACTAAGACCAAGTACTAGGAATTAATGACAGCATTATTAACAAATGACAAGAAAGCTGAAATACAATTTACTGCATTTGTTTAACCAGTATTTGAAGGGTAAATTGACAAAGCACAGGCCAGCACAAATGGACTTGGACATCTGGGTAACCCCCCGAGATGGCATATCCAAAACTGGGAGTTGAAGAGGAGTAAAGATTAGGATGAAAATTCTACCATAACAATACAGCTCAGGAGCATGACAGCAAGACAAAACAACCCACAATTTTCAAGTAGTGTATGCATGTCCAGGAAGGCATAAATAGCACTTACTGCCTTTTCACTTAAATCATCAGGGGATGATTTAAGTGAGATCTGAAGAAGGCACTAGCAATGAGCAAATACACTGCTCTCCTCCTTCAAATCCTGCCACATGGAAAGGCCCAACAGCAGCCCACCTGTTTGCTATAGTACTGAATTAAATTTTGATTACATTTGCTGCCTGCAATCCCATCTAAAAATACCAGCACAGCCTCATTACCAGAATGAAGATTGTGGCAAGCCCAATACAGAAAGGAAGCTGCACAGTGATGCCATGCAATGCACCTGACTTTCATGCTGCCAAGTTTCTTTCTCCACAAAAGAAATTACCCCTTAAAGCTGACTACTCAAATATACTGTCCATTCAAGATCACTAAATCCAAGCATGCAAAACCAGATTAGTTTACAAAGGATTTGAATTTCCCAAGACATGCTTTCCTCCCTGTGTGTAAACTTGTCATTCTTAAGCCATTCAAACTGCATCAAGGAACTAGAGTGAGTTACAAGAGAGCAAGGTGACACTATAGGAATAGGAATCTATTGTCCTGGTTTGGGAAGCAAGAAGCAGCACACAGTATCTTGTGCAGTGCAATGCAATGCTGGCCAGATTCCAGATGCATCCTTGTCAGCAGCTCATTATCTCTTCTGCCAGCATGGTGATGATCAGCACAGCAAGCCCATCCCCAGCTCCCATGATTAGCTAGGCAACGGTATTGTTAGTACAAGGCGAAGTTTGGCACTCCCAGCAGCTGCCTGGATAGGAAAACAATAATTTCTAACGCCCTACTTCATAAATATTTAGCTTTCTGTGCAGGCGATGAACCACGTGCAGAGACAAATTCAAGTGAAAATTGGCTGCGGTGCAAACTGTATGGAACCAGCAAACGGGATTTCTGGAGTAATTCTGCAGGGCAATCATTCCCTTTGACCAAGGAGAGGTGGCAGCTTCACTGGCGCCAGCCCATGTGTAAATAGCATGGGGAAGAGCACAAGATCGAGTACAGGAACTCAGAGAACATAAGATCTGCAGTTTATGATCTTATGATAACCACAGATATTTAAATGACATATGACATTATCCTGTTCATCACATTGAGAAGAATGATGCATCTAAGAGCAGCCTCATTTTTACTCCTTACACTGATACAACCCACTAATTTTCCAGAATCCTGCAAATTTTACAATTCAGCAACCACGCAGAAACATATCCTGACATCTACTTGAATTGTCCAAGGTGCTGCAGAAGCAGGACAGCAAGCAGCTTGGTGCAGCTGGTAGGTGTGTGCCCGCTTCAGGGAGGGTGCCAACTCAACTTACAACACTGTGAGATTACTGGTCCTGTACATTTGATTGTGCAGTAGTGCCAGGTAGGTTAAGCGATGGGATTTTTGAAGATGCTGTATTCAAACTCACATAATTTATATGAGGTCAGCCTTATAAAGCTGGTAACACCAATAATTTAACTAATACAGTAGCTCTTCTGTCTCAACAATGTGAACACACACAAGATTGTTCTGCCTACCAGTGGGCACCTAAGGCTGGATCCAATCCATGATCCAGTGGCCAGTGGAGAAGATTTAGATAGAAGACACATCCCTAACAGCCATTTTCCCTGAGCAAAATTTTTGTATCTCAGCTAAGGAAGAGAGTCACCAGTCAGCTAAACTGGTAGATACCCCAGAGAGAAAAGAGAGAGTGAAAGAAAACAGAGATTAACACAATGAGAAGAACCCAATCAGAATAGTTTCTTCTGATCCACAAGACCACTACAGCTAAAAACCAAGTGATTTCCAGGAGTCAGCTTTTGCAAGCTACCTACAGAATGCATGTAGAAGACAAGCAGACTCATAAAATGAGTTGAAATGGATGACACAACACCAGAAAGCATTAAGAGGAATTTGTCCTATATTCCATTGGAGAAAATCTTCAATTAAGAATCAGTCTTTCAACACATTCAACAGGAGTAACAAATGGAAATTAAGCACCAAGACAATGAGAAAGCAGAAAGAAAAGAGTTTAGTATGAAAGTGTGGATGTTTAATTATGTTGGGACCCAAATACAAATACTGAGTTTGAGAGCGCTGACCTTAAGGAATGCACTGCTGCACAAAAAACCTGTGTTGAGAATAAGGACAAGAAAAGTCCCTCTCAGACAGCCTTCATTTTTCTGCCAGAACTCCACAACAGTTTTTAAAAGTGATTTTCTCAGAATTTTTTACACTACTGTCATGTAAACACACTGTGTTTACACAAAGTGTGACATACAAAGTTCTAACTTCTATCAAGTTTATGAGAAAAAGAGCACAGCAGCCAGGCCAAATAGCCTGTAAGAAACAAGGCAGAAATAGACCAAGGAAGAATTTCCTGAATTTTCACTGATTTTCTTCTCATTAAATCTTGCCAGTATGCCATGGTATCCTTTGTTATCTGGCTCCAATCACACCAAGCACCAGGTTATTTACCTTACCCTCTGGCAGGTAAATAATAGATTCCAAAACACACAGCTTAAAGGTCTTCAAACAAGCACAATTCAGCTTGATATTATCATACACGCAGCTCTAAAGATGGATAACTTGCTTAAGTCCTCTAAAAACCTAAAGACTTATTAATTGCTTAAAGTGATTACAAGCAGACTATACTCCAAATAAGCTTTGAACCCTCAGAATATCTTAAGCTGTTTATGATCTATGAGTTCTTCCAGTGGCTTAGACAATTTAGGATGTTAGGAGTCTTTGAGGGAGTGCAAATTGCTTAAGCCTTCTAAGGCCTTAGAACATCTTAAAGTGCTGCAAGTGTTCAGAGCCAAAGTCACTCTTTAGTCATATTTGAATTCTCATAACTGTTTTAGCAGAAACTAACACTGATGAAATAGGCTTGTTTTGTAGATATTAGATCAGCGAATATTAAACCAGGAAAATGCATCTAGAATGGGAGAAAGCAACTTCAAAATATATGTTTAAAATTAGAAAGCATAGCAAGGGCTTATTTTTAATAGAACACTGGAATGTGCACACACAAAGCTGCCAAGCTCCAGAACCAAGATCTTGGTTTGGTCTAATGTCAATGAGATCCACAGGGCAAGCCAAGTTTTATATTTTTAATTTTCAGCATTTTTGGAATTAGCCAACTAAAAAGTATTCTGTTTAGCATATAGGGGAAACTGCCTCCAGAAAAAAGGAAAAAAAAGAAAACCATCAAGAACTCCAAATCCCCAATTATTACTCCAATTACTCACAGTTTATAGATATTGACTTAAGACCATTTTCAGAAGGATTTAAAATAGGGAAAGAAAATGAACAAAAAAAAAGGTTGTTTTATTTGCTAGCTGGATTCAGTAGCAGAGTCCTGTTGGAAAAAACAGGCATAAGGGACACCAAATAAAACTCCATAAATAATATGGATTAAAGACCGGAAAGTAAAAAAGTAAACAAATGAACAAGGAAGGGCTAATATAGATCTGTGGAGAAAAGCCAAGTTATAAGAAAGCAGGATGAACTTGTGCTGCAAGAGAGGGAAGAGAAATTCTAAAAAAAAACCATGAGGAAAATGGTATTAGAATGAAAAAGGTCTATTTATTTGTGAGGCTTACGTCAAAAAACAATGATGTGTCAAAGTGGACAAGACATTGAACTCTCTTCTCTGAAGTTCCCACTTATAAAATATCCAAGGGTACTTGTGTAATTAGGGAGTAAGAAATATGCCAGACGTAGCAGCTACTGGCACTCATTTAGAAATTTTTTTAAAAAGTTAACTTTTCTTTGTCATTCACACCTGTTCTTTAATATCTTACAAAAAAAAAAAAAAAAAACCCACAAAAAAAAACCCAAAAAAAACCCCCAAAACTACAAAAGGGCAAAAAAGTCAACTTAGCAGCATTCTTCAAAAAGAAGGCATACTTAAACTATAACCATCTTCTAAGTGTAACTTTTATCCTTAAAGAGAATAATGTAACAAACAGAAAAAAGAAGATATATCGAAACAATAGAAGAGTGAGCCACATGCAGTAGGCAGTAAGTAAAATAATTGCTTAACTGCTTTTGAAGATAGAATTAGAAAAAAGTACAGGAAGAAAAGGTTGCAGGTGTGATCTGAATAGATATAACTGAAGCATTTGGTAACTGTTTTTACAGCACATGGCTGTGCTCTTACAAAGAGTGCTACTCAAACTGAGAACTAGTTTGGACCTGCAGAAGGCCAGTGACACAGTACACAAACTGGTAAGTACCAGGCTACAGTTCCTTAACACAGCTCTGTACCAAGTTCCCTTTCTCATGGTGGAAAATAAATGTCACTAAGCAGTCAGTGCTACAGCATATTTTGAAGAATTGAGTGAGGGAAACGAACTTGCTAATAACTGAAGACTTAAAGTAGCTCTCAAAATTTATCTTTAGGAATCATAGACATATTAAGTGGAATTTTATGAGGGCAACTTTCACTTAATGCTGTAAATCATCCTGCATATCCCATTCACATACAAAAAAAAGGAAACAGAAACAGAACAAAAAACGGTATCAGAACTGAATACTGTTTCAAGCCTCCACATTAGCACTCTACTTCTGCATCTGCAATGACCAAGCCTCTTGGCACTGAGGTTACCCAGGCTTCCCTGCACAATTTGGAAATAATTCATTTAGTTTTTGTCTTAAATGCAAGAATAACAAAATCCAAATGTAAGCTTTCAGGATGCATCTATAGTGCAAAATTTGCCATCTTCCTGCCTTTTCAGTCCTTTTATCAATCTAAAGCTTCTTTTACCATTATTTAGAAAATTCAAATTATCCTGTGATTAACAGGCAGCAGAAGTCCTTGTTAAAGGCCCCGTGCACATGCTGCCTTTCAAAAGGACATTTGCAGGGAGGACTCAGACATAAACACTATCTCCAGCTACCCCAGTTAACAGCTGTGAGAGAGATTATTCCCTACATAGGGTTACTAACATCCCTTGGTTACACATGAGGGAAGACAGCTCCTCCTTCTCTCTCCTTGTTCACTCCATCCTCCAGAATCTATCCTTAAGAGGCAAAGGATGTAGCTAATGCTGCTGGGGACATCATGGCTGGAGGCTGCAGAGCCTGAGGAATGGAGCCAGCCAGAAGCACGACATGACGTGCCAGGCAGCTGCATAGATTACCATCTCTTTACCAATGCTGATAACTAGATGTAGACACATTGTCCCCATCAGTACATGGAAGAATATGCCATCCTCACAAGAAAAAAAAAAAAAAAAAAAAAAAAAAAAAAGGTGAACAAAAAAAAAAAAACCCACCCCAAAAAAAAAAAAAAAAAAAAAAAAAAAAAAAAGATTGGCACAGACAGATAAATGCAATGATTGCTTGCAAAGCATAGGAATTTATTGTAAAGAGAATTTTCCTGGAATAATTTCATGTTAGAGGCAGATCTCATCATAAAGATTTAAAATATGCACACTGAATAGCACTGAATCAGTTTCAGAGTCTCCACACCTACTTCCCAGTGAGAGAAATCTAAGAGATGCTGCCTCTGAACCAGATGCATCTTCAGGGGTATATGAATTCCATTAACAGAGGCTCTGACTGCTGAAGAAATCCTTCCTCTCTTGTGGTTGACTGCATTACAAAGCTAGCCTTAGACAAGGTGATTCAAGAGCTTGGTTTTGAAGTTTTCTCAGAACAGTGACGTTTCTGGAATAGTATTTGCAAAAGCATGTGAGCACTGACTCCTTCCAGAACCTGCTCTTGAGCATGGAGGAGAAGACACTCACAATGAAACAACAAACAATTGATATTCTGTCTTTCTTCCATGGCAGTCCTCCACAAGCAAAGTCAGGAAAGGGCAACGTAGTCTGTTCCTCACCACTTTTGGTCTCACCTATTTATGTTTCACAAGACAGTTCATGTTTGAGATGCCCCCCCCAGGGATGTTTCCGAATGAGAAAGTTCTTGTTGGGATGTGAAAGGATAGGACAGGTTACAAGCATTAAGAATCAAATTCCTTTTTAATTCAGTAGAGGTGTTTCTACCACATAAGATAGACACTGCAAACCCAAAGATTCAGAAAATGAATCAAACCTTGAAGTATGCACAGTCGAGAAAGATGCACAAAACTTTACTGAAGATTATTACTGGTCACAGTTATACAAAGGATGTCAGGTGGCATGTATCAGGGGAAAAACATTCTTAAGGAGGCTAAACAAGCACTAGCAGCCACGCAGAAAAAGTGTGCAGCAGAACAACAGAGGCGTGGGGGGAATTCATGCTGTTCTGTATCACTTCCCATGACAGACCTCCAGGCCACAGTTGAATAGTACACAGTAGTTCACTTCACTTCCTAAATGGAGCACACTACCTCACATCGTGTGCTTAAAAGAATTCCTGTTTGTATGTGACATGGATCTTCCAGTGAGTATCACTGTTACCAATTTAGTGTCTTGATTTAGCTCAGTGGTGCACACCCCTGAAAACATAACAGCCTCAGAGCCTTTCAATACCACACTTCTGGACTGAACACAAATTCACCTTAAATCCAAAAAGCACAGATTACCACGTGTCAGTGTGAAAGCCACGTGCAAGCAGACAGCAGACACGTGATCTAATGCGTAGGCAGGTCTACCAGTTTGCAACCATGATAGGAGTGGACTACAAGACCCTCAGAAAAGAAAAAGGCTGTCACAACCTCGTAAAGACTGTAACCTGTTTCCAAGCCATATCTGAGCCAACACTCATCAGCAGCGTTTGCCTGTTAACCACAAACCTGAGTCCTCTTGCTCCAGCTCCAAGACCAGACCTGTGAAAAGTAAATAGTTTCTCCTGTTGGGTCACTTGCAGAGGAAGTTATTCTAAAAGCTGAGTTCCTGTCCCACAGGAATCCAATCCTCTGGATTCTTTCACACAGACCATTCCTCAGAGACTTAGATTCAGAGGGAAAAGTACACAAAGTTTTTAACAGGTCATACAGACCTGCTCTCACCTCCCTAGAGCACAACAGCTCTGAGAGCCAACTTGTCAACACCTGTTAAGATGAGAACCTTGGGTATAAAATACCAAAACCTACCACATGGCTCAGCAGTTCAGTCTCACCCTCAGTCACAAGTGCTCAAGTCATACACTTGTCTCTGCAAGCTGAGCTGCATTTCCAAACAGCTGAGTCTCTTGCATCCACCCAGCCAATGTCCAGGCTATTGCAGAAGTCAGATGGCAATACACTCACTTGGATGACAGCTGAAATACTTCCATTTATATAGGTGTTGGAATGGCCAGCATAGATTCACCACAGGGAAATCATGCTTAACCAACCTCATTTCCTTCTACAATGGGAATACTGGTTGGATAGATGGGGGAAGAGCAGTGGATGTTGTCTGGCTTGACTTTAGCAAGCCTTGTAGCACTGTCTCCCGTGATATCCTCATAGGCAAACTCAGGACGTACCGGCTGGATGGGAGGACTGAGAGGTGTTTTGAGGTGGCTGAATGACAGGTCTTAGAGGGTCATGATCAGTGGCATGGCATCCTGTTGGAAGCCTGTAACTAGTGGTGTCCCCTGAGGGTTAATACTGGGCCCAGTACTGTTTAATTTATTCATCAATGACTTGGATGAAGGGGCAGATGCCTCCTCATCAAGTTCACTGATGACACAAAGCTGGGATGGCCAATACTCCTGAGTGCTGGGCTGCCCTTCAGAAGGACCTCAACAGGAACAAGAGATGGGCAGAGAACTGACTGAAATTAAACAAAGACATGTGAAGGTCCTGAACCTGGGAAAGAAAAACCCCATGCACCAGAACACTCTGGGGGCTGATCTGCTGGAAAGCAGCTCTGTGAAGGGTCACATGAGGGTCCTGGTGGACAACAAGTTCCTCCTGAGCCACCAGTGCCCTTGTGGCCAAGAAGGCCAATGGGATCCTGGGGTGTACTAGGAAGAGCTTTAACAGCTCTCTGACAGATTGAGGGAAGTGACCTTGCCCCTCTACCCAGCCCTGGTGAGTCACATCAGGAGCACTGCGTCCAAATTTGGGCTTCTCAGGACAAGAGAGGCATGGAGCTCCTGGAGCAGATCCAGTGGAGGGCTACATTGATGACTAGGGGACTGAAGGGAGGGTGTCAAGAGGATGGTGCCAGGCTCTTCTTGACAGTGCTGAGCAAAGGCCAAGAAGCCATGGGCAGAAACTGGAACATTAAGTTCCACCAAAACAGGAGGAAGGGCTTCTTTATTGGGCAGGTGACTGAGCACAGGAAGAGGTTGCTCAGAGAGATTTCACAGTCTCCTTCCCTGGAAATATTAAAAAGCCATCTGGTAACTATCCTGAGTTAGGTGCTCTAAGGGATGCTTCTTGACCAGAGGTTGGACTGGATGACTTTCAATGGTCCCTTTTGACTTTAACCATTCTACAGTTAAATAGTTAAACCATTTAAATAGTTCTCTCTTCTTGGATATTTATGGAAGGCTACATAACCTCCTCCATATCTTTCCTTTTTAGTTCTAAAGACCCCACACTGCAGGTTTTCTTAGCTAAAATGTTCCCCTGACCCCACTATCAATTGCTCTAAGCTACTGTGCCAGTTAAGACAATTTTTACACTATTCTGGCTTATATATCTAGCTTTTCTACACCAATATTAATATTTTGCTATCTCTGCTGTTAAGTGTCTTTATCTCATCCTAGAACTAAATTTTTTCTTACAGACTCATGTATTGATGGCTTAATCACCTACAATCAACCAAAACCTCAGGTCTTTCTCCTCCTCCATCATTTTATCTACTGAACTCAGTGTAATTAGTCACTAAGTGCACTTTGTACTGTTAAGTTCTCATTTCTATAGCTCCAGTCACTTTCACAGCAATCCAATTCCTGTGCAATACTTTGATTTTTCTCTGCAACGACAAAGCTAATGTCACATCCTTGGCAAATGTATTCAGTGCACCCTTACAAGCCATTAGTGTAAATAGTATTAATCAACCAGTTCCAGAACTAGATTTTTAAAGAAGTCCAATTACCTCTTTTGTGACGAAGTCCAGATGCCAATAATGTTATATTCTTTCCTTTAGCCAGGACTTCACCTGCTCTTTTCCTGATCTTGTTCTCATCCTAATTCTTCACAAATTAACTAGATTTATTGTAGTTCCAATATAGAAACTGCCTTACTAAAACACACACATATTAGACCTAGAGCAAATCCTTAGCTGACCCTTTAATTAGAAATAAATACATAAAATTCTCAAGGACAGGTATACAACCTACTGTACTCCACTTTAGTCAAATCACAATGCATTCGATCCCATTTTCCATGATTTTAATTCTACTCACCTTCAAAATATACCCTATAAATTTGTGTCCTGAGGTTACAATTACGGACTGCCAACACAATCTGACCTTGCCATTTCCATTTTTCACTAGTGTTTCTTTCGAATGCTGGAAGGACTTATTTGCATAGCGTCCCATCACGAGTTCATGGAGCTTCAAGTTATGCCTTTTTTTTTTTGTCAGCTTGTACTTCCAGTCTATTCATTTAAATCCTCTATTTGAGGAACAGCTGCTATTTCAATCTGTTTATATGATTCCTGTAGTACTTGGTTTCATATGCCTCCACTGTAAATGGGAATTAAGACCCAGGGAATTATAATAATCTCTGTTGTTTGCTACTGACCACAGTTTTCTCTGCCAAATCAGAAGAGTGGAGAGATTTCAGCAGTACAGTGTTTTCTTGATCCCTGCTGTTTGCTAGGCTACCGTCCATATAGTACTCTATCAATTGCTGAATCCTGTATTTAGTGTTTGTCTTCCACCGTATTACTGTGTATGGAAACCACACAAATACTTTTCATTTTTCTCCCTCACTTCTCAAGTTAAAGTCAATACACATACCAATCTCAAATCAAGTTTATTAAGCCAAGAGCTACTGAGATGGGATCCACATGTCAGGATTTTTCCTTTCTCTAAGGATCTGTTGAGCCTGGGACAGATGCCACAGCAAGCCACTTCTGCTCTGATAAAGCCTCACTCACCTTTGAGTTCTGATGTTAGTGCCTCAATGCGAATTATACAGCTCAGTGAGTATCTACACCTTCATGCTGAGGTTTACAAGTCACTCTTGACTGTTGTCGGACTATAAAATGGTGCAGTTAAGAACAGAAAACATCAGGTGTCCCCTTCCAGAAAAAACCCACCAGTCCATGTGATGTTTACAATTATCACCAGAAGCATCAATCACTCCAATCCACCAGCAGGAAACCTGCTGAGGAATTTTTGTCAACTCCCAAATAAATCTCCCACCTATATAGCCATCTTGTTTCATGTTCACATACAAAACACCTATTTTTGTTGGAATTGTGCATAATTAACATGGTGAGCTAAGAACTTTTTACATGGATGTTGCAGAAGGGCTGACTGCGCTTTCATAACATACCATGGAAGTGTTCATATTGAGTCTTTAATTAGTGAGGTGCCAAGAAGAGACATTCCACTCAGCTTTGGCGTACTGCAAGCACGGGAGTGGTAATGTAATATGGGGTGTGTGAAGCCAGGACAGCCAGACCAAGCTTGACTCTGCAGCATTCAACCAAAGAATCCACCCTCAGGAAAACTTCATTTCCCTGGGTTCTCATCCAAGTTCATCTCATGAACCATAATCAGCAGACTAGATCTTCAGCATTTTTCTATACTGAAAATAACTTAGGATAACTCATCAAGTTCAAGAAGAGAGCCATTATTCTTGAATAATTCTTCTGCTTAGAAAATACAGCAACCGTTCCTAAAGAAAGCCACTTATCCTGAAAGAGAGTGATTATAGCTTATTCCGTAACAATATCTTGTAGAACTTCATGTATGAACAAGGCCTTGATGAAAGATTATGTTCAAAAGAACAAGAGGGCTGTTTGAAAAGCACTGGCATTCTGTACTACCAAAACTGGTCCAATCTGAATTCCAACCACAGTTTTCACCAGAAGGCTGTGCTGAATTAGTCACTGTTGCAATTGTATATATTTATTCTGATTTAAGCTAGTGGTTCTAAACTGACAATATGACTCTCCTCAAGCATGCCTGATGTCATGGCGCAACAGATGGAGTCCACATTCATGTGGTACCACCACCAGCAGTGCTGCAAGTTTCTAGCTGCCAGCTTTTAAGTTCCAACGAACTTCAACATGTGAAGCACGACCTAAAAGAATACCATGGTAGTTTAGTACCAGGGAATAACTGAAGCAGAGAAACCTCTCAAGTGCTCCTGCAGCATAAAAGAAACACGGTTCCAAAAGAACACTTGGACAACACAACAGAGACAAGGGTCTCAGCAAAGTATGATGCAAACACTCCCCAAGAACACTGAACGCAGTATGTTTCACAGTCATCATCTGTGTCAGACCACATCTAAATTAGCTTGTGTTGAACTGTAAGCTTACAAAGGGACAATTACACCTTTCACAGCTCTATACAAATTAAAGAGAACTGAAATCTACACGTCACACCACTGGGCTTTAAGTGAGGACACCAAAATAATTCATTGACTTGCTCATAATCATGACAAAAATCTTTGCAGTTCATAGAATCTCTTGTTGAATACTGTAACAAGTATTTGATAATTCTAGGTCAGCAGCTTTCAATGTGGTTGGTGGACTTCAAGAGGTCCTTGAAAGCTGAGGAAAGCAAGTACATTACTAACTCAAATTTCCTGTCACTGTAAACTTTTAGAAGTCTATAAATCCAGAGAGGCTGAAAGACACTGCACTAGTCATATAAGAAATAAAGGATCTAGAAATCCTATTAAGACAAGGGAAATAACATGAGCTAATGAGATGCACTTCAATCAGTCTCTGAAGCTTACCATCAGCAAAACAGACAGTGATTTTAAGAGACTCAAGTAAACACCGTGGCAGTCCAAAAGAAGTATTAGGAATTGGGTTTTTGTATCCCTCAAGCACAAGAAAAGCCATGTTATCCCCACTACCCTGAGAACAGAATGGCCAAAGCAGTTATATCTCCATGTAGTATCTCTATGTAAATCAAGCACTTACTCTGGTCGGCAAATCACCAGGTCCCCTTTGTTGGTGCCATACGCCAATCCCAGGCCTGGCTCAGGCAGCCAGCGAGCAGAGTTTATGCTGACATGTCTTCTCTGGTCGGCAGGCATTGGGTACAGAACGTTGAAAACTCTCTGGAACAAGAAGAGGAGATTACTTGACAGGACAATACAAGGCAGGAGAGCCAAGGAGGCTCAAACAAACGTGCAATTTCCCTGCAGCAGCACAGATGGCCATAGAGACATGTCACTTTACAGGATGTTGCAAGAAAACACTAAATCAGCAGTGAGAGTAAGCAGCTGCTAGAAATGCACATACATGTGCCCCTAAATGTTTAATAGGCTGACTGGCACACAGCTGTGGAGCACCCAGCAACCAGAACTGGGTACACTGGCAACAATCCATTTAGCCCAAAAATATGACGCATGGAAATCATAAAAACAAAAGCACGGGAAATAGAAAAAGCAGTAATGAGTCAGTCTGGCTACCAAGAATAGACAGGGACAAGATGCTTCAGTGTACCAGGCCATTGAAGTATCAGGAATTCGGAAGGGTAGGACTGAAGACTGCATTTACAAGTCCAAATAATTAAGAGAATTTCTGCAAAAATTTAGCTAGTGTTTAGACCTATTATCATTGCAAGTAACACGGACTCTGAATCTGGATTTTCAATGGGATAAATCCTAGGTGAAAGACAGATTTTCATTAGATTTTTCTGGTGGGCAAGCATCCATCCATCACAAAACCTTTCCTCCAGACTCCATAGAAAAGGGGATGGTGGTGAACTAGTAAGCAGGGAAGGGAATGATAGTATGCTGGAAGAACAGGATAAAGGTTGATGGGAATGCAGATGAACTGCTACTGCACTGCTGAGGTGACTTGAAGTAAATAATTAGAAATCACTAGGATAGGACTGATCAGCTGTCATAACAAACTGGGGCTGTCTTTCTCCATAGCTCTGTTGCCCACTGCCCATCTTCTCTGTTTGACAATTTGAGAAGCCTGAGGCAGGGATTCCTTAACCATGTGTCCTCCAATAGCTAGTACCCAGAACCTTCATCCTGACCATCCTACATGCAAACAAAGTAAGGCAGAACAAAACAATATAGCTACATTATTTCTCATCACCACTAACAAATTTAATTGCTCTTCTGAGGAGGTCACATCAGACGAGAAAAACAACTTCTCTGTGTGGCAGAAGCTGGCCACTCTTTGCCGTGGCTATCACTCAGCACTTAGTGTTTTCAAGAAGCTTGGTGTTTGGGCAGAAGAAACAGGTCTTCAGGGGTTTATCTAGGTCTTACCCATCTCTGTCATGTGTGTCCCATTCCCCTGCCCTGCCTTGCTTACTGGGGCAGCAGGGAGGAAAGGGCAGGGGAGAAACAGAAGGGGGGGAATCAGATGTACAGTAGTAACAACTGTTACCATGGAGATTATGGTGCACTCTGAGATGGGAAGATTGGATTTGGAGGAAGAAGAGGAAGGAGGGGAAAGGGGGCGTCTGCCAGAACCAGGAACATAAATTCATAAAAGAAGCATTTCGAATCTCTCAGGACTGCAAGGGTCTTTCATCATATCCTTCTTTGGCAAGTCAGAAACAGTTTCTCTTCTCCTGAGAATGACTTTGTCACATCTCAAGAAGCCATCACCTTCCTGGGCTAGCAGCAAGCTCTCCCTGGTTGGCAGGTCAGCTTGCACAGCTACTGTCCCACACGCTCCATAACCAGACGCACCAAAGCAGGAGACTTGCTGGCTACAGTTGAGCTGTACTGCTTTGCAGTGAACAGCACCCCATGGAAAATGCTCCTCCAAGGACATGAGTCTGCTTCTGACAACCTGCAAGTGGCTGGCTGAGGGCTGAATCTCAAAGACAATACAGCTTTAAAATTCTGCATCAGAATAGTTGCTTCATCATTCCACTCCACTCCATTCAATCCTAAACAGCTTGTCACGCTGAAGAGCTCCCCCCCCCCCCCCCCCCCTCNACTCCCACGCTAATGGGACAACTCCATGCAGTGTTAAGGGTGATGACATCCGTGCGTGTGGTAATTAGTACATAAAAAGAGAAAGCAGCTGTACTGGCATAATCACCACTCGCAGCAGTAACCAGGACCCAGCTAATCAATCTGATGCAGTCATACAGACTGTCTGTTGCAATTGCATCCATTAGCAAGACCCCCTACTCTAGACACAGAGTGGAAAAATAGTTCAAGTTCCTTCAACATCAGCAGGTCCTTCTCTTCAAAGAAGGTCAGAACTCTGCCAGGGAGCATTATTTGCCATAGATCACAGCTAATTCCTTTGGATTTTTTTTGTCTTCTTGTTTCCATTGCTAAATCTTATAAAAAGTTACTGAGAAATTTCAGCCAAAGTAGCCAGCCTGAAAACATATCACAGACTGACCATACCTCTTTGCCAGTGGATTGTTCATGCTTTGTAATTTTTAACTTCTAGGAAAAATACTCAGGTTACTACAGTAATCCTACACTAGCACAGCTCTCCAGCTTTTAGGTCAAGTGATTGCTGCCAGCCCTCAAACTCTTAAAATTAAGTTCCTTTTCATTAGGGCTGGTCCACAGGTTTATTGCAGACCATGTGTAACAGCCATGTTGACAGCCAAGGGTTCAGGAATCAGTTTAGAATCACTGTTGAAAAAGTGCACTAGTGATCGCTTAAAGTGATCTTTAAGGTGCTCACCATACTCTATCAGAGTTTCCAAAGAGCTTAGTTTTAGTAGTGTGGCAGTTTTGGTTAGGAGATATCACACTGCACCAGACTTTATCAGCCCATAATCACCATCAGCAGTCACAGAAAGCCTCCATGCTGTCCATCATGACCAGTGTCAAACTTGCTCTTAGCACCACTATACTACCAATTCAATAATACACAGCCACACCATTAGACATGGCAATTCAGAATTTTACAAAGTTGGCAGCCGCCTTTACTTCCAGATGCTGTTCTGAAATGGTTTTGAATGGTATGTTTTTCTAAATACAAGCACTGTGAAGTCTGAGGAGTGTGAGCTTCAGAACATACATATGGAAGCTTAAGCCCTAACAGGTAACATTAAGTATAGCTAGTTCTCTTCTTGCAACAACAATGACATATAAATGTCATTTCAGTACACATGATAGGTCCTACTCCTTCCCTTTAGGACCCCATAACCCCCCCTGAATTACACAGAACAGTTGCTTGACCTGTGCTTATGTTTGTAGAAAACCCTGTTTCTGGTGATCTCTCCACACTTTTCTGGGGATTCCAGCAGTCTTCCATCATTTCAAGGAATCCATTTCTCCTTGAGGTCAGGGGATTTCAGGAAGGTAAAAGGTCTTCCTCTAGAAAAACCAAAACTGTCTAGGAAGCTAAACTTCCACAAAAAAGCAACTCGTACCAAGGGAAAGCAATGCTCACTAAAGAAACAAGTTGGTTGCTTCCATTCTACATCCCTGTAATCATGAAGTGTGGGAAAAGATTTGGTTGAGCAATTTATGTCTACACTTTTCTATTTCCAAAAACTGTACTAGAAACAACTACTTTTCTCTTTGGTGTGCCTTTTCCATCCTCACTCAGGAGTGGACACGTACATCATGCACTGAACTCTCTAGATCTCCCTTCACTCCACAGCCACAGGAAAAGATGGCTCAAAGGTAGCAGGACTATAAGGCATAAAGAAAAAAAAAGGCCCTCAAATTATTCAGCAAACAAGCTGCATTTGGAGTGCAAAGGCCACCTCAAGCCCACTGCTGCTGCTTCCCCTCCAAGTTGTCACTGCTGTCACATCGGTACTGTCACAGCCACAAACTTAGGTATTTACTTATGGCAGAGTGCCAGGAGAGGCTGCATGACAATCAACAGCCTCAAGGAATCTTTCCCAGTGATTTCTTCCTCAATGTCAAGCTGACAGGCCTAGGGCACAATACATAAGCACAGAGCTAGACAGTTAATTTATACCTGCCCTGGAGGGGTAAGAAAACTTCTTGCTAAAAGTCTCTGCTACATCCTGTTACTGAGCCAGTCCTTCTGTCTTCCCCTCCCATTCTGTCTCAGGGAAGCTGCTGCTTTTCAGTAACATCAAATTCCACCTTTCCCTCCCTTTTCTGGGATGTGGAAACAGTCAAAAGCTGGACAGAGCAAACGCCAGGATCCTGTCACTCATCAAAGCAGCAGCAGGCTGCCCCAAGTCTGTGCTACTGCTGCCAGTTGGCGACGGTGCTGCACCACTCGCCTGATCCAAGCGGCACCGTGCCTGGCCAAAGCGGAGGCACGGCATCATCTGCACAGCCGCCTCTTTGCTCAAGGCCTTCCCACCTCTAAGGAGAGCAACGAAAAGCAGGGGAATGCTGAACACTACTTGTTTGGCAGAGCAAGATCTTTCTTCTCTCTGGCACTCAAGAAAGAACAAACATGTTTTGAAGCTACAGAAGAGAAAAGTTTTGGCACAAGCAGGTAGGAAAACTCAGCAGGAACTCCTGCTTTTTATCTTTTTTTAATTCAATAGAGACACTTCTGCTCTCAACTAGATGCATCTACTTTCAAGATGCCAATAAATTTCAAGCCATTACCTTTGCTTAGCCCAAGCAGTAAGCTGGCTATTAGATCAACCTTGATAAAGACTGGATGGGGAGGGGGTGCAGCTGTTATCTCCTTTACATGGGGAGATCCTGCCATCCCTGAAGCAGATAAGGTGGGTTTATAAATCACTAGCCTAAAACATAATTATTAATTTTCAGCTAAATTAACACCAAAGGCTGACAGACAGTGAAAATACACAGGTAAAGAAATATTTGATGTGTTAAACACTATATAAACCTCTTTGAGTACTGGTAAAATACAGTTTCACAGCTACTCTGACCTGGATTGCGGAGGAAGAGCTTCAGAAAGGATCTCTGCTGGATGAGCATAACTGCAATGGCAGCCAACAATTGTACCTCATACCTACACAGATGCAAAATATGTATTGGTAAACAAAATGCTATTCATATGGGTATGGGTTATACTGCCACAGTGATTGTAGAGGCTGCACAACTTTATCAATACAACTGCAGCTATACCAGAGACTCTGGTCACCATAGGTGCTTCATACTTCAGCAATCTAAGCTGTGTGAAATATGTCACAGATGCAGCCCTAAAATCACAGCCAATCCACAACACTGTATTAAGTTCACTGAAAGTCCATCTCCATTTTTATAATGTCTACTAGTTAAGTAATGTTAACTAGTTCACCTCTGACACCAAGGTATCAGGTAAGTTTCTATAGAGCATCTACCACTCCACTGAATACACCACATGTCCTTTGCCAGTAAGCCACCTGCATCACTGACTTGTATTATGCAGTCAATTAGTTTGTGTTTTTTGAAGACCCAGAAGAACAACAAGAAAAAGACATTCTAACCTGATGTCCTTAATAAATAAAACTATATTTTTGCTTAGATTACGTTCTTTACTTAGCCTTCTATTAAAGAATTTCACTAAAGATGATGAAATTCAGGCTTAAGACTTGCACTGCCACAAACCCCAGAACCCTCGACAGCAAAATTCAAGTCTAGCTTGTCTAAAGCAGAGCAAAGCAAAGAAAAATAAACACTCCTTGGGATAACTGACTGATTGCCCAATACATTTATTCATAAGACAGTGTATACCAGTGTTTTGCAACTTATCAAGTCGCCCCTTTGTTAGAAGGAGTCTCGGTGCCTATATGCAGATACAAAGAAAAAGGCACACATTTTCCATTATGAGATGGGGGAAAAGATTTGCTTTTTTTGCTCCCAGTCTCTCCTTTTTAGGCAGGTTGGTGTATGCTGCTCAACCCCTCCCCCACAGCTGATTCCTTCTAACAACATACACATCTTTCCAATAGATCTTCTCTGTTAAAATGGGAGAAGTGAAAAATAATGCACTTATCTTTTTGGATTTGTCAGTCCTATCCTCAAATGGATTTTATCGTCCAATGCTCAGCACAAATAAAATTTCTTTCAACTCCATTTATATTCCTCAGATGCAATAGGATTATACATAAAATTTTTCTTCAGTCTTTACCAATATAACAAACCTCTTTCTGCCTTTTTCTGCACCTGTTGTCAATGCAGAAAATCCTACCTTTGCTTTCTGAGCCACAGCAAATTAAATGATAACTCTAAATTTTCAGCAACAACTGAAACCTTAACTGTGGATAGTTGATCCAATTCCTACAACAGGTCAGGACCAGAAATTCCTGTTACATGGAATGAGAAACTTTCTGCAAATGTAAAAGATTGTTGGTTCTTTCTGATCCTACTTGAACATAATTTATTGCTGATATTTCAAATTCAGAGAAGTCTCATTAAAGCACACTTAATCCTTTCTTTCTTTAGGTGAGCTCTTTGCATTATCAGCTGGCACTTTATTTCACAAGCCTGCCATGCAACTACCACATTTAAAAATAACTAGTGGGAACAAGGTCTTATGAAGAAATGGATCATCTTAGGTAACAAAGCTCTCAATCAGGAAAATAACACACTTGCAGTAAAGTGGCTTATTATTTTACTACCTATCTTCCAAAGGCTTCAAAACCAGGGTAATAGCTCCAAAACCCCCCTTAGGGGACTGGTCCAAACCTGGACCTGAAATCTAGGGTTGAGTAAGCAAGAAATTGTTAAACAAAACAATAATCCTTTCATTTGCACACACACATGGTTGGAAAAGATGAAAGGAGAGAAACAGGAATGCCAAAGGGATTGGAGTGACAGAAGATAGATACATGTGTATGTATTCAGCACAGATGCACAAGCAAACTGAACTGTGTGAACAGGACTGTGCCCCAATACTAGTCTCTCTTGCAAAAATCACCAACAGCTCTCAATGCTGCTTCAATCTAATAAAGATACGGTCACTTCTCTGGCAAAAGGAATGACAAATTTTCCCTTTTTTGCCCTTAACTCAGACTGCAAACCAAAACCACTATCTGTGAATTCCTCATTAAATGTCATGCTGAGACTGTAACAGCAACATCTACAATGTGTTAAAAATCCAATGACAAGAGCAAAGGATTTGTGCACAGCTGCCATTCCACTCTGTTCTCCATCTGCTGAGCCTTAGTAGAATGGCATACAAGATCAAATGTCAACAATATGTTGATGACAGAGCTACATGCATCCTCATCTAGGTGAAAAGAGCCTGTCATCCAGCTGCCTACATGTCTGGAAGGAATAAATACTGGAGGAAAGAGTTGTTTCAAATTCAATTCAAGGAAGATGGTAGGAAGAAGTACTGAAAAAAGTTTTGATGAAATTGCAAACAGCAATTTCTTCTCAGCCCATGACCAGTTCAATACAAATTGGTAATAATTCACTTTGGCTCCCTTCCCCCTAAATGACTGGGGCAAGATGACTGCATCTAAATGATCTCAGATGTGGAACCATGTTTGCCAAAAAATCTTAAATCTAATTAAAACTATGTACCAAACTGCACCAAACTGTGGGGCAAACAGGCTCAAGGCCTTATCTGAACTGCAAGAGCTCTGCTCTCCAAATAGTGGACCTCATATTAAACAAAATGCCTTGGCTCTCAGTTTCACATCCCATGAAGTAAAAACATCCTGAAGAGATGTCATTCGCCTTTTCCTCACACCAGTTTGCTAAAATAGACATTGCTCCCATGTTTAACCATCACATGGAATATTAACACAGTATTTTATGAAGGGCTCTAATGAGGTTTTACAGTTTCCTCTAAGTTCTGTCTTAGCCAGCTTCAAGCAGATACAGCTGAATTGGTCAAGGCAGCAATATAACTCTTACAACATACTATTCCTGCATATTTCTGCATCCATACTCAAGTGTGCAGATCTGTGCAAGTCTGCATGCCATCTGCACCCCCCCAAGGTGGTCCTGCATTTTCCAGTGGTGTTGGATACAGCTCTTTCTTGCAGCACCCTACAAAAGCAGTGTTTACCAACATGTGTTTTGGATTTGATCCGTTCTCCTAAAGACACTTGACAGAATCTGCCAACACACAGAACATATAAATTATTTGGTCTCAACCAGCCAATTACCTTTCCTTTCTATTCACCCTCCTTTCTATTAAAAGGAGGGATTTCTCATTTCACTCAAGAAACCGTCCTGTTTCCATATCCTCTTCCCAGTATCAACAAGTGCCTGCAGTCTGTGACTTTGCTTGGCCTTTTGAAAGTCTAAAAAACATCTATGTGGTTTGACTTCTGCCAAGAGTGAAAAATTTCTTTGGGCAGTAACTGGATATATTATTTGCAGTTCTACTTGGAGTCAACAGAAGATCACCCTGTTGACCTGAAGATGTCAAATCTTACTTAAAAGAAGACTCAAGGGACCACACCAACACGTTCTTCAACAACACAGCAAGAGGTTGGTACTTTCTTGCAAACTATTCTTTTTCTCAGAAGTATGTTAGTTCATACAAACTCTTCCACTGGAGGTAATGTGTTGCAGTAAGACATCTCCACATACTCTTCTAACCAATTTTCTTTCCACATTTCCAAGTATTCTGACAAAAATAACTCGTGCCCCAGTGAAGCAAATGTGCAAGGTATTTGCTTTTACACTTAAAGCCTGGTTGCTTATGGATGTAGGAGCATGCATAGCTCACCCAGAAAGTCAGTGAGTAACCTTTGCAGACCACACTGGATCCATTCTATTGACACTTGCATGAAGCTCAGAATGCAACAGCACTCAGTAAAACTGTGCATCTTTTCACACAGTCTGTGCATTGTCCTCATTAAGAGTTAATATGCTAAAACAAAAAAAGCTTGGTTTTGTGCTAAAACTTTGCAAGTCTTTCTGTTTCAGACCCTTCTTCCTGTGGTATTTGGAATTCTCCATCTGTTTACAATGGAAATGTACACATACTCTGTTCCACCCAAGCTATTGACCAACCACTTAATCGGAATGTTTCCCAAATAGCAACAGTCTTGTCAAGAACTAATTCTGGATCTCCACAGCCTGAATTTTTTCCACATTCAAAGCACAGTGCAGCACTTGAAATGAAGCTTGGTTAAGTCACATTATCCCCACAAATTGTATGATTCGCTCTTCAGCTTCATGTCAATCAAATTTTTCTACCACCTACCTCACTTTTTGTATCCGCAACTTAAAAGCTACTTTCAAGGTTTTATTTTAATTTGGATTCCAGTAATCATGTTTTTCTGATATTTCCAAGTTATCTTCCTCTGGGTAAAATGAAAAACATTAAACATTGCAAGGACATCAGCATTTGTGAATGCCAGAAATAAAACTACCTTCTGGCTGCCTTTCTCACTAGTACCCACTGCTATCAGATCCAGGGCAATACGATCCTCACTCTTCCTTGTTTCTAAGGATCTTCAGCTCCAACCAAGGTTCTAATTTAATGTTCTTCTAAGTCCTTTAACATCCAAATATGCTTGAAAGCACATGGAATTCAGAGATCACCCAAAATCAAACAGCTTGAAAACAGACACTCTTTATTTAGAAACAAATTCCACCTATGTTTTCAGAATAGGCTATATAACCTATCTGTACTCCACATTTGGAGTCCTATCTCCAAGCTATCTCTGAAACTCAAATTGCAGACAATTCCCAGTTATCACTGCTATCTGTACCACCCCCAAGCTAGAGATCTGCTAAAAGCAATTCCTTCCCTGTACTTTCCAGCTACAGATACATTTCAGAGATTTGCAAAAAAAATCCACAAGAATACAAGCAACAAATACCTGAAGTTCATGCATACCACTCCTGTTAAAAGTCAACATTACTATAGAGCTTTTGTTTTTCAGACTGAAGTTTAAAAATTGTTCTTTAGCAGAGCCAGGTTTCCATGTGAAATGCTAATCAGGCCAATCTCAAGCGAGTGAACAGAAAAAGCATGAACCTCTAGCTCACAACTACCACATTTGATGATAATTCATGACTTTATTTCTGAACACAATTTGTAACTGTCAAATCACGACAGCCCTGACCTATTGTGAACTCTAACCAACCTCTCTGAAATATTAGAAGCAAGATGTATACAGACAATGCACACTTGTATAACCAAGGTGCTCCTTAGTACAATCCAGAAGTGCTGCAGTTCTCAGAAAATTTCATCAATGGCCAGTGGGTTTCTAGTACAATTAAATGTGTTAAAGTTTCACGTAAGAAATTAATTAATTGTATCTTCAAAATCTCTATTTTAACAGCAAGATAGAAGAAACTCTCCAAGCAACAGAAATCTGCATTCCACTGGCTGCTAGTTAAGGATGTGGAAGAAGGGTTAATTTGAATCAGAAATAATCACTGTATTTCACTTGTCAGCAGTGGCTTAGAGGTCATGTTGCCACGCCCTACTCTTCCAGTTCACTGACTGTAAATCCAAAGCCATGAGGAAGGCAGGAAGTCAGGGAGGAAGGGAGGCAAGCAGGAAGGAAGGAAGGAAGGAAGGTGCAGGAAGGAAGGAGGGCAGGAAAGAAGGAAGGCAGGAAGAACAGCAGGAAGAACAGCAGGAAGAACAGCAGGAAGAACAGCAGGAAGAACTGTCAAACAACTTGTAAGAATTCTCAAGAAATGTAATGTAGTATTTCTTTTGGGAGTTTTGGAGTAGTGTATAATTAAAATATCCATAAAATATTGCTTCAAATGTGGCTCTGACTCATTTTTAATTAAGAGTTTGAGTAACAAGTGCTTTGTATTACAAGCTGTTGGCAGAGAGGCAACAAAAATGCATTCTGATTCTCTCTAAGGTGCATATTAAATTAGATATTAAAGAATACAGTTTCACCAGGTTTCCTAAACCTTTTTGTACTGCACGCTGGCCAAACTATAAACAGATTTTTACTCAACTGAATATGAATACATCAGCCACTGTAAAGACAGTGTGCTAAGAATATGATAAAGTTTCCTACTTAAAACTCTATTTTCATTTTGCATGTCTTGAAAAGTATTACAAACTTATGAAGCAGTCTTACTGCAAAACTCAAGGCAGAAGAAACACCTGTGGTAGACGCACTAAGTTTTACAAGTAGATGGAGAAGTAGTATTTATGAAATTAACAGCTGTATGCTTTCCAAGTAAAAAGACAACCAGAAGAACACTGAAATGTTGAAATACCCAACATCACTCAACAGGAAGGTTCTTTAACCAAATTAATTCAAACTGATCTAGCTGTGACCCTGTCACACATGCATAAAGCTCCAAGTCCGAAGCAGTCAGAAATACGTAATTTTTAACATATTTAAATATGATGTGGGAAAGGGGAAAACAGCAAAATAGTTAGCAAATCCTGCTAGACTGGATGGATTTTAAAACGTGGGGGAAAGGTTTTTGGAAGCTATAAATACATGTGCAAGAAAGATGAAAAAAGCAACCTTTAGAATACATGCAATCCATCTGGGGAAAAAAAATCCAGAACTACAGCTGATGAGAAAGACAGAAGTGCAGTGATGTGGAGTGAGTCTGAAAAGCAAGACTGGGAAAAATTGTAAAAAATTTTCAATGCACCAAAACAGCNAAGATTAAGGAATACAAAGCATTACTTCACTAAATGGTGACTAAGAGCAGGGGTACAAGCATTTGAAGACATGGAGATGTAGAAATATAAATGAAACATTTAGACAGTGAGCTTGCTGATTTAGCTGGCTACAGAAAAATGTCTCCAAAAGTAAGGGCTAGAAGCCATAGCAACTGGAGTTTAGAGCAAATGTAAAGGACATATGAGAGGAAGACATGTGATTTTTGCTAATAGGACTTCTCTATCTTAACTTATGATATGGTAAAAGACTGTGGGAAGGGCTACTCCAGTTTCTGGCAGAAAAAATATGCATTTCACTAGGATCTTAAAATATCTGAAAAAGACACAGTACCAGGGCAAACTACATTTTTAAAAGGATCTAACACGATGCTGAATTCATGTACTTCGTAATCTTATATCCACACAGCCTTCACCAACTGCACCTGTAAACCAAATTGTGCTTTTTTCATAAATACATTTTAATTTCTGTCTCTTACTTTGAGAGGCCTGTACCAGAATGGTAGGTCAGAACCAGGTCTGAAAAAGTGCTGACCGGTGCACCAAAGAATACCCTCATCATTGATCTTCCATTGCCTTATAATATAGAGCAGATGATGACAATGAACAAGAGTTTTACATCAACTGATAAAGAAGACTCTCTCCAAACCATGAATTGTCTGAAGAGTAACTACAGAATCCAAAGGTGAACCACAGAATTTCTCCCAGAGACCAGTTTCTCCTCAGTTTTAGGTCACTAGACAAATGCCTCACTGCAACCATTGTACACTGGGAAAATACTGCCAAAGTAAAAATAATTAGAGAGGCCTTAAAAGAGGAAAAAAATTTCTCATGGAATAAGTTCCTCTATGGTAAAGTTATCCCTGAAAGTTCATCTCCTAAAACAAGTCACCTTAATACAGGGTTGTATTTACATTCTCCTGCCATGTTTGCATACCTCTGTAATAAATTCCTTCACGTGTTTATTATTCAGTGGGTCTGGAGCACGGTACTTCTTTATTATCAGAACCCAGCAACTAACTACTAGGCTGCCAAACACACAGAAACAGAATACACATATACTCACCCTCATAGAGGTTTCTCCACCATGGGGCTGTTGCAGCCTGAAAACTTGAGCAACCATGTGTTCTGTAGTGGGGTGCAACAGGATACGTCGGGAAGCCAGTCCCACCATTACATATCTGCCCATTGGAGACAGGCTCACAGAAATGGCATTAGGTCCTATGAAGAGAAGAGGGGTTATTTCTCTCATGGGTTGACAACCTGCCCCATGTTTCATCCTCAAAGCTTTTGCATTCCCTTCCAGCATTCCCATAATGTATGCCATACTAATCTCACTCTTATAAGGGGTAGAGAAGAATAAGGAGACCTGCACAAGTTACAAATTTTACAAGACATTTCCTTGCTGCAGGTGTTCTGCCACTAAGGTGTCTTTTAAGGAATAAAAAACTATTCCTTAGCAGCTCCCCCATACCAGTACCTTACTTGTCCAGACCATACCACAAGCCTCTCCCCAGTAGTACTGTCTGTGGCTAGCTAGATGGCCAATCTAGTGTTTCCTGTTGCTACAATTACTGATGTTAGGCTGTTGCACTTCTTACTGAAGGCTGAGGTTTTCACACCCCCACCCACCCTGACCTCTTGCTGCATGCTTACCAAATCGCTTTGTGTAAAGCATCTCGCCCAAGTTGTGGGGTGCCAGAGAATATACAGCCAGTATTCCTTCATCAGGGAAGCCTCTCTGACTGCTGGGAATGAAGGCTGCCAGCAGCTGCCCATCAGCAGAGATATCACAGCTAGCATCATTGTAAATCTTGCAGTTTTGGACAAGCACATTCACAGAGGCTGCAAAGAAAGAAAGGAATAGTGATTACAGCACTAAGGTTGAACAGAGAATAAAGTAAGATTTAAACTTAATGTTGGACAATGGACAGTACACGCAAAAGGCACTCAAGACATTTAGCTTCCTCCAAGAGTTTATGAAATGTTAACACCCTGATTAATGTAAAACTTGCTCCAAAACGGAGATAAGACACTGCAATGAACCCAGGAAATTAAATTTACTCACCTCCTGAAGGCTTGGGCCAAGAAATAGTAGCAATTGCACTTTACCAAACCCCTCCCTTTGTTAAGCATAACAGCATCCTTTGCAAAGGACAGCACAGTTTAAACAAGTCTCAAATCATGACACTGACAAACTCCAGCAGCAGTCTCATTAGAAACAGTACACCTTAATTTATTTCCCCTTCTCTCGTGGAGTGCCTAGTTCCCGCTCTCCTCATCTCCAATAAACAGGAGATGAGTGAAAAACTCCTCCTTGCAGATACAGACATTAATTTCTGACAGCTGATTTTTACATCCATCTTGGATAAAGTCACTGAGAAAGGGCAGAGACTTCTCCAGCCAGTCCTCCATTTAATTACTCCAGTATTTGAGACACTCATGCAAATCAGTGAAGTAACTGTTCAGCAGATGGTAGTGAGCAGCAATCCACAAAACAATAATTTTATTTTAATGCCTTCTGGTAAATTGCTGGGTGACCTCATGCAAGTGTTTTCCCCTTTGTACCTTGCACATGAAGACTACAAGTTGTAGTACAATGAGGTTCCAAGGCCTTTAAGCACCATCTACACCAACAGTTCAGCAGTGCCTTGGTAATACATGGCTGGAGTGATGTCCACTCTACCAGCCTAACCTAAACGCGCTTCAGTTTTTCAGGAGGTGTGAAGCTGAATAACATACATTATTTTTGGGATAGGAAAATTTCAGGTTCTAATATTGTGAAACTCAAGAGTGTAGAAATATTTAAAAAATAGAAATAAAGCCCACCTTTGTAATATAGAAAGTTTGCATGCTAGAAGATGGAACACCCCACCTCACATCCATGAAGCTACAGCACCATGTACAACACAGTTGATTTCTACAGCTCAGAAATTATCTTCTAAACCATCACACTATGCCTAGCCCAGAAGATGCCTTAATATGTTCAGCTAGAATTGCAAGCGTGTTGATGAATGCATTCTTAGTCTAGAGTCTGTATTAGTTTAAGAAGTAACAGTACCAAGAATGCTTTGTGCCTATTTCTGAAAGTCTGAACTTGTAAATCAAACTAAGGCAGTAACTCAGTACTTCAACAAATCCTAACCTTTGTTTCCAACACCTGTGTAGAAGAAAGCCACATCAGGGAACTGATATGAGAAATTACTGACTGTTGTCTAGGTCACTCTTTAGCCAGAACAGTTCCCCAAACCAGTAGACCCCATGGCTGCATAGACGCTTGCAGCAGCACAGGAAGTAATCCTGAGACAGAAGCAGACAGGAGCGCCCTTCTCACAGCATTGCTGATTTAAACCATTCGCTGAACTTCATCTTTAATTCTTCTGGTCTAAAAGACATTTCTCCTGGGGACTGCTTTCCTGTGTGACTGAGTATCAATTTCTATCTACTTTCCATTTAAGAAACTCTGATGAAAAAGACGACAAGGATTAAAAGTGGACTATGTAATTACATTCTGTACCAAACCACCTACACCTGTACTCTAAATTTATTCAACCAATTTTTCAGTCTAGAAGCTGCTAAAAACAGTAATTTTCAGCCTAGTATAAACAGAAAGGTGCTGAACAGAAAAAGGTAAATAATTGTAGTCACTATCAAGGCTGCAATACCAGTACATGAAATACACACGGCCCATAAAGAACAGGTGGTTCAAAAGATGATGAAATTCCTGAGTGCTTAGTCTGAAGCTAGTTGAACAGAAAGAAAGAGAATTAAGATTAAAGACTATACTGCTTAATTTAAAAAAAAAGGATAGAATTAAAATGTGCTCTTAAAAAAAAAAATCTAGGTTTTATTTAAATACTCATTATGTCACCACAAGAGAAGAAGATGGGCATCAACACCAGAACTGCAGTATATGCTGTGAACCACCTAAAGGATACACGAGGACAGAGTGTGCTATTGTAATCCCAGTCAAACTGGGAGGATTCATCCTGAGTGACTCATTCCAAAACCAGTCCTATTTATTGACTTTATCAATGGGCGAGGCACACATTGGAGCTGGTTGATGAATCCTCTTGATAAAGTTGGGTAATTTCATTAACAGAGCAAGACTAGACCACAGATTGAATTGAAGTACACAGAGACATTACAGAAGGGTAATGAAACAATTCTAGATTGTGTTGACATTTATAAACTGCTTTACCCAGGAACCTGAAAACATGAGAGAATCAACTTTGGTTATTGTAGCAAAAGCTGAACCATCACCCAGTGTAGCAGTGAAAGTGACAGCAATCCTAAACAGCACTGGAGAACACAGTTCCAGCAGAAATACCAGTGCTGATACACAGCCTTGTACTGAGACCGCATGCAGGACCCCTGGGCATGGTTAGGGCCAGCCATGTTCAAGAGCAGTTAAACCCTAAATGATAACATGTCCAGCAAAGAAGATGACTGGGGAAAATGAAACACAAATTTCATGTTCAAACAAACAAAAAGCACGAACACCAAACCCCACTCCGAAAAGGGGAGGGGAGGAAATGGAATTGTGTACTGTATTTTCAAAAACTACAGAAAGTAAGTACCAGAAAAATATCTGTTTTATACAAATAATGTTGACAGGTAAGTGCGTAAAAGAAGCATTGATTTTGGAGATTAGAAGGTTTCAACCAGAATAGCAAGATTCTAGAAGAGTCTTTTCAAGAGATGTGAAAGGAGCAATGAATTTAACCAATCAGAAGACAGAATATTAGGAACTACAGTATGTGCTTGCCTAAGGCAACAGGGAGCTAGTCTACCTGGCTAAGGGGTCCCTTCTCATCAATTCCTTTGTAGTGGTACTCTAATCAGCAGTGATCTAAAAAATTGGGAGAAAAAAATGGGGGAATGGGAATATACTGAAAAAGTGAGTATTGGGACTCTCACAGCCACAAGACTTAACTTAAAAGAAAGCCAAACGAGAAGAAAACAAATAGCACACATGCAGAGACTTGCTAGAGATAGAACTAAGAAACACCCCCATCAGCAACCCTGCAAAAGTCTTCGAATATTGGAAGAAAAAATATAGTCCAGTCCATTTTTTTGGAGGTCCAAGAACCGTTCTCTCTCATTCTTATTCTACAAGATACCAAAGTTTGTCCCGCACCTCTGGGGTCTGGTTGCAGTTTCTAGGAGATAAGTCACAGCTTCTCAATATTCTTAATGACAAGATCATAGACTTGCTTCCTCAGACCACAGGTATGGGTGTCATTTGATCATAGGATGGTTTGAGTTGGAAGGGACCTTTAAGATCACATAGTTTCAACCCTCCTGCCATTTGCAGGGACACCTTTGAGGAGATCAGGCTGCTCAGGGCCCCATCATGCATGGCCTTGAACATTTCCAGGGATGCGGCATCCACAGCTTCCCTGGGCAACTTGTTTCAGTGTCTCATCACCCACCAAGTAAAGAATTTTCTCCTAGCATCCAACCTAAATCTCCTCTCTTTTAGTTTAAAATCATTCTCCCTTGTCGTATCATTATCTGCCCAAGCAAAAAGTCTCTTTCCATATTTTTTTTCCCAAGGTACCTTTAAGTACTGAAAGGCTCCCTAAAGCCTTCTCCAGGTTAAAAAAAACTAGCTCTCTCAGCCTGTCTTCATAGTACAGGGTCTCCAGCCCTCTGATCATCTTTGTGGCCCTCCTGTGGACTTGCTCCAGTAGGTCCAGGAACAGGTCTTAAACAGAACTTATTTAGCCCAGGGACCCTTCTGTACTAATGAACTCCTGCTTTTCAGAGAGGTACAAGAACTTTTAGAGAGAGCAGATACTGATTTCTCTGTAACTACCAAAACCTCATAATCTATAGAATCCATGTTTTTTCTCAGCTTTTGAAGTTTGTTTTTATTTTTTAATCCAATGCAAACTTGGACATTCCTAAGAGAAAAATCACACATTTTTATTTTTGCAAGGTAAAAAATGTTTATATTTTTTCTGTACCATCTACAGATTTGGGGATATTGTCATGTTTTGTACATTTCCTCCACTTGTACAGTTCCAGGGCTATTTTTTTCATTTCCAGATCTCTAATCCTCTTCCTCATCTAGGATTTACTGTATGTCTTTTTAAAACAATGTTGGGTTTGAATCACCAGTCACCCAGAGTCAATCATGTAGCACATGTTCACTCATTTTCTATCTATAGGATTCCTCCCCGCTCACCTGCTCCTTTTCCAGCACAGCACAGAGGTTTTTGGTGAACAGTCCACAATGATGATCAACATGAATGGATATTATCTTGTTTTTCAAGTTTGTAGCATATGGTGGATGGTGAATGTCTCTTAGCAAAACATAATATGTGAGCTCTCCTGTCACCCAAGAACTATCTTTTCACCTTGATGTGTGCCAGGAACACAAAACATTACAGATGCAATTGTGCTTAACAGGAAAGAGTGCTATTTATTCCAGTCTTTCATTACCTGATTAATACCAGCATTATGGTTCTTTGCTTTTCCCTCATTTATGAAGGATGAGGACTCAGGTCGCACCTACATCTGGAACCAAGAGAGCCTACTGTGCAATCAGAAAAAGTCTAAATCTGACAGGTGGAAATCTCAGCAAGGTTTCATTTTAAGGACGGCATTTACAAGGTTCTCAAGATATGAGAAAGATAAACACACCCATGCATTCTACAAAGCCAGAGGCTATTTGATTTCTTTGAGCCTGAGGCCTGCTATGAAGATGAAGCCAATACAGAAGATTTTAGGGGGGCAAATTATTGCTATTTTTGGAAAACCACTTGCAACAAGGCTGCCCTTTCATCTCTTGTTTTCTTTTGTTGTTGATGCAACTACAAAACTGACAGAACAGATCAAAGAAACATCGGAGAACAAATTAATCAAGCTGTTGTGCCAACTTGGTGTGCTTACACCTACAACATTAATTATGCTTGAAGCTGGAGAAGGCCTGGAATGCCAGCAGCAATAGCAGTGTTTGCCAAAGGAAAATTGTGCTGGACACACCATCTGCTCCTAGCCACCCGTAAGGATGGCACTCTCTTAACAGCTGCTCCTGTTTAAAAATTTGTTTACCATTATTTCTTTTTCTTCTTCTAAGTTACCCTGCATTCCACTGTGGATCAGTAAGTATCGGTCAAATCACCTTCCTCAAGACCAGCCAGTGTTAGAACAGTACAAATTCCTGATTCCTAAACAAGACCTGGTTCAGCAGCAGAAATTGGCAAGAAACTGAAATTATGAGCAGTGAGTAGCATGAGAGAAACTACATTCAAATAATATAAACAAGAGAGAAAGCCTTCAAATATTTTACTGTGGAAAGCCTATATTCTACACTGTTTTCAATACTTAGCTGCAGGAATTTTAAGCATATGCAATGCTCACTAGAAGAATATTAAATAAATGCAGAAATAGCATTGTCTCTGCTGTCAAATAAATTCTCCGCCCCAATGCTGATATGACTGACAATTTCAATATAAGACCGGGTCATGTTTATTTCAGAGCTATTAAAAGCAAAACCGGCAAAAAAGAGAGAAGAAATCTGAAGCTATATTTTTCCATTTTGCAATTAACAGAGAAAGACAGGGCTGCGACTAAAATTCCACAAGTCCCTGCACAGCCATTTTCGCAGGACTGGCAGGATCTGCTTTTGTGTGCTCTTGCTGGAGCATCACTGAGGTTGCTGCTGTGGAGCCACATCCTGAGCCCAAGGCTTCCAAGGGTGCTGGGGCCCAGACACTGAGATCACAGGACTGCACTAATCACGCTGCTGTCACTTACTCAGATGCATCCGCTTCAGTGCAAAACATCCTACTTCCAAGCTATCTTTTCTTTGTTTAATTGTTACAGGAAGAAGAACTGCTCAGAGATGAAGGTTGGCCACAGAGTCATTTCTTTGATAGAGAGAGGAGCTGGCAGGCAGTCCCAAACTTCAGCTGCATCATTTCATCTGCCTGAACTCCCAAACCACTAGTGGCTTAAGCCAGTCCCAGGAGATGCAATAGACCCCCTCTGTGTAAGCAAATTACCTCACAGGATCACCTCTGATTTACAGGAAACAATGGGAGGAAAAAGAGGACCTACTGAGGTCACATGCTTTACTGGGAAAATAGTTTATTTCCAATATCATGAAGAATCACAAAAAACTCGTGCAACCCACCACTCCACTGTTACTCACTTGAAAATATGAGAATCACAAACATTCTGAGGTGGAAGGGACCCACAAGGATCGTCAAGCACAACTCTTAAGGGAATGGTTCACTCCATATGGGGATTGAACCTACAACACTGATGTTCTTACCACCATTCTCTACTATCTCTAAGTCATGCACCTTGGCAAACTTGCAGCTTGCCTTTGGTCTGTGCCTAGGCAAGCCTGGCAAATACCTGGTTTAGTATAAGCACAGCTGCTACATCTTCATACATCCCTACTACACCTTGGCAGAAGGAGGTAAGGTTAACAGACTAAAAAGTACAGGACTGGGCTCTGCATATAAAAGAAGAGTAAAAATGAACATTTCCATATGGTCATAGGACAAGAGGGACAAGCCACAAACAGAGCACCATGAAGCACAGCATGGGAAGTTGGAAGGGCTGGGGGTGGACTTGTAGCTGGAGTGTGGCCCACAAGAAGGGCACAATGGCAACAGAAACCATACCCAGTTTCCAGCTAACTGGAAACTATTTCAGAATAAAAGCATCCTGGTAGGTGAGAGGGAGAGGATGGAAACATTGATGTATTGAGCAGCAGATGGTTCTTAATTTCTATGGGATTTTGTAAATTATAAACAAACATCTTATGCTGTTTTTTTTTTTTTTTTAATTAGCAGCATTTTCCTCAGCAGCCAGATGAGGCAAAAAAATAAGCTATGAGCAGCTGAAGCACTCTTCAACCACTCTCTAACTTGCAGAGAAGTCCCAAAGAATGTAAGTTGCTTCCGCCTCTGAGTTCACCTTTATTCTGTTCCAGAGTTTGTCAGGACCACCAAAAGCACTGCCACTGTGTGGCAAAACTTTGCCTTGAGCACCGATCCTTAGAGGAAACTGGGAGGGAATATGGTCCGGATGGGTGATCCAAACTGTTCAAAGGGATCTTCCACACCACAGAACATCATGTCCAGTGTATAAATTGGGGGAGTTAGCTGGAAGGGGCCAATTGCTGTTTGGGAATGGGCTGGGCAGTGGTTGTTGGGTGGTGAGTTGTGCATCACTTGTGTTTCTTGGGTTTTATTCCCCACCCCACTTCACCTCCTCTCCCCCCCTTTTCATTACTACGATTGCTTTTGTTGTTATTATCTTGATTTCAGTTATTAAACTGTTTTTATTTAAACCCTCGAGTTTTACCTTTTTCTGCTTGTCCTCCCTATCCTGAGGGGGCAGGAAGGAAGTGAGCAAATGACTGCATGGGGCTAAACCATGACAGCCAGACTGGATGGAGCTTTGAGCAACCTGATCTATGGAAAGATGTTTCTGCTCATAGCAAGAGAGGTGAATGATATTATTATGTTTAAAACTCCATTCCACTTTGATTCTGTGATTTCAGTTCTCTGCATCTCTCCCAGTACAGTGTCACCACACATTCTCCTTTTGTGGGTTCTTTAAGCAGCAGGACACTAACCCACTGAGACACCTATTGTCAGATATGCAATTTCTGGAAATGCAGAACACACAGAGCTGGGACTGTGAGAGTTTTTCTCAATTCATTTTAGTGACTACCTGTGAAAGCAGAAGTCTTTCTGAAAACAAAATCCCTGTTCTCCCTAAAAAAGTCAGTCCTTTAAAGCAGAACTCAGTCTGGCTTTGCTGAGAAATCAAGCAGTGACTTTCATACATGCACAGAGATGGCCTAAGCTAAAAATCACTTGCACAAAGAAACAAACATTCATGAATATCTACCTCCCATCTCCATCCTCGGCTGCCACAAACATTTCTGCAGCTGTGCAACAAGCTATATCAGGATAGCATTCTGGGTTAAAAATAGCCTTTCCAGTCAAGTTAGTTTTAGCCCTAAAAATGTCATTCTTTGGTCAGCTGATCACAACTATCAAATATGCTTGTGCCTGCATAAGGAAGTCTTTTCCAATGTTAGAGCTAGCTTATGCCAAAGAAGACATGTGAAACTATGGTCTAATTTTCACAAAATTAAAGAGAAAATACATAAAATCAGCAATATTGCTCAGATTCCTGATTCAGAAATAGTTTTACTTGAGAAACAGGACGAATCACTGCTTTTGCAAATGACTGGAAGGTACATTACTTCCCTGGGCTTGCAATACTATGGTAAGTAACAGACTAGGGTCCTGATTCCCAAAATGAATTGCAGCACTTTAACAGACACTAATGTCAATAACTTAGAGAAATCAGACACAGTTCATTAGCAGGTTCTAATTTTAAGGTATAAAGACAGTATCTCTCTAGAAACTTGTTAGTAAGAGAATGAAGACATTGAATACAGAATTCTAAGAGAAATGGTATATGCCATAAAAGGCTCACAAAAACCAAGTACTATTTATGCATGGATTTGCTGATTGCAAGAATACACAAGGTAGATAGTGTGGGAACAGCTCTACAAGCTTTTAGTCAACTTCCTCAAAAGACTAAGAATTTTACAGTTCCCAATGCAACATGACAAACAAGCTGCAATATACAGCTGCCTTTCAAAGATCCTGGAGCTTACCGTAGCTCTGGTTAGTATAGACTTAAAATAAGGTACTGATGTCTTTTCCAGCTTACCATTGCTGATTTCAGGCAGATCAAACTTAGTGAAGTCCCACCACTGGAGCCGGTAGGTGGTGTTGGCAATGTTGCTGGCCACAGCTGACTGTCCATCCCCAATCACAGCACCTACAGAAAAGGGGAAAATAGTCAGCAATTTAACCTCTACAAGATTAACCAGAAAAAAAGCTGTGGAGACAAAACCATAGAAAACCTTTCAAAATTCAATAATAAAAACTCTAGATTCTTAAAGAAACCTTATTTACAGAAATGGCAGCACATACTCAATAAGCCAGAGAGTACAGGAAATTAACAGGAAAGCATCTCCCTGCAACACATTTCTGAAAGAAAATAAAGCTGATAAGAGATAAGACTTGTCCAGAAACACTAGGCAGAAATCCTAATCAACTCATTTGGTGCAAATGCATTCTACTTATCAACCGTAGTGAAGCTCTACTTTCACAGACCCAAAATTGTCTCGTACAGCTATGAAGGCAGATCAGAATACAAACTGAGGAAAAGCATTGCCCTGGCAAATTACACACATTTGAGGATGCAATCACTGCTCCTACTGTAAACTTCATTCAGAAGATACAGGTTGCTTACAGTATTTGTCACATAGTATGGGTTGTAACAAAATACTGGCCTGGAAGACCTAGGAGCTGGCCCTTTGCTGCTCTGTGTGGCCCAGCCTACAGCAGGGAAGGGCTGCTCTGACTCCAGGCAAATGCCATGACCTTTGCTAACTGCCCAAGGATTTGGGCAACAGCCCAAAATCAGAAGGCTAAGCACAATTCTTCAGAAACTATCATAAAGAACCTATTTTTCCTGCAGAAAGGAACAGCCACTGGTTACTCAAGTCAGCATACATTTGAGAAAGTTCCAGTGCATTAGTGTAATTCCCAGGGAAACAGACAGAGACAAGAGACACTGTAGTACTACAGTCAAAAATCTCATGCTATTGGCAGTCTCTAAGGCCTTCATAGACATGCAGCCCATGTACTACACGCACATTCTGGCAACCAGAGAAATTCAGGGTAATATAATTTGATAAGGGAGAGCAAAGTAAGATTGCTCCCAAGCACAAACGACTAAAAGCAAAGCCTCCAGTGTCTACACAGTCTGGATTTCAGCATCTCTGCACTGTCTCCAGTGGGAAGCACACAGAAAAGTGCCTTCACTCTCCTGGAAGGATTGGCTCAGGACTTTGCTGCCACAGCAGCAGTAGTGGAAGAGACATCACTTTGTCAACTCTGTCAGACACTTGCGCAGAGTTACGAGCTTGCTAACTGCTAGTAAGTTAAACTGGTGTGGAGGAGATGGAGGGAGTAGAGTGGCTGGATAGTTACTTTTCTTATCAAATCCCAAAAGACCACTCAGGCTTGGGAAAAGAAAGAAAGAAAGAAACCCAAAAATGCCTGAACAAAAAACACACCAAGAGGTTTTTTGCTTTCTCAGCAAAGCAAAGAACAAGGTGGGCAGGGCAAAGTTAGTAAGCAAATTCTAAACCGGTGCTGATAAATATACCAAGAAAGCTGCTTGAGTCTTGATTTTTGGTTCTAGAGAAAGCTCAGAAATATACCAAGAACCAGACTTCCGAGCAGACAGCTTTACACTGTGCACTCAGCTCTGTCAGGCCTCCAGCAATCAGCTAACCTCCATTGTACACCTGCTCAGCCTCTGTACCTGCCTCTGTCAGACATGCATGTATCACTCAAAGAGCAGAATTAAAAACATTTCCATTGCTGTAACATATGCCCAAGGCCTCAAAACAGAGGGCTCCTATGAACAGAAGATATGCACTGAAGATATGCACTGGAGAAGGCAGATTTAATGAATTAATGAAATTACAGTTTGCAACCAGAAGTAGAAGGACAATTAAATTTTATGCTGCGTTATCTTTAGAAGTCTTCTCACTGCAAGCCTGGGTTTGGTACACAAAGGCAGCTCGCCCATTTGTAGAGAATGGGTTCTCTACAAATTTAAAGCAGTGGGAAACAGTAATTAACATCACCAGCAAGGTAGGAGCTACCTTACAGGACTGAGTCAGGCGAGGAAAACAGTCTGTAAAGATAGGCAACAGAAGTTCTACTTAGGGCACACAATCCCAGAATATCAATCTTATCACAGATGACCATTACAAAGTTACATCACCTGTTCTGCAACAAGAACAACCCTTATAGATGTAATGAGCAATATATAAAATGGAGAAAAACATACCTTAGGAGAACAATTGTGCTCTCCCTCTACATCAAAGAAGCTTAGCAACATCAGTAACTGGTCCACAAACAGTAAATTCATCTGGCTCGTACGACTGCAGCACCTACTGCCACAAGTACCATAAAATAGCAGCTGGCAAGCAGATTTGATTTTTCTTCTGTTAAATTTCTCATCTTTGCATCCCTCTGCCTGTAACCTTCGGGTTAGTTATGGTGTTCATTTAAACCTTGCATCCTCTTCACCTCCAAGGGCAGTCACATCATATGCAGAGAAATTAACAATGGAAAAAAGAAGTACTGCCCCATCTACAGGACAGCCCCACACAAATTCCAGAGCCAGCAGAAGCTATCAAGTAATGCAAATGCTTCAGGTAACAGAAACCTTTATCAAACAGATTAGGACACAGGCAACACAGTTCTTAGCGTGAAAGATGCATTTCAGAAAAATTTCTTCCATTTCTCAAAGGCTTCAAACCAGTGTACCTAACACTAATCAGAAATCCAGGATCTACATCTTTTATTAAGTAATTATCTCTACTTACACTACTTAGGTAATCAACGAGTGCAATTATTAAATTAGATCTATATACATATAAGAAAGTGGAATAACACTTGTATCACAAGTCCTACCAGATGTCTCCCACATGCAAGCATGCACTGTCCTACAAGTAAAGATGATTAAAAGCATGTAAACATTTTAGACAATAAATTAAGGGAGGAAAATACCCCCTAGCACAGAACTATGCTATCCCATCCTGTGTTGTCCTCTTTGGTATATGGGAAAGATTTTAGACCATGGATGGAAGACTTAGGAAAATCCTCACTACAGAGCTTTGGTTCACCATGCAGCATGAGAACTCATTCTCAGCTGACTTCACCCATTCAGGGTTTCAGCCTGGATGAGAGAAGAAGGTGCTGTTGCTTCTCAAGTTGTAGTATATGTAACCTGGAGGCAAACAACACACTTCAGCTTCTTAAATTTGGGCAGCAACAGATCAGCTCTTACAAGCAGCTGTTCTCACTAAGCACCTGACAGTCCTGATTCCTGGGTCTTCCACTGTTTGATGGGATCACAAGTAACTGCAGTGGGTACCCAAGGGTCTCTGGCTTGTCATCCTCACGAACAGAACGACCTTTTTCTGCAGAGATGATGTAGATTTCAAAATGCTGAAATCCAAAGCGAGGGCCAATTGAAATGCAGTGAATGTAGGTTTGATTGGCAGCTTTCCTGCGTCTGTCTATCACTGCGTAATAAACACTGGATGATGGCAGAAATGAAGATAAATGCTTTCAGCAGCCCCCCTTTTTCCCTCCACCACCCTGAACTCCATCCACCCCCACTCAGCACATGACAAAAGAGTTTAAAGGAGGGGGGGGAGAAAAGTCTTAACAAAGACTTAAATAAAAAATCCTCAAATCTTTTCTTATAGGCCACCTACATGTGACAGATATTTATCCATCAGTCTCAATCTCCTCAGAGGATCCAACGTATCTTGGCATATGGAGAAATGAACCTTTGCCAGTCAACTATTGCTCATTTATGAATCAAGCCATGCAAGCCAGTGTCTGAGTTGAGACTGAAAGGGAAAAAAGGGGTGCAAAACCACTTCCCTTGGCACTCCAGCACTCCATCAGTGAAAAGCAGGCTAACTTCAGACTACTATTATCAAACTCTCAGAAGAACAACTAATACTCTAGAGCTACACAGGCTTCAGGGTACAAGTTTTGGGAACATGATACATCTGTATAGTATGGGAATTTATTTTCTATATATTTAACAGAAACCAGAGTTCAAATTTTTTACTAGACTAGATCCTTTACCTTTAATTTGTTAATGTCTGGCAGGTCCCCTCGCATTAAGAGAAAAATTTATTATGATACTTACAGATAAACTTGAGGAAGTTGGAGAATCCCTTCAGCTAATTTTCGACTCAGTTTGAGGGAGTGATTAAGTCCTGGTATAAAATTCCCCCTAGATTAGTACTTGCATCTCTAAGCATGAGTACCTTTGAAAAGTAATTACCTCTTTATGAAACCATTTTTAACTGTAGCTGATACTGAGGTTAATCTATACTTGTAGAAAGGATCTATCAGAACTGATGGGGTTTACATTTACTTGTTCTAGATTTACTACAATCCAGGCTCCATGAAGTCTCAAACACAGGACAAACCTATTTGCAAACCAAGGATAAGACTTTTGGCTGCAAGAACACACCAAATTCTCTCAACCAGTTCTGAAACAATTTGAATTCAGACAAAATGATTACTGAAGTCTAGTGGAGATGCAACGAGTTCTCACATATTTCCAACTCTCAAGTATTTTGTGGGACAGCCTAGTTTGGGGGACTGCTTTTGATGACAGTAAATATATTAAATTATGAATGTGAATTTGACAAGTCCCAGCAAATCTCTGTTCCAGGCTACCTCGAAGACACAGCCTTTGAAGCAGATGAGCTAACTATCTAAAACTGGGCTAATGCTGTAGAACAGTATGCAGAGCAAACTGGTATTTTCAACCATTTGTTTTGCTTGTTTTTCAACATACAAGCTGTAAATAGGAAATGGGCAAAATGATTTTCATGAATGGATGCACAAAATGCTACTAAGAGTAGTTCAGCATACACTCAGCACTGAAAGGATCTTGAACTCAATGTTAACTGAGAAAGCCTCTATCTAAGAGGTCTATGCTCTCTGAAGGCTGAACATTCAAAAGGCTATTATTTTTTCTTTATTCCAGATGTATAAAATAAGAAGAAATGTAATTTCCCATTCATGTTCATACCTAGTGCAAAATTTCCTTTTAAAAGGGGAATGCTGAGTTCCACAGTCCTTTCAGCTATGGGAATTGGAGCAGGGCTCAGCTGCAGGTGAGTGAAGATGACCATCCTAATAGGAACTAGTCCAGTGCCCAAGGGGCCAACTCGAATTGAGAGCAATGCAAACATCATATAGGACAGGGCAATTTTCAGCCACAGATTTTAGACTTCAAAAAGAAATCAGTTAATTTGCAACAAACACAAACCATAAAAGAACAGATGCCTGGCCAAAAGCCTCCACCCCCAAGAGTCATGATGGCTCCCTGATGTCTTACCTTCCTATATTTTATTTTTTTGTCTGATCATCTAACAATTAATAGAGAAATGCATCTAGTAAGCATTTGTCTTTGATGGTAGAGTCCAGTTTTCCCTCAGGGAAACTAGAAGACATTAAGATTCTTTTACAAATGCATCCCCTCTTATCTGTATTGTTTGCATCTCATCAAGCAAGCTGTCAATTCTTCTCCTTAAGAGAATTCACACTCTGTTACTGTTCACTCGATAGAGATCCCCCCGCTCATGTCACCCTGCTACACATGAGAGTTAGAAAATTATATGCAACTGCACAGCAAAGTTTCCTGAACGAGCAAAAGTTGAGCCAATAATATCTGCACAGAATAGAGGATGAGGAAAATCCTGTACTCTTTGAAAAATAAATTATCTTATTATAGCCTTTGCATACACACATTGGAACAAGCAAATGTCTCTATTTAGGAAGGCCTCATCCCACTCAGGGTGACCAATAAAGAACAACCAGTTTCATCTCCCTGCTGTAGCTACATCAACCCTCTCAGCTTCCGTTAGCTAAGCATCACAGTCAAAGTCTCCCAGATGACAAAAACTTTCTCCAACCATCCAATAGCAGATACGTACTGCTGATCAAAAAAAAAAAAAACCAAACAAATAAACTGTGAGGAATATACAAAATCACAGAATTTCTTCTTTCTACCTCCCCAATCACTACCAATCAGCACCTCAAGTACAGCAGTGCCACAATGAAATTCTGACGGGATTTAAACAGTATCTGCACACTATCTTTTATCTGTAAGGTTCATAATCTTTTATGCCATAGAAAAAAAACCCAAATCTCCAAAACACAACAAAACAGAAATACCAACTGAACCATGGACAGACCAAGGTATCTTACTCACAGTTCACCTTAATGATGAATTGAGAGCAACTGCTCAAAAACTGCTAGAAAGCAGAAGGGATGAATGAGACAAGTGAGATCTTGATTTTGGCAACTGAACAGAAAGTAACAGTTGTATGTTGTTAATGATATATAATTATTTAGCTTATGCACAGTTTAAAAGTTCATTCTTGCAGGGTATTAAGTACAATTCTCCAGATAACTGAAAATCATACTCGCAAAAGAAGCAGAACTGCAAGTCTTAGTGCTGCTCTTACATCTGTACAACTCAAATGAAGCTGTTAAATGCTGTTTTCTTCTTTATAAGAAAATCCTTATGAACAAGGACTGTTTAGGCTCAGCTATTTGTGTTCTCATTAGTCATTTATGATGCTTTTAGCTGCAGCGGATGGGAAGTTCCCTGCGAAGGTTCCACTACACAGTTGCTTTGCGCTAACAGCACGCAAGCATACACATTTAAAAGAGCAAAACACCACTTCTTTAGGGACCATCATGAAACTCCTGGGATTCTGATGCTGGATACAGTATTGCAATGGCATGTAAAGAGATGGAGGTGCTCCATGAAGCCCTCAGGTAAAAATAAATGTCATGGATCTAGACAAGCCAAAAGAAATCTTTCTGCAAATTGAGATGCTGCATCATTGAAAGAGTTTAGCAGAAAAAGGTTATGGATATAAAAGAAACACCTATTAACCTTGGCTGAAACAATCTGCAAGTTGTTTGAGAAGTGGGTGGTTAAACAAGCTCTCTCTTTTTTCATTTAGGCCCCTTGCTGTGAAGGGTAGTCAAAGCTGGAGTCTTCCTATCAGCAAACTGCTGGAGCTGTTAAACTTGTTTTGAGCTCCCTTCTCTATTTCCATGCGAAAGCGGCATGTGTTAAAAGCATGCCTCACACTACCATATGATTCAGGCAGTAAAACATGTTTCCTTCAGTATAGCCTTTTAGGGAAAACATTCAAGCACTAAAAATATATTCCAATCTGCATTTCATTTAACTAATGTTTTGGTTTGACCTTTTCTGTGTACTCGCAGCCTTTTATATTGATTTGTCTGTATGCATTAAAAAAACCCTAACATAAAACAATGAGTAAATGGTTGGAGAAAGGGATTTACACTTTCTTCATAATTTCTGTTATAAAATCCTCTGATACTTACAAAATCAGCTATAAGAGCCATGAAGCTACTGCCCTGGAATGGGAATCTGAAATCTACTTACTGGAAAATACTGGGGAAATAAAGACAATCTTTATCTTGACAGTGTGAGGAGAAACAATAATTTGGGTTACAGGCATTTCTGCATCTGAAGGTCCACAACATCTACTAAAAAAGCAGTATGATAATACATTTGAAATCTGCTCCCAAGCAACTGATGCTGCAAAGGAAAAGTGGTTTTTGCAAATTAATGGGGGTGGGGGCCAGTGGGGGAGCAGTGAATGAGCCCAAGATACATTGATAGATGAAAAGGCAAAAGACAGCTGAACTCTGCAAACTCTGAAGAAATGTGTATTCACTTCCTTCACCTATGAACACACACATGCAGGTATGTTCACAGCTCTGCTTCTTTGTAAATTTCCAGAAATAGTGGGTGACTCTCCAAATCAAAATGCTGTATCTCTCCTGCCAGAATTCAAGGAAATTCCTGGTAATGTGAACTTGGAAGGTTTCAACAGCTAATGTGTGCTGTGTCTGAGGTTCCTCCCTCTGCTTACTCTGTCAGTTGTGATGCCTCTGCTCTCTCCCATCACTAAGTCCCTTGCACCATTACTAAGCCCTTCATTAAACGCTTTTGGATGTCCGCTTTTTAACCTTCACATCTGTGTTTATTCTTGCCTAAAAACCAGCGTAGAATCTATGCCTGGCAGGCATTTCCTTTTGTAAAACTCCTTCTTCTTTCCTTTTCTGACTTTTCAGAGCATGAAATGTGCCTGCTAATCCTAATTGCTGCAGATGGAGAGTCTTGCAGAGACTAGACAAAGAGGGCATCCTTCCACCAAGCAGCTGTAAGCAGGCGCCAGACTCTTAATTTCTTGAGTTTCCAGAGCTCCCATTTCCCTTTGTCGCATTTCTGAAGAAAACAAGGACAAACTTCCACAAGTAGCTATACCAGGAATGGGGCCTTGCCTTCCCAGACTTACCCTCTCCTGCCTAAATGGCCCTCCCAGCGCAAAAGCACAACTGAGCTTATTGTGTCACCAGACTCAGAGTGGGCAGTCCTCTATGTCAAAGCAAAAAAACTAAATGTCTGCCTTTTAAGGGTCATTTGCCTGTCTGTATCCCAACATCATCTCTCTCACCAAAGAAAAAGTTTGTAAGGTCCCATTGGCACATCCACACAGTCGGCCTTTCCACTTAGAAGTGCCTCGGCCAGTAAGAGAGGCACTGAGAAACTGTATCAGTATGGTATTAAAATATTTTTGCCTCCAACAGCCATTGAAGAAGTTACCTTTCTAGCTTAGCAGTGTCTGGATTTAGAGGAATATTTCCACTGCACCAACAAAAAACTCCTTCAGAGGGTTGCTGTCATTGCCTAATCAGAATATTCTTACCACCCAAGGCTAGTGCTTCCACAGTTACTACACCACACTGTCTATGAGGTCTACTGCAGTTCACTCACCTAACACAGATGCTAACATGTATCAGACTAATCCAGCCTTGCCAAAAGTGTTGTATATAGTTTTAGATAATTCAGAGGTCTTGCAATTTTTTGTTATAAAGACTGTTTGCTGAGACAGTTGCCAACTCTAGTCCATATTCCACAAAGGTTATACTTTATCATCAAAATTCCATAGCTCGTCAGTTAGTCTGGCCACGGTTTTAGTTCACACTAACAAATTCCTCTTCCTAAGAGGCTCAAATAATGTTGAAACATCACTCCCATCTAACCAATATAGCTACGCCAACAGACAGATGTAGAAGAGACACAAAAATAACAAGTCAAACTGCTTTACACAGAAAAGCCTTTTCCATTGTGAGTGTGCATTTTAACTACACAAAATCCTATTAATCCAAACAAATCAGCAAGCCAAATCTTGCTACCGCCTCTGCAGCTCTTACTGCAAGAATGTGTGCTTAGCACAACTTGAAATGTGCATGTCTTATGCCAAAACACCCATGTGCAGTGGAGAAAAAACCTCAGCAATATCTTTGTAGAGCACAGGCATGCCTTATCAACCACCACATTGCAAAAATACAAACTCTCACTAATCCAAGAAGCAGTATGTTCCCTGGAAGGGTTTGGATTTTGGAGATTTAACTGTGTTTCAGCAGAACAAGCTTCCACACTAGAGCCACTTTTCATTGTGGAAAGAGCAATACACAGTATTAATAAAAGTGCCAAGCACAAAAACATATTCAAAGGCTTGTACTTGCCAGTGAATGGAAGACTTGCAGAAGTTACTACTATCCATAAACACGTTTCAGGACTGCTGTATTACAGCACCAGCCCTGTGCATTCAAACTCATAATGAAAAAGCTGTGTCAGCTTAGTGACAGACTGAGCTACCATCACAATACAGAGCACTAGCTAAATATGCTCAGCGGTGGATTGCCACAGGAATTATATCCTGTGAGCAGGACAGGTCACTTGAGGAAATACGCATCTGTTCTGAATTTGTACTCATCTAGTCAGGTAGAGATGAAGTCACATGCTCTCAGAGAAAATTGCACCTCCATTAAAGTAGGAGAGGGTCTTGACAACTTAAGTAAATTCCATACATTAAACCAACGAAGTGTCTTAGGGCAAATGAGGAGCTGAGAGGCGAAAGTTATAAAATATATTTTAACGTGTCCTCATTAAGAGCCTCTTTTCAGAGGCACTCAGACCCCTGAGTGTCCTGCAGTCACCGTGCGTGCAAAGAAAACAGGCATTAACTTTGTGCAGGTTTAATGCTAGAGTGCAGTATTAACAATACAATACATGAATAGAAAACTGGAAAGACATCACTAAAGGGAACAATTTACAAGGTATCCCCAATCTAAAGAGCAAGGAGAAGGCAGGACAGGACCTGGAAAGTAAGCAGACAGACTTGTTGTTTGCTGGGTAAAGCAGTGAACAAACACACAGCCAAAAGAAAGCAGAAAACAAGGAAGTTGAGAAAACACAAAATCTAACAGTAGTTTAACTCATGTGAAGGTGGTTTAAATTTAAAGCATGGTGAGATGGAAAGGAGGAAGCCCAGGCTGGAAGAACATAATGGGGAGAACACATTATTCCAGCTGAAACAGAACAAAGTAAAAGAAACCTACAGCAAATAAAGTACTTCACTATCACAATGTTCTGAACAGTTTCTCATGGAAGAAGTTTTGACAGTTTGGCATGATCTACATGACAGCAATGGAAACAAGAGTCATTTCTTATTGCCACTAGCTTAAATGCACAAAGCAGTTTGCAGCACCCCAGCAAGTATGCAGGGATGTCTGTTTGGAGCCAGTGCAGAGATTCAGGCTCAAGGGGTGACCCAAATCCCAGGGTATGCAGAGCAGGACTGACACAGCACGTTAGTCCACACCTTGACCGATTGTATGAAAGTAACCATTTGGAACACTGACACAGTGCCAGAGCTCCCAGAAGTCAGAACGCCACCAACAAGTTTGGCCAAACTCATAACCTTGCAGTGACTTTTGTAAATCAGTGCCACAGCTCAGTTTAATGCAGACAAGTCCAATCCACTGCAATTACAAAACTGACTACAAGATGAAAAGAGACTAACACCTTATCCCATTATTTTTAAGATGTGTTGAAAGTCAAACCCAAAGCCACATCCAGAAAAACTAAGGCAGCAGAAGTACTTCTTAGCTACTCAGCATGCAGGCCTTGAACTGCACAACGAATGGATACTTAGATGGGTTTTATTTCTTTTTTAGGGCAGACTTGACCTTAATCCATCTTGAATTAGCTCATAACACTTCCAGAGGGTCCTAAGTAGACTTGCCTAAAAAGATGCTGTACAAAATAACCACCACAGCTATTCCACATAGCATTTACAAGCAAAAGTAGAGGGAAATTTCGTATGATGAAAATAGGGCAATCACAATTTACTGGCTTACAGTAAAATTTTAAATTATACACAATCAAGATTTGGAGCAAGACATGCTCTACTGGAGGGTAGGGGTCACAAACTAAAAAGGAACTGTGGTGAAATGTTCCAGGATCTCATCCTCACAGCAACAGAGTCAGAGGTCCAGCTGCCACCAGATCAAAGAACAGCAGTGCTACATTCTACAAGATTATGAATACTCTGAGGCAGCCACTCAGTCCTAGGATTCAGTGTAAAATTAGAGTCCCAAATGACAATTTCATTAGGCCTCACAAGTCATGGGACAGCAGAAGTTAGGCAGTAGCTCACTAAAATCACAGGAGTGATCAGGGAGACCAACATCCAGTTACAGCTAGTTTCTTTGCAAGCAGAGCAAAGAAAGCCTTCAGCTTTCACTGTTTCTAGTGTCAACAGACATTCATGTACCCATGAATGAGAGATCTACCATGGAACCTCATCAGCCAAGCTAGGCCAGGAAAAGATAGAAACACATTCCTCTTGCATAACTTACATGCCTTCCACATAGAGAATCCAGTAAAGACCTCAGCAAAATGCTTCCTCACTTACCTTTCAAAATCTTTGCAAATCTGTTTCCTCCTTTTGGCCTATGAGATCTTTCTCTAAACTTTACTACTGAGTCCCTCTCCATCACAGCTTAATGTCTTCCAGCACTTACCATCAGCCCTTCTCTCTTATTTCATCTTGGTATGATTTCTAGTCCATAAACACTGTTAGTTATTTGTCTCTTCTCAGCCTTCTTTCTCCTGTATCAGCTTTTCCTTCCACTCTGGCAAAGTATTTTTGGATTTCCTTTACACTTTTCAGTGTCCTCATAATGGGGTTGTGGGGATATATATGTACGTGTTGGGCATTTGCCTCCTTCCTTCCCCGCCAGCCTGACCCACCCCGATAGCAGTACCTATTCCACCATCTATTGCAAGACAACACTAATGAAAACTGCCACCAGACCAATTCCCTCCACTATACTTTTCTACTCTGGCACCTCAGAGAAGTCTTGAGAGCTGACTCAGTTGGTCTGTGTTGAACCAAAAGACAGATCCTCAAACAGCTTCTGTGTGCAGCACACCAGGAGACATCACATGGATGGGTGCATGCATGCCCACACCATGAATGCTAATACGAACAATTGTTTGAAAAAAGACAAAGTGTTTCTCCAGTTTAACTGAAACCCACGCCTGCAATCCCAGCTACCTTTGACTCATTCCTCAAACCCTCCCCTCCTCCAGCTTCCATTTGTCTTTGCGCAGAATCTCAGCTGCTTATAAGAAAATTACCAAGTGACATTACTTCCTCTACCTTTTCAACTTTCCCTACCCCTCCTGCAATTCTTCCCATAACAGACACATGTTCCCAGCCCTTCTAAGCACTTCATCCGCCTCTATGATTTTTCCCTCTTTTGTATCGATTTCTATCCCTTGCCATTTGTCAGTAAACATGTGTATGCTCCTCTCCTACATCTCACAGTGCAAATATGCATTAACTTCTTATGTCTCTAAATTTCTCAAGAGACTCGGGATCACAGTTTGGGTGTCAAGGGTGAAATGGGGAAATGCTCACCTTTCATTTAACAAGAAGGGTCCTTCTCATCTCTAGCTCTCAAACTGAACCATATGAACTCCAGGTAGTCACTTTTCTTTTTCCTCTCCAGCATATCTTCCATCTCAACTACTACTGAAGCTGCTCTACTTCTAGTGACCTCCCTGCTGGTCAAAACTCAGGACTATCAGTCTAACTGTCCTCATTAACTCTTTCTTAGCAAAGGTAGTAACATTTTTGATTCTTGAATTACTCTTCCCTTGCCTGAAGTGACTTCAACCTACCACTACCACTCTAGCCAACCCCAAAGAATGACTTCAACCTACCACTACCACTCTAGCCAACCCCTAAGATGCTGAAAGAGACAGCCAAGCAATTACCACCATCACTGCAACTTCTTCCACACTCTGCAGCCAGGCCTGAAGTTATGTAATGGGCCGTAAGCCACACCTACGCATCCTTCCCACCTATTTCTACAAAACCTGGTGGGTTGATACAGCTGAAATTGTACCTAGTTTCAGGCAGTGCTTAAAGCAAGGAGAAGAGATGTGAATCTGGTTCCCAGAGCAGCAAGAGTGAATTCAGAAGCCAGGCTACAAGGGAACTCAGAGTCCAGAGCTGTTATATTTGTAGAGGCTGGCTCACAGCTCTTGCTGATTTTGAACTCTCAGAAACATAACAACTCCTGCCTGCCAGGGCTTCTGGATTACAGCCCACGCTGAGCTCAACAGGAGAGTGTGTCAACCTACTGCTCAAGAAAGCAAAATACAACATCCTTTAACTAACTTGCAGCTCCTGCTTAGTTCCAGAACAGCTCTGAACTCCTGCAGACACTGGAGACCATTCCCACTTCAGCCACATTCCAGAGGTGGTGGATACACTAATTAAAAAAAAAAAAAACAGGGCATGGTAGGACACATATGAGGTACACCTCCACCTTTGGATCCTGTTTATATTTTCTAGCGAACAAAATCTCCTGCTGTCTGCACTTGCTTTTGAGTTCTGAGGCAAAGAGTTAAAAATCTAGTGTGAGCTTACCCAGTGCTCTCATCCTGATTAGAGCCTGTGTTTGCCACTGCACAAATGCCGTTTGGCTTCTCTGCTCAGTTTTCTTCCAGAACTTCCCCATCTCATGCAAGACACTTAACAACTTCCACATTTTTAACAACCCAAAAGCACAGACAAATCTAGCCTTTATCTTTTGGGGAAAGTCTGAAGCCTAAATTTATTTCCTAGGCTCTGCCTTTCCCAAGGGCATGTTCTAAAACTCCTCCAGATTCCACACAGGGGGCAATTAACATGGCTCATATTAAGGTAAAATACCCAGGCAAGACAAACTCACAAGTCAAAAGTAACTCTGAGAAAGCAAGTAAGCTGTCACTAACGCTGCAAGATCTTCCCATACATCTTCCCCCACAATCAAGGAAAGCCAGCAGACCAGAGGTGTAAGATCAACAGTACCAGCTGAGTAACAATACTAATCTAACAGCTAACACAACCTTTGATTTGTGTGCATTAAGTGATAACAAATCGAGACATTAATGCTCAATTATAAATAAAACATCCAGTGGTACTATCCTATCTACCTGCAAAAGGGACCAGAAGATCAGGACATAGCACTCTTACCAGGTCCCTTATTCAACATGCAACTATGTTGCCATAGCAAGAACTTCCTCCATCTTCATGACAGGGTGACTATAAAAATGTCTGTGAAGATGTTCTATACTGGGCATAGCAAATCTGGCTTAGGGTTTGCTTTGTGGTGTTGGGCTCCCGCCCCACCCCACAAAACACATTAGCAAAAATCATGACTAATCTCTTCAAAGATGACAGCCAAATGTGGCAGGCCACTGAGGATTCCTACCCCTCTGCACAGCAGATCACACGGGTTCCTGCCTCCCCTCTGCGCTCTGCAGCGTGGGTAATTTTTAAATTTTTTTTTTCCCTTTTAAAAGGAGGCAGCAAGCTCTGGGAAAATACTTTTATGGCTAAGTGAGTTTTACCACCCACAAAGAGACAGGTCCCCAAGGGGCCCTCACCGCCCACAAAAGATGAGCACTTCTGCAAAACCTTACCCCTTCTGATATAATGATATCTAGAAATTCATCTCTTTAACAATGCACACAAAAGGAATCAGCCTGCACCCTTCACTTTTAAGAACATGATCATCTCTCTCCAATGCCTTTCTGAATCTCAAAGGCAGCTTTAGATTTCCAGTCACCAATACAAAGAAAGGCTTTTGGGGACAGTTTGCATCAGAAAACATATTATACAAGCTTTCTCAGATGAAATGCTTGCTTCCAATGTGCAGCACTGGAACAGACTACAGCTTGTGACATGATGCAAATGGCTGGCAGAAGATCTCCAGCAACGGGACCACTGAAGACACCCTATGAAAACTCCTCTCCACGTACCAGGAGCTTTGAGAGCAGTACTATGATCATTAATTTTCCTTTGAGACCAGGCAATAATTTTGCTAGTTTAAACACTTCATGTACTAGAAAAAAAACCTGTTTCAGCAATGAGTTGCCTCAAGGCAAGTGGTGAACTTTATGCGGCAGGACTTCAAGAAAAAAAAAAACCCTAACACCACTGCTCAAATATATGTCTTTTTTTTTCCAGGCTAAATTGTTCTGACATCAGGTTCTGCATCTTTCTATGCCTTTTGTCTATTGTACTAAAAAGTGCCCTATCAGAAATCTTTCCCCCACAGATATATCTAGACCAATCAAGTAACAACAACTACCTACTACTTTTTTGATTAGCTAAGTACATTAAGCTTGTGTCATTCTATAGCTGAAGTTTTCCTCACTTTTGCTATATTGAGTCCTTCTGAAATGTAGACACAAAGAGTTGCACATGGATTTGAACATCATCTGGAATGGTGTCAATAAGACCGTGTAAAAAGATAACAGTAGTTTCACACTCCCCAGTATTGCCTGCCTACACAGGGTCACAGAGCTGTATCATCATGCCAAGAATTCATATTCCCTTGGTTCACGTGCAGCTCCCCAAAGCCATTTTCAGAGTCACTACATTGCCCAAAACAAGGCTTCAGAAACTGCGAATGGGATAGACATTACTGGTCCCAAAGTATCTCATCTCACCCTGGGCGGTAGTAATATTCAGTCACAATGGTATCGTTGCTTGGATCACCATTGGGAAGAAAGCAACTGCAGGAAAGATGGGCCCTCCAAGTAAATATATTTTGATTGCCACTCTCCATATTTTACTATCTACAGTCAGAAATGGATTGACCCCAGATCCCAAACACCTGGTTCTTTGAAAGGTCAATAGCAATTAACAGCTGGCTTGTTTGAAATACATTTTGCCTCTGGCCCAGAGTCATTCCATAAAACTGCTTATTTATCTGTCCAAAATCTTCCCTGTTGTTTCAGCTTAATTCAAGGGCTTTGAGTACCATTGTTCCCATTTGAACAGTCTTCCACAAATGCATATGAAAGCCTATGAAGTGCTGGTAAGAACCCTTCAATTTCACCACCATCTCTCCTGGGATATACAATGGTAAAAGTGTAATTGCCATTTCGAGGCTCTGTATTTGGGGCCTTTTAACCCTTTAATACGATTTTATCCTATGGAGGACACATCCTATGGAGTTGTACACATTGCTCTAACAACTTCTCTCACAGGGCAGCATAACCAAGGACAACCCACCACAAACATCTCCACAATTCCTGAAATGCAGCCAGTCAGACAGTATCTGGCACACTTGAGTAAATGCAGATCTTTACAACTACTGCTAATCTCAGTGCACTATCACTTCCATATACTAGTCAAAAATCCCCCGACGCCTCAGACCTCATCAAGCATCTCCTGTAAAATGAAGTGGCCTGCATTCACTCTGACCAAAAGAGTTGTGCTTGATCTAATCTCACTTGCAAATAAAAATTGTAAATTATACTCACAATGTACAGCCACTGATCCAGACCAAGTCTTTCTATCAACACTTCCACTACATAAGCAGGCAACTGAAAGGTTTTCAGCTTTCAGTTACCAAAGGGAACACAAAATGAGACTCTTAGCACAAAATAAATATAAACTCATGCAAAGTCAGTTACAAAGCATTCTCCAGTACCATCTGCTCTCTCAAGCAAACCTTGAAAGAGCTGAAGTCCTCTGCAGCAACAACCATCGTAAGGTATTACAATAGGATTAGCAGACAATGCCAGTACATACAACCAGAAGCAGCTGTACCTACTCCTGCAATTCAGTGTTTAACAGAACGACAACAAACTCTATTCTCACCTACAGTGAACCCCAACATCATTTCACTGTTCCTGTGTACCCAGTGAATTTAGAATCACTGAAGACTGAGAGTGGAAAGGACCTCTGAGATACTCTAGACCACTAGATACTCCCCTGCTCAGAGCAGGGTGTACAGCAGGTTACTGAGGACCAATCTCCAATCAAACCTGGATATCTCCGAAGATAGAGATCCCATCATTTCCCCAGGTAACCTGTTCCAGAATGTGACCACTCTCACAGTAAGAAAAAGTTTTCTTGAGTTCAAATGGAATTTCATTTCGTGTCCATTGCCTTTTGTCCTTTCACTGGGCATCCCTGAAAAGAGTCTGGCTCTCTTCATTTCCTCACTTATTTATACACATCGACAAGATCCAGTCCAAGCCCTTTCTTCTCCAGCCTGAAGAGTTCTAGGCTGAGTCTCTCTCAACCTGTTCTCTCAAGTCAGTCTGTAAACCCTTACTCATCTTTGTGGCCCTTCACTGCACTTACTCCAGTATGTCCATGTCTTTCTTGCACTGGGGGTAGAGAACTGGACAAAGTACTGCAAATGTGGCCTTGCCAGGCCTGAAGATAAGGATCACCACCCTCAATCTGCTGGCAATGCTCTTCCTAATTCAACACAGTACACTGATGGCCTGGAAGGGTACATTTGCTGGCTCATGTTCAACTTGCTATCTGCAGAACCCCCAGGTCATTAACCGCAAAGCTGCTTTCCAGACAGTAGGTCCACAGCCTCTAATGGTGCATGGGGTCATTCTTCCCCAGGTGTAGGGCTTGACATCTCTCTTCACTGAACTTAATGAGATTTGCTGGTCCATTTCCCAGTCTATGAAAGTCCCTCTGAACAGCAGCATAACTTTCTGGTTCATCACTTACTCCTCCCAGTTTTGCTGTGGGTGCACTCTGATCCATCATCCAAGTGATGAATGAAGATCTCCTTTTCCACATAACATCCTTTCTGCCATCAGAGAAGGATGTAGCCTGCCTAATTTTAGGCATCTAAATAATCCGCAGCAGAAACGTACTCTTCCAAAACTCCGTATCTAATCAGTGTTAAATATACTGGTAGCTCCACAGAACATTCAGAGCACCTTAATTCAGCTCACTTCAGGTGATGAATCCTCAGAGCAGAAGCTTCTTTTATTCTGCTAACTATGCAGGAAGCTTGGCCTCCCAAGTCAGATGCCCACAAAATTACAGTGTAAATACCTCCCATAGTGCACATAGCTGTGGATTTTTATTTCCAGTTGACTCACAGTCCTCTCAATTAACACATTCCCAGATTTAGCAGATTGTGATAAACTATGGCTTGGGTTAAAAAAGCACAAAAGAAAGACAAGAACCAAAAGGACTGAGCAATAATAGGCTTTAAAGTGCTAATAGCATGATTTTGACTCTTTAGCTCACCTTTACTGTGCATTATTTAACACTCATGGAAAATCTCCAGTTCTCAGGTGTGAAGGTTCCTTCCATACAATGACACTGATACACAAAATTTATTTCAGAAATTAAACTGATTTTGAAATCACTCAAGCCTTCAGAATACTCTAGTCTCTGGAACCAACAAGGGGATAACATCTTAAAAGGGTTCTGATGCAAGTTCATTCCATCTGCCCTACAATCTCTAGTGCTTTGTACTCCTAATGTCCAACTCAAAGAATTCAAATTGTTCCTGTTCACAGATGTAAACAGAGAAGTATTTGTGACCACAAAGCACGTCTGTTGCTAAGTGGAAGATGAAAGTGAACAGAGACACAGAGCAAGCAGACAGCTGGATTAAAGTTATTCCATACAGAAAGTACCCTGACACTTTCTGGCTGTTTATGCTTTTTGTATATGACAGTGTACAGCAGGAGCGGACATCAAAATGAGGATGAGTAACTGCTCAGACTCTCAATGCAGAATTTGATACTTTGGATGGGAGGGAAAGGCTAACTGGAAACAAGACACATAACCTCTTCCATCACATAAATGCATATGTTAATGGCTTTCTCTTAACACTACCTATCACCCACTTCCAGGATACATCTAGGTAGACAGAACTAAACCCCGTTTAGCTCAAAGGAGCATTTATCTGCATCAGAATCAATGCCACTATCTTAGGAACATTTGTAGGGGTCTTTGCACTGCACTAATATTTCAGAAGAGATTGCCTGTAGGTCATTCAAAGGCTAATTGCATCAACTACCTATCAGCCTTCACTGTGCCAAGGTACAACGACACAGGATGACACAGATTACAGCACCAGAGAAGAGGCGGCTGCACTGCCAATTAAAGCACAGAGCCGGAAAAAACAAACTTGCTGCTGCCTTGCAATAGAGGAAAAAATTTCTAAGGTACTGTAAAGATGGACCTGCTAGGGAGAATGCAGCATCTGTGGATCAGTTATCTGATTCCAGTGTTACCACAAAGTTGTGTACTATGAGTTGTTTTCTAGGCTTGCTTTTTTTAAGCATTAACAAACTGTCTCCTATCTTCTGGGAGAAGGATTTCATTTGAAGAACGTGTACTAAGAAATTCACCTTCTGACCATAATCATGATGTGGTATAATCCTGCAGCCACAGCTATAGAATCCATGAACTGGAAGTCAAGAAGAGATCTAATACTATGAGAAAGCTAACTCACAGTATATGACTTTATTCTGCACATAGGACACCAAACTAGCAGGAGATTTTGTTTATAAGATATTCCACTGTAATTGAGCAGCAACATAAAACACTTTCAATTGAAAGCTGATCCAGGAAAACAGCTGAAGAGAGACAAAGGCAGATAAGAGCTGAGCTGCAGCAGCTAACTTTCGTGAAAGCTCAAAGGCTGCAAGTGTGTTTTTAGAATACATGAAGCAAATTTATAAGTGAACACTTAGATAAGATGTTACACAATTAAAGTCTTCTCCACATTTCCAAAATCCTACTGTCTTCAGAAGCTTAAGTACCATGTTGAGGAAATCAACATCTCTGAGGATACCTCTCACCAGTCCCATAAACAGACACTCTCCATCATTCCCTGCTGTAAGAAGTTCATTCATTTGCAATTCAGCCATACAGCTTCTTTTTTTCCTTGCATTTCTGCATGAAAGGCTACACATTCACAGAAATTATAAACTGTTCTCAAGTCTGTGATGTAGGTGACAGGTATCTATAGCTCTCAAGTCACAGAAGAATCTGAGGCATCTTTTAAGCCTCTTATATCATTCACTGTCCACTGACGTAGATCACAGAAAGACCATAAAGAATAAAGTTACTCAAAGGTTCACATCTTTCCATATTTAGCAGTACCAAACAGACTTATAACAGAAACACACAGCCTAGAAAGCTATGTTCATTGATTCTATTATTCTACAGAACTGTCTACTGTGGAAAGCAGGATTAGATCAGGACACTAATTCAAATTCACAGTTGTCTCGGATGAAAAGGCAGAAGCAAGCCAATATCAATAAGCCAGTGATGGACAGCTGAAGGTACAGATTCAGAATAACACTCAAATCTCAGGGAACTGTAGAGAAAATACATAACTACTAATACTGAGAAAAACATGGGTACATCAGAGACAACTGGCAATGTGTCTTCCCATCAACTTTTGCTGGTCTTCTGGAGCTCTCAAGTTATCTTTGTCCTACCCTACACATCTGTGCATCACTGCAAGCACATTTGAGGGATGGGACCATCTCAGAACAGAATTAACAGCACACTGTTCATGGTAGAACAGGATTAGGACAAGATGATTTGAGCCACAGGAGGCAATCACACCTGAAATGCCAGAGGAACTAGAATCTGCCTGCAATGTGGTTTTTGAATGCAAAGAAGGCTTTTATCATGATCACTTCTATCATTAGAGCAGAAGTGAAAGGTTACTCTAGGGCTAACTCTACTTGCAATGGCAACCAATACTCTATCCAACTGCATGTATTACAGACTCGCTGATATCCATTTAGCTGGCTTTAGTTAGAGCCATTGACTTGTGAACATTAGCCCCAAATACAGCTAGAGTGATTAACAGATTGGGAATGTGCACCAGGAGGCACCTTAACAAGTGACTGTCACTGGTGAGAGGCCATCACTGTTGTTCTTATTAGGAGGACTATCACATACTCAGTCACATCCTTCCTGTCCCAGAAGGATGACATTTATCTATCTTAGCTAATTTTCATCATGATGAAACTTCATACACTCTAACAATTGTTAGTAACTTCACTGCTGGCTGAAGTATAGAAATTTACCAGAAGACACATGACTGAATTCTCCCAGGAAGTAAAGCTTTGAAGAATGGCAAAGCTTATGGATTTTCAGATAACAACAGCCAAACTTTACACTTTGAAATTCTAGACCCCCATTAAAGGGATCAATTGATTCTTAGCTTCACCAGTAGCCTCAGCCCCACCCTAGCATAACAAGGCTACAGAAAGTTTGCTTTGGCAACTCCAGCGGAGATATCCAAAGCTGAACCATTGCTCTTGCAGCAGGCTATACCCTGAATAGGTACAGGATATGGAAAACTCTGTAATCAAGCTCATTCTTTGACTACATATAAGAACTCAGTCTCTGATCTGAATTTATTACCCTGAGATAGCAACGGAATCACTCAGAAACTGTAAATGTAGAATTTGTATCACCCAACCCTGAAGCCCTGCTGAATCTGGATCTCCCCATGAGATGGAAGACTCAGAGCAACTGTGTTGAATTGTGTTTAAACAGATAAAAGTCTGGTGGCAAAGCCAGAACAGATAAACATGACCTATGACCACACAAGGAAGAATATTTTGTTTGTTAAGATACACATAACTGAATAGAAACCTATTAAAACAAAGTGAGGCAAGACAGAAGCATTTCAGAAAGCTAGGTAACTAACATAAACTTTCATCTGCACGTATCCTAATGAGTAACAGAAATGCAAAAAAAAAAGGCATTTGTGCTAATTTTTAAATCGTCATGCAAAGTTCCTTGGGAAACACTGATTCTCTTCTTCCTCTAAACTTACAGTGAACTGAAACTAAAGCCTTCTTTGTTTCACTATACCATTAGCATGTCTCTGTCCATCCCAAAGCAGTCAATTTGTATAAAGCCTGAAGCAAAAGTTCATGAAGGCAAACAAGAGGTCACAATCACTTCAGAGGCAATGATGTGGACCTTTTCCTTTAAACGTATCTACTGATTTTTGAAAATACATTAAAATCCTGGTCTGTGCTACCAGATGCCAAAAAATATCTGTAACTTGGCCATCACAAATTATCAGTGTCCTGCTTCACAATGCAACTTAGGACAAAGAGAAATTTATTAAAAAAAAAAAAACCAAAAACAAAAAGATCAAACCCAAAACAACAAATAAATGAACCAAGGAAACAAACAACCAACAAATCCAAACAAAACAGTAGGCAGAAAGCCAAAAATCAACCCCCACTCTGCTGGCCCACAAATGGCAGAGAACTCAAGAGACTCTAAGACTGAAATGGCCCCAAGATGCAGTATTCCACCTGTATTGCCACATGCAATCAATCAGCCATATGAAGTGAGAGGCCAAAATATATTTACTGCTTTCATCACCACTTTAGCAAACAGCCACTTCAACTAGCTTTCACTGTATGGATGTTTCCTTGGAGACCACAACTCCATCACCTAGGGCAGTTCACCAAGGAGAGGAGAGCGCAGAGGGTGGCTTATAGCCTACACTACCAAGAGACTTAAAAGAACTGACAAATGAACTCTCAGGTTTCTTGATGAGTCTTGAAATAAAGGGGAATATGGAAGACTGAAAAATATGCTAGTGTTATACCAGTATTTTAAAAGGTTGATAGGATGAGACTGTCAGTCTTGTCAACCTGACATTGATTCCAGACAAAATAATGAAAAAGCTGATATAAGACTCAGTTAATAAAGGATTAAAGGAGGACAGTGTAATTACTGCCAATCAACACAGACTTTACAGAAAAATATAACTTGTCAAACTACCAACACTTTTTGGTGTGATTACAAGTTTCAATGCTAAAGGTAACAATGTTGATGCAATGTATTTTCACATGTTGTTTTACTCGATGCCAGAACGCACAGTGATGCAGCATTCTTTATCAGCTGAGAGATCTGAACTGCACCACTAGATAAAGAGGCAGACAGGTGCTACTGGGGCGAGTTGCTGTTCCAGTGCTCCATGCAAATTAGGCTGCTGGCATGGAGATCTCTCTGTCTGTCGTGCTGACTGGTATCACTTCATTCTCCCCCCTTGGGCTCCCACCTACTCTACCCATCTGTTGCCACCTTTCCCATGCTTCACCTGGAAGTGCCTTGGCACAGGGATGGCCACCAGTCCCCTACCTAGTACAAAGGGCTCTGCTTTGACCTAAGCTCTGCCTGGCATGTTAGCCCAACCCACTGCATTGCTGTAGTAGTGCATCTGCATAGATAAACTGCAATTTTTAGAGGTTCATAAAATTTGACTCTAAGGATTTATTATCAAGACAGTCTTCCCTAGCGTGGAGCGATTGTCTGTGTAACACTTGCATGAGAATGACACTTTAACAACAGAAAGCTGTTCACATAAAGTAGAGAGCTGAAAGTAAACGGACAGAACCTGACAGCAAGAGCTCTGACATTAAGAAATTTAGTCAGCACACCACAGTAATTCACACACTAAGATCTCCATCTGCTCCTCTGATTTCCTCTCAGGATATAGCAGTAAATGGGGCAGTGGACAGAGCAGAAGTATAATTGGATGTATTTTCCCAAACAGCAGCTCTCACTCACACTTGATCACAGAAAAAAAGTCTACCATCAGCTTTTAGAAAACTGTCAGGTTAGCAATACAAGGTTTTTGGTATCTCTTCTCAAATACTGTAGAGGTTACATAAGAAATACATTTGGCATTTTTGCATTTAAACATAATTCAAAAGTGACAGTCTGGATACATGGCAGAATGAAGCAATTCAAGGCATTCAAGCTTAGATTAGCCTGTGTTAGTGGGAATATAGATGATTGATTTCTTCCTCAGACAAGGCTGTCAACCTCACCCATAACTACCAGGCCAGTGTTAAAGTACTTTTGAGTTTCAGTAGACGTTTTTCACTATGATACTGAAGACAGAGCTACCACATGCCTCAGCACAGGCTAACTATACAGGAAAGCATACTATCAGCACTATAACTTTAAATGGCTCTGAAATATAATACGGAAAATGACAATGCTGCTGACCAACATAATGAGTACAAGAAATTCTATGGCTAGTCCACAACTGCAACCTCATTTTCTAGTTCTTGACTGTCACGCCTCCACCTAATATTTGCAATTTTAACTCTACTGGTTTCTGCAACATATGAAGAAGTTTTTGAGCATGGATGTAAAAAAACATTTAAAAAGCTGAAAGCACAGGTAAAATAAACCTAATACTAAAACAACATAACACAAGCAGCTATCGCATTGGAAGAATCAATTTTATATCTAAGTCAATAAAAGTCTTTACTGTGGAGTCCCAGCCATTCCAGTGTGAGGTTCCACGACTCTGTCAGAGCCAACAAACGCTGCCTTACAAAGGCTCAGCACAGCATCACACAGAAAAGATTGATCTTGTTTTTTGAAAATCCCATGATTACAGTTTCTGTCTTCTTTTGTTATTTTTGGCATACATAAAAGAAACAGCAAGCAGTGTTTTGGGGTTCAAATTCCCCAAAAAGTGCAGATCAAAAAGCCAGGCTTTTCTCCAGCCACAGAGGAACAGGGAAACTGCAAGGACGCCGGGAGGAGGGATGAAGGCAGGTGTCTCCAGCAAATCTGGGTGACACAAGAGTTCTGCAGTGTTGCCTGGCAGCAAGTAATTATCTGCCAGTGTGCTGCTTCCACGTGCCCACAGCCAAAGCCCACACAGGCAGCACGCACAGGCAAGAACACACGTCAGCTAACACTACAGGTTAGCTCCACTGCTTCCTAAGGCATACAAGCAGAAGTGTTTTGGATGAGGCTATGGCTGAGTTCTTACTATTATTGCAAGAGCACTAAGAACCACTCAAACCAAAATGTCCAGGGAGACCGAGGTCTGGAAGATGACAGAAATCTATTATCAAAGACAAGATTGCTGCCATACTAAACCAGCATTACAAAACTGGCAACAGTTCTACCCCAAAATGATTGGGAAAACTCCAATAAAAACAGGTTACATAAATCCTGTCAAAAATGGCTTAGGCATAGTTGATTGTGGCTTAGGATAAAGTAAAGGGTCCTTTAAAATGCAGCCTCTTGAGAAACCTTTCAGCACTCCTTTCAGTGATGGTCCTGTGATTACCTAAAGGAAGGAGGAGAACCACATCCCAACCTACCTGTCCATACATCATCTCTTGTTCTTCCTGAAGCTCCAAAATTACTCCCCCGCACTGGGGTTAATTACAGAGCAACTGAGACCCAGCCAAAAAAGACTCACCCTCAAGATATGTGTCATCTATAACCATCTCATTCATGAACTGCCAGACTGCCATACTCCTCCTCCTCTTTACCCCACCTCCCTCCCCACCTCCGCTTGCCCTCTAAGGCTCCCAAATGCCTGTGTGCTGTATGTGGTGGCAGCTGAGTTTTTTAATATGCACTTATTAAGATCCTAATTGAATCCCACATTGCCTTGTGTGCGTCTTCCTAGCCGGAACATGAACAAGGCACCCTATAATTCAATTAGAAGGACCTGCAGCAAGCTGATCATTAGTCTGTCAGGTTGTTTAAAAAAAGACATCTAGGAATAGGGGAAGAAGTTAAATAAAGGGAGAATTGTTAACACCCGTCCCCAATTCATGCAGACACTTCCACTTATATACCCGAAGCATGGAATCTGCAATGCTCAAGCACTTGAATGACAGCTTACTACATCAATCCAACAGTCCTTTCTCTTGCTTCAGACAACTTAAATAGAACCTCAAAAGTTGGAATTACTTTTCCTCATCAATTTTCCTCTGCTCAGATTCATGAGAAAACACCACTAACATACATGACTACTGCAAACAAGGAAATCTCATTACCTGCTAAGACCCTGTTGACAGAAGAATGGGTGGCCAAGCCAGGCTGTCCCCGTTCATGGAAAATCCCAGCATAAGGCAAGTACTCTGGCAGCAAGAAGCGTCTGCAAAACAAAGAGAGTAAAACATGGAGAAAGCCATCCTGTGTACTACAGCCCTGAAGAGGAACTGCAATTACTTTGAGGAAATATGACTACATTACAGCACACTACAGTAGAGGGAAGGCTGGAATCCTCTGCTTAGCCAACACCTCCCTGCTTCAAACAAAAACTAAATTACAGATTAGATCCTCTTCTGATCAACGTGGCTGCAAAGATCAGCACTAAACAAATCCTTCACCTCCCACAATAGTTTCCTAGTCTCAAACAGCACATTGTGCTGAGAATCTCTGATCAGATTCTTTTCTCCTCCTATTCTGCCTTCACACTGCGACCTCAACCAGCAAGTAAAAAGCATTAAGACCATGTTGTCTTTCAAATGTCACAGGACAGGCAGCTCATACTAACATGCCATCCCAGGAGTCCCAGAAACTGCAAACATAAGCAGTTGAAGAAGCTGATAAAGAAGCCCTGTGCAAGAAAAGGAATCCACCTGAAAGCACCAGAGAGCTGTACTGTAACTGGTACCTCCAGGATTTCCACACTTTTTACTCTCACACGTAGATGCCTTACCGTGGGACAAAGCGTCCCAGCGATGGTGCAGACATGCGGGCATTCCGGGGAGCTCGGTGCCTGGATCGGTCTCCATTGTCCCTTCAGCAAAAGAAAGAAAATTACTGTACATTAAAAATACTATGTAATAAAATTATTTTCCAAGAAAACAAAATACCAACGACATCACCTAGTCAACCTGAGAATGCTACAGAGATTCAATGGTTCTTACGCTTCTAATGTTCCAAATTCATACAAGTACCAAATCCTCTCGACAGTTTTATATAAGGGTAACCTTAAAGTCCACTTTCTTCATTGTTTGACAATGTCTCAAAAGTATCAACAAAACCACAGAGAATCAATGAATCAATGTCAGCACCTGAACAAATGAAAGAGAAACCTTAGAATTTTGACCAGGAGAGCAAAAAGCAAGCTCACCCCAGTCCTGAGAAGAACTTTCTGTTAGTCAGAAAGATCTGTTAAAGTTCACATTTTCATTCCCAGAAGTGCAGGCAAAAGAGCATAATCTGCAGACTATTCTTTTGTGCTCCTTCCCAGAAGGTTCGGTTTAAGTGCCATCAGATCTCAAAACTATCTCACTTTTCATAATCTTTTCCAGTTAAATCAGAAATGTTAGGTGGTATCAGACAAAACTGCACCTCCTTAACAACATCTCATTCTGTTTCACAATAAACGTCTGAGCCCTGGGGAATGAGGGGCTACAGTCTAGTACCCATTGTCCTACAGCAGACACAGGAAGATCTTCTTCCCCAGGAGGGCAGTGCAACACTGAACAGGTTTCACAGAAAAGCTGCAGAGTTGCTGTTCTTGTAAGTCTCAAGACAGGAACTAGACAAACCCATGGATGGCCCAGTTTGATTTTGGCAGTGACAACTGTATAAAAAGCAGGAAGTCAAACTGGAAAACCTTCAGAAGCCCCATCACACAAAATTCCTGATACTGCATTCAAAGGCCTCAAGGGGACCTGTAAGCACTAAAACTGCAAGGAAAATAATGAGGCTCCATTAGTGACTCCAGAGTTCTGAAAGAGACCTCCATAGTGCTGTCTTTTCTGTCCAGAAATTTACTCTCTTTATGACCTTGCACAAGTAACAAGTCTGTTCTCCTTGGATTCCAAATCCCCATCTGTAATTGCAGCCCTGTCTCCTTCCCAAGCAGCTGTGGGGAGAATATTACTTGCAGAGCCTTGAATTCACTAAGAAACTAAATATTCCTTATGCAACACACTAGCAGCACATTTCTAACCCACTCCAGCAAGCTGTGCATTTTATGATTTTTTTTCATTTTGCTTTTTTAAAGACAGTGAGCAAGAAACGTGGGCTGAGAAGAAAGTCTATTACGTGGCTGTTTCCCACACACTTGAGGAACCCAGGAACACAAAGGCAGAGGTTCTGCAAAGCTCGTTAGCATTTCAAGCTATTTCACCAAAACCAAATCTAAATCCAAGCTCAAAGCTTCCATTTTTCCTCCCACTGTAGATGCAGCATTTGCAGTTCACATCCAAAGCCGCACCTCACCCTCAAGATTTTGTGTAACTAGCAGGGCTCCTGAGATCAGAAATGTAAAAGCTGTTCTTTTATCACAGGCCTCCAGCCTACTAAAATGCGGATCAATAACAGAAGGAATCCTGCAAACTTGAGTGCTGACATATCAACTTTTGTTGCTAAAGAGAAAAGGCCAAAGGGAAAAAGAAGTGTCATGTTCCAGATCTTGCCACACACAGTAGGAGCTAGCAGAAGACAAGAACTGCTTGTATTTATGCTGTAGCAGCTTTTGAAACAACCGTTTTCAAGGTTTGCATTTGCTTTGGACATTTACTAGAATTGGAAGATACTTTTGAAATGGACAAATATCAGCAAGAGGAACAACAGCAGGACTACGTGCTATAGAACTCTCCAGCTGAAGAGAATCTCTGCAGCAGGTTTCAAAAGGAATGAGGAATTAGCTCCTCCAGCAAACAAAAGGAGATAAAAGGGCAAAGTCTACAGACTAAATCAAGGCACCTAGAGGAACTAATTGTTCACGTTTTTTTAATTGCCACAAGGCACAGGTCTTAGCGTAGACAAAAACATTTTCAGACATATTTTCTAACCAAGGTGACCTTCTGGTGAGAGAAGTCCATCCTGTACTTCCCTATTTATTCACTGTGTACACAATCTCCTGACAATATGGAAAAAAGCCTAGAAGGGAAAAAATACAGACTAGGCTCTTTTTTTTGTTTTCACCATGACAGGGACAGTCTCTACTAATTCAAAAGACAAACATATATTTTTAACATCCCCTAAAAAAAAAAATCAAAACCCACATCCCAATGGCCACCTGCCCTATAACTCAGGCTGCAGGGAGTAAGAAACAATGGCTATCCTTCAAGAATGCTAGAATTCCTATTTACTGTAGTAGAAGAGTAAGATGCAATCCCCTGAGGTAAAGAAGAATATTACTTAACATTACTCTGAATTACTAATTTATAAAGTCATTTGTATCTAAACTCCCATGCTCAACAACTAAGTGTGTCTAGTTTAGCGTTGCAAAGCTAGAACAGCTGATATTACCTTGGTGCCACCTGAAGATTATCATTTCTGTGCTCTCTATAAAGGAAAATAAAAAAAACCCTACAGAGCAGTGAAAATGGGTGGCACTTTGTGTTATTTCTGTACCACATACAGCCTGCTGACAGAGGGAGGAGAGCAGATGTTAGCACACTGAAGTGCCAGCGTGAAGCACTCCAGCAAGAAATGAGAAGTTTCCAAGGTTCCCTAAAGTACTGATGAAGATCTAATACTCTACTTTCTATTTAGTGTCAACTACCTACAGATTCATTAGCAAATGATTCACAGTGGATAGTTTAATTAACATTACCTGCAGAAGTGGAAAGCAAATCCCTCAGAGTCTTTGTGTGTGTCTATGTCTACATAAAAAAGCCTCTTCTGTAAAGCAACTCAATAACCTTGCTAAAGTAAATGAAATAAACCACAGCAAGGTGACAAGGGAAACTTAATACTCTAATTATTAACGGACTAATTTGTCTCAGCAGGAAAACTGCAAGAACCAATAAATGGTCAAAATAACTTTTAAGGTCTGGCTCAAAATTCAGGTTATTCATCATTCATTCAGATACTATGGTGGACAAATCGAAACAGTGCTGTGGAGATTAAGAGTTGGCAGGGGGAGAAACAGTATTAACACAAACCTACAATGGAGCATGAAAAGAAAGCAATTCCCAAACATTCAGGAGAATTATGGACATTTAATAGGGCAAAAGAAGGATGAAAGTTTATCCTAAATTGGATAAGACAGTCAAATCCCCTTTGATTTTTCTTGTTTGTTTGTTGAGAGAAAAATTAACCAATGTAAATTTAAAGGACCAGCAATGCCAGCTCTGAAAACAGACAAAGAGATACAAAATTTTGCGTTGTAAAGTTTGGAAAAAAAGGCATTCTTTTTCATCTGGTAACTTGGCTACTGCATTAATAACAGTGGATACAGAAGACAGTAAAGACAAGAAGAAAGCCGTGTTCTGCTTTTCTGTCTTGGCAAGAATTCACTTTAATATTTAGAGATTGTTTTATCAGGAAGTGAAATTAAACACACAGCATGGGCTTTCTAATGCCATCTGTTGGTCTAACTGTTCCCATTGTAGTCAATATTAAAATTCCCACTGACTACACTGCCAATAGAATTAGGTCAATAATGATAATTTTGAAAAGCCATTTAATTATCAAAGTCAGCATCAGTAAGCCATATAAGTTCAGAAGAATAAAATTATATCAGACCAAGCCAATTGTTTCATATTTTCAGCATTTTACCATGTTTCATGCAATCCAGTTTAAAATGCTAAATCAATTTGTATTGCAGAGGTTAGACACTTACATACAATAGAAATGCTAAATAATTGTTTGAGTGGCATCTACTACTACCCTTAAAGGCTGAAACTGGAAGTTGCACCATCTTCGTATAGCAGAAAAAAAGCAATGTTTGAAGTACTGAGAAAGCTTGAAGTATCTGTACTTACTTGCTATATATTTTTTTTAATTGCACTAGGTTACTTCATAGGAGATAGGACAGAGGGCAGGAGTAGCCCAAAGGCCCTATCAGGAGCTCAGAGGAGGTTACCAGGCACTGCAAACTTATTTGGCTTTAGTGGTCAGTCAAGTCTGACTGCAGGTCTTCTAAAGAGGTCTCCTGGAAGATGTCGTATTAAACTGGCCATAGTAAAGCAGAAACAGATCCTGAAATCTTGCAGTACACTTTACAATACTGCTGATTTGGATGAAAACAGATTATATATACCTTTAGAAGAGTGTACTCCTCTAGAATTACATAGGACTACAAGATGAAGTGTGTACTGTCTTTTACAAAGGGTAAAGTAAGAAAAAAGATGGTGAAGGGAACATTACTTTTACTGGTGGTTCTAAGAACATGTCAATTGCCATCCAGCACCGTCCTGATGGGTAAGGTAACATACAGTGTTGGGAACACTATGACAGAAAGTTAGCTACTAGCTTCACCACTGAGAGAAGCAGCAAATACCAGATATTAACACTTTAGTTTTTAATCTGTCTGATCCTGCAAGATCCTGAGCATCTAATATAAATTAGAGAAAAATGGAAGCACTTCTATTAAATAAGCCTCTCAAAATAAAGAGGTAAACACAAAATAAATTATGAATATTCTAGTGAGATACAGGCATCCCAGAAGACAAAAAGAAAAGCCACACTGCAAGTTCGTTGTAATTCTGCATAGGGGCATAGTAGCTAAAATAGCATCTCCTGGATCAGTTAGACTCGTCTCTTATTCAAAAATAAAGGTTCCATACAGTATGTGCTACTTTACTCACAGTCCTCAAGTCTTGGAGAAGTTATAAACTCAAACCAGGAAAAGGGGACCACGCTACTTATAGCTCTGAGTAGGGTGTATCTCACTGAAAACCAGGATTAAGTTAAAGATGAAACATCAAAGACAACTAACTTATCTAAGCAGAGAGTTATTTCCACTAGTAGATACAAAGAAGGAAGTCAGGAGCACAGGTCCTATCAAAAAGGGTACAAATACTGACATCCACACACATTAAAATGACTACCGCATGGTTCTTTTAAATTATACCTAAAAGAACACACATAATGTAGTAAAACTAAAAATTACAAATTTACACACCCGTCTTAGAAGGATATGACCATTACTGAAGAAAAAGTACTTAAGGCAAAACTGAAGGAGACAACAAGAAAAACAAGGGGAAAAAAGCATTTGTTACACAAAAAGACCTGCCTGGCACTAAATGTATTTACTGTGGAGAGAAGTCCCAAGTGTAACACTGGAAGCCAAAAACAATTGAAGAATAAAAATATTAGAGAAACTGCAAAGAGTGATGGTGGCCAGCTGGAGAGAAGGGAACTAGAATAGATTTTTAACACAGTAATAGATAAATAAGTTAGGCAAGTCACCCAAGCCTTTCCATCATTCTGTGTTCTTCTGAAGGCTAAAATGCCAATCTTTCACTAAGAGCTTTTTGAAAGGAACACCAGAGAAAATGCGTATCTATTTATCCACTAAAACCTCCTATAAAACAGCAGACTGCTGAGTTACTAATGGCTCTGCTGACCAGAGAGAAACAAACCCCCCACCCTTGATCACTTCTCAAAGCACTGTTCATGGGAAAATGTATTTACAACATTAAAAATGGCACTTCAGAAGCTCAAGTGTTTCAGAGAAGCATGACGTATGAGAGGTCAAGAGAAACAGCAGTACTCGCCTGTTAAATGCCAAGGATTGACTGCCTCAGAAACAGACTGACTTGGAACTAGAATTAAGCACTCGCTCTTTTCTAGGCGCATGATCCAGTTGTCTCTATTTTAATCACCTCACTGTGTGGTGGGCTCACAAATTGATGATGTTTTAGAAGAAGACTGTTACACTTCATACAGTGAATCATTAGAAAACAGAAACATTAGCAGCCAGACAAAGCTAGAGAGGCATCAATTTGTTTCTCTTTTTAAAAAATACATTGCACTGTTATGCTTCCAAAGGAAACAGAACTGAAACTATAACTTCACAAGCAATGCTAATCTGTTAGACCTATGGGCTTCAAGAATGCTAAACACTACCTACTCTGCAGGCCAGCAACTAATCAGTAACAGCTTGCTTCTTAATCACTCTCATTAACACTGACCTCACCTACTAGGTGACCTAGTTTGATTTCTGAGTTGCACAGACACAAAATAAAATTGAACAAAAACAATAAACAGAGTTTTTATTTGGCAGAAAAACTGAGAAGTACCATCTTGACACCAAAACTGTTTCTACAGATTCAGGCAACCATCAGTATGGAGTATGATGGGAGCTTTTCTGGCAACTGCCACCTTTCTAAAGGCACTCATTCTTTCACCACTATGAAGACACCTGCCTTGCTGGAATGTGACTTAATGGTAAAGCAACGTTATGCTGGACAGGTTAGCAAAACCCTGCACTACTGCTGCAAGGAAACAGTCATTGCCTGTTCACTGCATCAATGCAGCATTACTAGACATTATGACCAAGATATGGCTAATATAAAAGACTGTTACAAAAGATAAAGATTAAAAGAATAGGGAAAGTGAGGCTGCAGGCTACTATGAGTAGATCACAAGACAAGCTAACACTCCAACTAATCCCTGAAAAATTAAGTTCAAAGAGTAGATGCAGTATCATTCCCATTCATCCAGCACTTGTAACTTTCTTAGCCTGAAACTGTGTTTAAGACGATGAATACAGTTAACATAAATTGCTGTGTATCTGGAAATGACATCCCAGTGCTAACTGCTTCAGAAACCTCTAGCAGAGAAGAAGGAAACCCAGAAAGCGACCGCCAAGTTTCACAATATTTGTGTCCGCCTTGAAAGCCAGTTTTGAATAGGCCCATCTTCATCAAAAACAATGATGCAATGCTATATGAGCCAAAAAACAGAGACAGAGGGAAAAACCACAAAAACAGATAGAGGAGCTCTGGGAAGAAAGAAAAAAAGGCAAGTACTTAACAAATAGCGGTCCTGCTTTATGTGAATTCAAATAGCTAGTTGCTAGCAAGAACATTATTTGTAGATGCTCAAGAAAGACAGGTTGTTAACTGACCCACCTAAGATTTCCAGGAAAAAAAGGCTACATTTTCTGCAGTATACTGACCTGTCCTGGATCCTAAAAATCCATTTCCATCCGGATTTGAGTGACATGAAGACCTTATTGAGATTCTCACATCTCCTATATGTCTTTTGTTAACTTCAGATGTAAACATCAGGATGGCAAGGAGAAAAATGAAA
>VZTN01028308.1:0-17788 GCA_013400515.1 Erpornis zantholeuca
GGATATGTTATCTGATGTCTAAGAGCAAGGTCCAGGGGAAATTGTAGAGAGGTGTTTGTTGAATTGGCTTTTCCTCTACTGAAAAGTAGTCACAGAATTCTAGAAGATTTTTGGAGTAATATATGGATGCTATTTGGAAGGAGAAACAAAAACATGAACTCTGTTCCTCATGTTGAAAAGGGAGGAATGATGGTACAGAACCAGGGACACTCATTATATGTTTTAAACTAATCAACATCTTGATTAATACCTTCTAACTCAACTAACCAAAATCTTGCTCACTGGAAACTCCGATTCCTAATGATAGAAAGTTGCTCTTCCAAATGAGATGGATTTTAATTAAAATTGCTTTCATTCTTGAGTGGTATATTTTGTCACAATATGACCTCATATTTCATAAATTTGAAAGCTGCCTAATTCAAATTTTTCCACTTTATAGGAAAAAAGCTGAAGGTCCAAGAAAATGTGTGCTAAGAAGTTACTGACATGACGGATTTCAATATCTCTAAGTAATTAGTTAAGTTATGCTTGTCTCTTTCATTAAAGGCACCATTAGACAGCCAGATGCAAAAGATGACTGTGGCAAATGGTTTTCCAGGTAATTCTTGATAATGTTAAATGTGGTTGTCATTTCAAATGATTACTATGCATCTCTTCTTACATATCCATCCATCTACTTGAGCTGCCTGCTCAATAAATTGTATGTGGAAATCATTAGGATCATATAATGAAAAGAATTCCCCCAGTTTAACTAGCTGCAGGATGTTTTCTCTTTTTGTGTTTGTTTTTTCTTTTTCATTCTCTACTGAGAATGGTGAAAAAAACTATATTACAGGTATTTCTCTTTCCTTTGTTCCTTATTACATTTCTCCCTATTTCAAGCTTCTTTTGGAGACAAAGTATACTATCAACATGCTGAGTAGAAAATTGTAAATCTGTGCAAAGGGCCATACTTTGCCTTCAATTTCTGCTCATGGTTGCCTCTAGTTTTAGTAAGAGAAGAGCACCAAATGTTGATGGGGGCACTGGTTCCTGTCATAGCACAAGGCTGAACTAAAGCACACTTTCCTTTCTGTAAATGTACACACTTTGCCAAGTGAAAGCCCATATTATTTAGGTTATTTTTCACATCCTTTCATTGCTATAAATTTTACCCTGTACAGAAGCTAGAGCAGGAGAAGGACTAAATTAAGGATTTTTTCATCTTGAAAAAGGTTTGGTTGGTTACTTGTCTTTTTCAGTGTTGCTTTATATGAGAAAGGTGATGTGCTCATAAGGAACACAGAGCACAAAATTATGGCTGTTAGTGAGTGCTTCACACTGGCAGGGGTGGAGTGAGAGGAGCAGATAGTGTGGAACAGTGACATCCCCAGCCTGACAGGAAATTCACTGCCAGGCACCCTCTAAGTTTAAAGTGCACATTGTTTGTGTGGTAAAAATGGCATTCCCATAATGTCCCTAATCTGCCTCAGAGCTTCTGGAGGTAAGAAGCTTGTAAGTAGTCTTGAATAAGTCTCTCACTGTGTGCTGTCCACAGAGTATAGGCAGACTGTAGGATCATGCATCCTATTTTTCTTGTCTGCACAACAGTCAAGACTTCACTCTCCCTTTAACCCCACTGAATTCACTTTATAATATTGGGCTTTCTTCATTTTTCTTTGAGTAAAATTGCTTGTGTAATAGTAGTGAGGGACTTCAGTCCTGTAATTTCTAGCTGCATTAAATAATCTGTCTCAACCTTGCTGCCTATGCTTGTTATTTTTCAACTCAGGAATTGCAAAGTGCTTTTAGTACCACTCTTTGACATTAAAAGAAAGAATTCTCTCCTGGATATGACTGTCATCAGTGCTTAGAAATTTTTCATTGTTTTCTTTCGGAACATACTGTCTTTCTCACTTTTTTCATTTATTGTTAGCTTTCCTTTTGACAGACTTTTTTCTTTTATTTAATGGTGGTTAATCAGGTAAATAGGAGACTCTTTGAATAGCATATTTTATTAAAACAAAACACCTAATTAACTTATCCTTCAATTATGTGCTCCAGTAATCCCTTAGTGCAGACTCTTTACAAATTTTGTTTTTACAGATAGGAAGAACCAACATAAATTAGAAATATCAGGTGCTTTTTGAAAGATTTTTTTCCCCTCTGTTTTTTGAAGGAGTCAATGTACTAATTCTTTGTTGTACATATTTTGTATTTCTTTAACTTCATTAGCTAGGAGCTGTTATTAATGGGGGCCCTTTGAAAACAGGACCAACTACTTAAATTTAACTGGATCGAGTAAAATAAGTATTTGCCACAAATGTAAAACCATTATTAACTCATCTAACTTCCCTTACAAAACATTAAAAAAAAATAGGTAACATTGGTTCTTGTGTTTATTCCCCCAAAACACAAGGGTGATGAACTACATGCTTGGAGAACAGGAAGATAAGGACAGTGCTTCACTTAGATATTCAAGTGGGGAAGATACTTATTTCAGTTTAAAATATCCTAAAATAAGATAAATATCCTAAAAATAAGATAAATATCCTAAAAATACCTAAAATATGAAGAAGAAGGAGAATAAATTAACAAAGGTGAGTAATAGTAACTCCTTCTGCGACCATTTGATTCCTCCTGAGCATACTAGAACATTTAGGTGCTTTCAACACTGCTCAGACACAGCATGGAAGTGTGCAGAGAGCCATAAGCTTTTGATAAAAGCAAAAGGGACAGACAGAAACTTGAATCTTGCAGGGGAAAGAGAGGCATTCAGGACAGAAAAGTCGAAGCAGATGAAGGAGGAAAACAGGCTGGCTAGGGAAGGGAATTTAGAGTGAAGTGATTCACTATTTAAGAGAAGAAGAAATGCATAAGAGCAGGTATTTTGGGGTTAAAGCTAGTGCTAGGCTTGCTGGGAATAAAGATAAGGGGCAGCTGATGCCTGAAATGGGTACCTAGAAAGAGAGACTAGACAGGAAAAAAGGAATAAAGGAGGGATTTATTTGAAAGGCTTTCAGATGCACACTCTGGGCTCCAGAGGGTCCTGCCTCAGGGGATCCCAAAATGGACAATGACAGCTCATGAGTTCTTCACACTTTGATATCAGCATCAATTCACCAACCAGAACCCAGCCAGTGATGGAATTTCTTCAAGTTTGCTCCTGTCTCCCCAAGATGACGGTTTACAGTTCTTGGGCTGGATGTCCTTGGAGATCAAGCTAGAGAGGCTTTGTTATGTCTGTCCTAGAATAAGAGAACAGCACTTAACAAGCCACAGGAAACTTCAGTGTTACACTAGCAGTACAGGATTGGAAAAATAGAAAAGTTAAAACCTAAGGCGTCACAGCTGTTTGGCAGCTGACTGGGAAAGCAGGTAGCTGAGGATGTTCAGACTGCCTGCTGAGGGAGCCTGCAGGTGTATTGAGATAAATAAGGAGTAGGAAGGCAAGGACAGAATTGTGGTGAAGGTGCGGAAGGGGTGCATCCACTGAAATTCATTTTCTTTCTGAGCTCTGAATGGACTACGAGACTTCAGAGATTTATGGTCCCTCTGTTGTCAGAAAATCTCCACTGAAGGCAGTTTTGGATTTTCTGATCCCTCTCCTATATTTTCAATACATTTTATGGTGAAAAGAGCTGTATCCTCTTTGCCAGATTTTATTTGTCAAAATAAAATCATTCCCTGTCACCATGTGTAGTTCTATGAAAGTTTGGACACTGGGAAGGTCTTCTGGTTCATTGTATTTTCTTCTTTCTGGCTTGCCCAGACTTCTCTTTGGCAAGATATCTGATCAATAAATTTGCTGTATACATAATGTGAATATTTCCACCTAGTCACCCTAAGGCAGATTTTTGGTTGGTCAGTTATTTTGTTTTCTTCTCTTGTTCTGAACAATTAGAAACAACTCTTCCACAAACTGGAACTACATCCATTCTGTGATAGACGTAAGAGAGACCTGTTGTCTGAGAACTTCTGTCTTTCTTGAAAGCCATTGTGTAGTGGACAGAATGGTGGATACTGGATCTAATTACTGCCCTAAGGATTTTCTTATTGCCTTTGTACTCCTTTGGAACACTAGGTAGTAACCCAAGCCATACTTCTTACAGATGGTTAATAAATGCAATTCTCATTTTTCAGAGTAAGAGCTAGAAATTTCTGTAGAAATGTCTGGCAGAAATGCTGAGCACTTATATCTGAAGCCAATGGGAGTGCTAGTTTGAATGGATGAAATACTATATAGTAATCACCTTATGAAAAATCATTCACTAGAGTTACCAAGTTAGGTGTGAAAATTAATAGGATTTTTTTCCTTAGTCTGTCTACACCTCAGTCAATTCTTTGTAAGGTGGAGTGATATCATCTTTCATTTTGCTAGCTGTTTTAAAGATCGATTAAGTTTTGTGAAGCTGTCCTCTATTCTGAGAAGTGCCATCTTAGAAAGTTCAAGACAAATGAAAAGATTTAACAAGCTTGCCATAGGTTTTAACAGTTTTCAGCAAATATTGACCAGATAATCATTAATAACTTTTAATTTATTGCATGTATCAGTGGTACAGGGTTTCTGGGATGTTATTCCTCTAACTTTTCCCTCATCTGTGATGAATGAAATAATATATGAATATATGTATGACTAGTTTGAATCTCAACTTAGAAATTAAAAACTTGTTGCTTTATTGCTCCACTGAAACTTCAGCTCTGGCTATTCCCATGTGACTTTCAGGCTGGGGCAATGTTCTGAATGAAATCTTTATGTATGATCATAGAGTCTTTTCAGAATTCCTAGTATTACTCAGTACTGCATCTCCTGGAGATGTGCTTAAGGGACAGGTAGCTCTTCAGCAATTCTCCTGCCAAAACCACAGATGATATTGGTGTGTATCTGGTGAACTGCATTTGGCATCTAGGCACATTACCTTTAGAGTGCTTTGAACAGTGGCTAAAAGTTCTCCTACTGGACTCATCAGATTGCTGCCATTGACAAGCAGTGATAGTGCATCAAATGTTGTTTAGCATATTAGACTTAGAAATTTCTTGAATCCAACTTGAATTTATTTTTTTTTCATCCAAAAATACGTTCCCCTTATTTTTGTAATGAAAACAAACCCTGTACAATTTATTTGGTTCCAAAGGTGTTGCAATTAAGTACTGAAATGAGCACTGGAATATGCTTTCCTCTCTAGGTGATTTATATGGGGTGCCTAATGTTGCTTGTGTGCCTCACAGGTCATCTTGTTTCTCAGGTATACATTAGGGTGCATCTAAAGCATCCCAACACTGGGTAACAGGCATTCTGTAACTAAAGTCTGCCATCTCTCTGGATAAATAATTATTCTCTTAATAATGGACATTGTAAGTTGCTTTACATTTCATCTAACAAATTCTGATTCTCTTCCCCTTTACACAGGCTTTCTTTAAGGGAAAAACAATCTCAAGTTAAATAGACTATGCACACAATATATTTCTTTATCTTCTTTTTGTGCAGTGTTTTTCCAAATTCTCTGTCTCACTTTGTTCATTGATTCTTAATATAATTTTAAATTGATTTTTGGACAAATAGAATTCCGTGCTACCTTTCCTTGCCATTTTTTGTAACTTTGTCAACAGTACAAAATTCTTCTGTATTTTTTACCCTCAGATTTAATTATCTTGCCATTTATTCAAAGTTTAAGAAGAATCATAATTTTTACAAACAAGGTTATTTAATCATTTAGTATTTAATGTTGGGGGAGAGTCTGTTGTGTTAAAAAAATTTCACCAAAGAGTCATATAAGTATCATATAGATTATAGGAACTGATGATGAAAGCAAATAAAAATGGAAGTAAAACATTTTCTGCTGATGTAGAACCTAACAGTTACCTGTTCAGATTTCTATCTGCAGAAAATATTTGTTAACTTGCATCTCCAGCTTTATCTACCAGGCAAGCTGTGCTATCACCTTTGGTGGCAAAATGAGCTTCTAACATAATAACTTTCAGTGGGAAAATTGAAATAGGTTATAAAAATGTATTTTCTCTTACCTGATTGCTTAATAGTGCTTTGAATTCCAAGGTTGAATGTGAGATGGTCCAGTTTAGCTGGTGTGCCTCTCTTCTGGCCATGTAGCAATTTCAGCCTGTGTTTTGTTCTGATGTTCATAGTTCAACAGCATGAGCTGATTGCCAACAAATGTATTATTATTTTTATGTAAAGGGGAACAGAAAAATGGCATATTTTTTCTAAGAGTAAATAACAGACTGATCCATAGATAGCATTGCTACAGTTTTGAAACAGTACTTCATAATCAGGTTCTTCATGGAATGCATCTGAACACTCAAGAAGCTGATAACTGCAGCTCAGTAGGTAATTACACATGGTGTGCAATCAACTGATCAACATGATAAAAATTACACTCTTAGGCTGGTTTTAATCAATGATATTATTGTAATTTTGCATCACGGCTAATAAGACCAGGACTTGACATTTTTCACAAGCAAAATACTGAGTCGCAAATTCCTCCTTTGCTTTTGGTGTTAATTGTGTCATAATGATGTTCAGTACTGACTGTGGGACTGCAGAGGTGTCCCCTTGCACAGCAGGAGAAGGTGGAGATGAGAGATGGGAGAGGGACTGCTTAATCCCACACCTTCTTTCTAAGGTGAATTTGTCCTTTATAGTGCTAATATGTCACTCCTATCTATGTTCTTTCTGGCAATTCAGATTTGTGCTTTACCTTAAAATGCTAGACATAGACCTGTTAGTTTGGGTCAGAGGAGGGACACAAAAACAATCAGAGGGCCGGAACATCTCTCCTGTGAGGAAAGGTTGAGAGGGTTGAAGTTGTCTGGCCTGGAGAAGAAAAGACTGGGAAGACCTTAGTGCAGCCTTTCAGTACTTAAAGGACCTGGCTTATAAAAAGATGGGAAATAAACTTTTTAGCAAAGTCTGTAGCAATAGGACAAGGGATAATGGTTTTAAAACAGGTAGCTTCAAAGTAGATAAAAGGAATACATTTTTATGATGAGGGTGTTGAGACATTGGAACAGGTTGCCCAGAGAGGTGGTAGATGTCCCATCACTGGATGTGCTCATTCCAGGGGGTAGGAGGAGATGATGTTTAAAAATTCCTTCCAACCCAAACTATTCTATGATACTATTCTATAATTCTGTTACTAGTCCCTGAGAAGTCCTTCCACTAGTAGCATTCTCAGAGTCAGCCCAAGATTGTACCTAAGGATCATGTTGCCAACATTTTCCTAGGCATCCAGAATAACACTGTTCTTTTTCATGTCTTTGAGGTGGTGGTTTTAGCTGTGTGTAGCCATATGCAAAATCTAATATAACTTGCCACCCTCAACTAAGGAAATGTAAAGACCCAAGTACATCATTGCAGATGGTCAGTCCCATGGGGTCCCAGCTTGCACTTACAGCATGTACCCACTGGAGGGAAAGTTACCTGACAACTTCCTTCGGACTGCCTGGGAAAGCAGGAAGAAGAATCTAGGAGTACAGCCCAGAGCTGAGTTTTATACATACTTCATTGTGTGTTGTAACAAATGCTGTTGCACTCTTCTTAACAACCAGATCATCTTTGCTGTCCAGAAGTACTGCACAGGCAGAAAAGAATATTTCAGCCATCCTTCCAGTATTTCTTCTTGGGAACAGTAGCTCCAGTTGTCTGCCAGTACATTGGAGGCAAATAGCTGGCCACATAACTAAATTCCAGTAAATTGTCAAGCAGCTACTTGTGTCAGATAACTGCTGCACATGTGTCTTATTAGCTGACTACCCATGAGATTGCTCTGGAAATCTGATAAGTGCCAGAGGACAAAACAAACAGCTCTAGGAAAGCAAGGACCGCGACAGCATAATTTCCCTGCCTTAATTTGGTCTTTTTTGTCCTCAGAAGTATCACAATTACCTGCGAACAAAAGCCTTTCCCTGTGGTAGCACTAGTTAATCTCAGTGTGAATCGAACAAAAGGTCCTGAGGAGCACCTGAAAGCCTGGCAATATGGAGGGATGACAAAGTCTGCAAGTCTTGGCCCTGGGTCATGCTTTTCTAGCCCACATATGGGCAACAGCATGAAACATGAGGTGATTTATATGTTCCCATTATATTTAAGCCTAAAAAATACTATAGCAGCATTCAAAAAGTATTCAAAAGTCTTAAGCATTGATTCCTTTTCTTTTCATTTTTCAGGATGCTGACAGTCTCCCTGCTGATAGTTTGATAGATTGGATGTTTTCTTTAACTTTCCATAGCAGGTTATTCTACCCCTCTCTAGGCCCATTCTTCCTTCCCTTGATTTTTGTCAGATTTACATCTGTTTCCTTAGCAAGCTGCTATAAATATGTCTTCAAGTCCATTTACAATATATGCTTAATATCAGCTTCAGAGCACAGAGCAGAATGCAAAATGACCGTACTCTTTTGAACAAACTCTGGATTTTTAAATTAATCAGAATTCTTTTTTATTTCCTCTTTGGAGGATCCCTGTCTTTGAATTGTTTGTGCTGCGCTTTGCCTAGGGATGTGTTTGCATAATAAGGGCTTTGATTTGAATAGATGAATAGACCTGGGTGTTTGTGTTTTCCCACCATTTTCACGATTAGAGAAGAAAAAAAGGGCAAGGACAGTTTTAGCTGAGTAATTTAGCATATTTTAGCATTGATAGTCTTACTGGATAGTATAAGGCAATGCAACTCAAGTAGATAGCAGAAAATGTGAAGTGAAAATGATGGGCAGAAAAAGGAACTTCAAGAAGATGATCTCTTTTGCAACTGTGCAACAGTCAATAACTACAAATTAGTTACAGCTTGAGTGACAGACAAACCTCAGGTGTACTCTAAAAGGGAACTGCAAAAAAAAGCTGCATATTTACTCGCTCTGACTGTCATCTTTGTGTAATAGATTCAGAGAAATCTGTGGTCATATTGTGGTGATATTTTCTTTCCTTTTTCTGTCAACACTGTGATATTCAGGATTACATGGCAGTAAGAACAACAACTGCATGAAAGGAGAGCACTTTTTCTTACTGAATTTCAGACTCCTTTTGCTCCAGTAAAATTCTTTCACACCTTAAATGACACATCTCATAATTTGTTCTTTGTGTCTCTTTTTGTCAAGACATTGTTTCCTCTGTCTGAGCTGCGTATGCTTGTCTTCCACTGCTGAAAATGGAGTCCTGCACAATAAATTCATGTTCAGTGTCCTGAACCTAGCAAGAAATAACCCCCAGCTCAGGCTGGGGGCTGACCTACTAGAGAGCAGCTCTGCAGAGAAGGATCTTGGAGTCACCAAGACTGGGTGAAAAGTTGACTGGCAGCGTGTCCTTGTGGCCAGGAGGGCCAATGTGGTACATCAGGAAAAGTGTGGCCAGCAGGTTGAGGGAGGTGATCCTGCCCCTCTGCTCAGCCCTGGTGAGGCCACATCTGGAGTGCTGTGTCCAGTGCTGGGCTCCTCAGTACAAGGGAAGGTTGTAGTGGAGTCCAACAGAGGCAACAAATATGATAGAGGATTTTGAGCATCTCTCTTATGAGGAGAGACTGCAGGAGCTGGGCCTGTCTAGAGAAGAGAAGAGTGAGAGAGGATCTCATAAATGCAGATAAATATCTCCGAGGCAGATGCCAAGAGGATGGTGCCAGACTCTTTTTCAGCAGTGTCCAGCAACAGGAGGAGGACCAAGGGCCATAAATTAAACCATGGCCATAAAATAAAACACAAGGAGTTCCACCTTAATGTTCAAGGATGAACTTCTTTCCACTGACAGTGGCAAAGCACTGGAACAGGCTGCTCAAGAAGGCTGTGGAGTCTCCCTCTCCGGAGACATTTAAAACCCTCCCAGAGGAGTTCCTGTATGAGCCTTCCTTGGCAGGAAGTTTGGACTGGATGATCCCCAGAGATCCCTTCCAACCCTAAAAATTCTGAGTTTCTGGGGTCCTGGGGTTCTGGGAGCTGTACTTGGGTTAGCTCTGATGCCATGGAGCACTTCCAGGTACAGAATGGGATGCATTAGGTGAAGTCAGGGAGTGGAACTTTCAGTGCTGGTTCATTTGAGTGGGATCCTGTTCACACTCTCTGAGAGGCTTTGAAGTGTAAGATATCATGGGAAAGGACGATGATAAGGAGATTGGCTGCAAAAACACTCCTCTGAACAAAAGAGTTAGAATGTAGATGCACTACTTGTTTCTTGTTTTACTCCAAAAGCACAAAGTTATAGAAAAAAGTTGATATACATTTGCATCCTCAGTTTGTAGCTTGCAACTAACAGCTGAGAGAAGCTTAGGGCACTTCTGTTGCTTAATTTGAATCTCCAGTTTTATGTGTCAGGGAAAGGTTGTACTTTTGTCTGCAAGATTTTCAGTGTGAATTTATCAGTGTTTGCAGGAGCAACAAACTAAATCAAATAATTTTTACAAATTTTCTCTAGTGCCTTATAAAGCTCTGACCAAAAAGCACTTTTACAGCTGTCACTGTTAAAAATGGAAATTTGTTGAGAACAAGCCCTCACAAAATCCTGAAAATTGAATTAATTTTCTAATTTAAAAATGAGGAAATATTGCCATGTTGTATTTCAAATTGAAGGGATACATTGGTGACATGCATGGTGATACAAGTTTTTCAGAGACCACTGGGACAGTTTATTCTGCACATTCTTTCCTACCTCAAATCTTTGAATACCATGACAGCTTAGATCTAATTTTCAGGTAGCAGGCAGTGACTCTTCTTGGTTCTTCTTCTGCCATGCCATAAACGATTGGCTATGTGAGAATCTGTGGAAATGGACAGTTTACACATTGCTCTTCTGAAGGTTGGAAAAGGGATCTGCAGTTTTTGTTTCTCCTGTAGTGACATCTTGTCACATCATTTTTCTTAATGTGTTGGTGGTATCCAGCAGGATTGTAATTTATGGGTTTTTTTCAATCTTAAATTGAGTATAACCATAAAGCTCTGGTGCCTCTTAGAGCCAGTAAACAACATAGGCATTTCTATATTAATTTTTCAACACATTATTATGATGTTACTTTGCAATTTAGCAGCATTAAGGGTCAGAGTCTGACTCCATGTTTTATGTGCTTTATTATTTTATGTCATTTTACCAGTCTATTGAATTGGAATTAATGAGAATTGAGAATACATCTAATGCATACTTTGTAGCAAACTGCTGAAATTACTGCTCAAGTAATTTGTTGCCCACTATAAGATTTTACTGTATCAGCTATGTTGTATCTAGTGCTTATAAATTTAATAGTTTTGGTAGACTGCATTGAAGTTCTCTGATGAAAATGAAGAGAGTGGTCTAGAGCAAATACACCACATTTCTCCTGGTTAGTGCAAACCCACATTTTCTATGTTCCAGCAGCTCAATTACTCCTTTACTACCATCATGGACTGTTTTGTGGGGTAGTGGTTGGTGGTGGTGGTGGGTGTAGGGTTCGGGGTGTATTTTTTAAAATATTCAGGTGCAATAGTGTGGGCTTTTCTCCCGATTTTCCTTTCTGATATTTTAAATAAAAATTTGCTTAGTGTGAACAGCTGTCTCCTAAACTGATAATAGGAGCTGGAAGTACCTAGTGCTAGCCTTAATTATGTGCTCCAGGCTCTCATCTTTTGCACCAGCTCTGTCAAATGCAGACTATATTTTGTCTGAATGTTTAATCAGACCTACATGAATGAAGCCAAGCTGAGGAATTTGCTCTACCGATTTTTTTTGAATGCGTTAGGAAACTCATCTGTGCCACTTATCTGTCATGCAACTATAACCAGACAAATGATCTTTGTATTTCTGCAGGGCCAGATTGGTGTGCTGGTTAGCTCTTAGCAAAATGTCTCCCAATAACTTGTGGTTATTTTCAGTTGATAATGGCTTGCCTCAAATGACTTGTCATACTAATTTCTTTGCCCTCTCCTTTTTTCAAAAAAGCATGCTGGCAATTTTAGTTACTAGAAATACACAAATTATTATAGACTTATTTTAAAAATCGCCCTTCTTTTTTTCTTGCATTTCTTACAACAGCTATAGTAAGATTTGATAGTGAAATGCAGATAAGAAAACAAATTAGTTCTTTTCTATAAAAATATTAAGGGTATGAACAAATCCTATGTTCGTATAAAATGCTATAGATTCAGATTAGGAATAATAACATTACAGATCATGACATGGCCTAGTAGACCAACTAGGAGTGGAAGCCAAGCACTGCTTAGAGGAAGGGGTGGAGAAAACATAAGGGACAGACAAATGAACCTCTTGCTGACACAGAGTAAAACACAAAAATAAGATCTACATGTTTTTGCAGTTCACATTAGAAAACTGACTTTGCTGGCTTCCTTCTGTCCTCCAGAAAGGCTGGTTTAGAGTCTTCATTAGCAGCTGTCTTCAGGTTTTCAGCCTCATTTTACTCATTCCCACTTTATAAGCTTCTGTCCTTATGTCAGTATTTTCTTCTACTTTCTTTCCCTTCTTTGATATTATCTAACCATATATTTCTAAAGAATAACCATGCTACATTTCCCTTATTTTGCTGGGCTAAGCAAGCCTGTTTTCTTCTCATCACTACTTTTATAACATAGGCAATTTGTTTTTCTAGTCATCACTGGAACTTGCTTCCACATGTTTTCTGGCATGAGTTCATTTAATGTATTTTTTTTTTTTAATATGGAAAATTGGCATCAGATGGCATGTTTCAGAGGAAGAGTCTCCCACACAAGGGATTTTGTAAAAAGGCTTTAATAACTGTCCTCTTCTATAAGAGCTCTTCTCCCCATGCATCTTAAAATTGCATTTGCCTTTTTCAGAGCAGCATCATGCCAGTGATTTATAGGCAGCCTGTGATCAATAAATACAGCCAGGCCTTTTTATCATTTTTAGCTGATGTACTCTCATTCTGTATCATGGATTCATGTTAATGGCCCCTTGCCCTTGTTCTATTATACTTCATTCCATTTCAATTACAAACCTCAAAGCCACCTAATTTTTCGTGGATAATATTCTGTTCCTCCTCTATATTGATGTCTCCCAGTTTCATGTGATCATCCATTTTCATCATAGAAAGTCTACTCTCTGAGCAAAAGCTATTGAGTAGAAGCATTATATATAAGACTTAACCATGAGGACCTCTGCTTTCCTGCATGATACTACTAAGTTTGCCTACACATTGTTGTTTAGCTAGTTTCTTTCTCACTTATGTGAACCTTCAGTAATCTTGTATGTTTTATTTGTAATTATTGTATATCCAGTGTTAATTTAGTATCTAAACAGTGAAAGAGAGACAAGCGAGTCCACAGGGGAAATGCCAAGTTTTCTAGGTTGTGACAAACTCCGTACAACTGCTTTAGTTCCTGAAGAAATTCTCCTTATTTCTGTCATTGCTAAGGCTGGTTATGTTTGCCTCCATTCTTTTTGGCAGTTTTGTTTTTGCCAGAGGATGCTGATGTTTTAAAGCACATTTTGAGGTGTGCTGTGTCCCCAGGCACCAGCACAACCGCTTGCTTACTCCCCTGTGCTGTGGAATGGAAAACAGAGAAAGATGGTAAGAAGAATCATGGATCAAGACAGCATCAGTTTAATTGGTGGAGCAAAAGCTGCACATACAAGCAAAGCAAAAAGAGGAATTAATTCACTACATAACAGTGTATTATGTACACTGTTTTAGTCGCAGATCCAGAACAAAGAACTGCTATGAAGAAAACTGACTTCAGCTATTACCTGCATAAAGAAAAATTAAATTATATAAAATTATGTAGGGGTTTTCGCTCCATAATATTTCCCCAACTAATTAGTTTATCAAAATAAAAACCAGAGAAGAAAGGAAGAGAAGAGAAGAAAGAAGAAGAAAGAAGAAGAAAGAATAAAAGACCGAAACCAAAAAAAACCTCTCTATCTTGTCTCTATATAATACATAGAGCAAGATCCTAAAACTACAACTAAATTTTCTGTGGTACACTAAACAAAAATCTTTTCACCTTTCTGGTGCATTCAGGTTCTCCCAAAAGTGAAGGGAGCTTCTGTCATCAGCTTAGGTCATAGGCTAAGCTATTTTTGAGGAGGTCTGGGGACTAAAAGAATCCTCAGAGGAGCAGGAGAAGTTTTCAGGCTTCCCTGGACTCCAACACCCACAGACCTCTAAGAAAGGGTCAGCTGCTTTGTGTCACGAGCCGCTGACTGTCACACCTTTGGACTGAGGGCCTGCAGAACTGCTCCCCCAAAAATAATTAGATGGTAAGGTTCTTGGCTAGATGTGAGTGAAATTTTTGCTCTACTCTTTTGACTTCTGTTTAAAGTGTAACAGGAAATAGACATGCCTGCTGAGAAACTTGTGGTGCAACTTCATGCCTGCTGGGCAACTGACACAGCCCTTAACTCTGGAAATATTTTTTCCTCCTTTAAGTATTGCGAGCTTGCACTTTTTAGTCTCAGAGTTACAGCATGAGGAGGAGATCTAAGAAGGTATTTCAGATCAATTTGGACAATCTCCTCAGTAAATTATTTTATGTATTTTTGGGATATCTAGAAATGTAATTAATCTATCTGCCTGAAAGTTATTGCAGATGCTGAATTTTGGCATCTTTGAAAACCTTGACGTATTTAATTTCATAGAAAAACTACAGGTATTCATTTCTATAATGAATTTGTGCTTTATTTATTCTTAAAACTGAAAAAAATCCCTAATTATATAGGTAGCTTGTCTAATACACCATGCATTTTTTTTTAAATATCTGTGAATGTCCTGTTTCTTAAAATTAGCTAGTATCGAGTCTGGCTAAGAAGCAGTTGAGGAATTGGCAAGGTTCATTTTTATGGTGTACTGAAGGCAAAGAGTAAAGGGAATCAATGTTTGATAATGCACAAGATGCCCCAAGTGGATGCTGTAGTTGAAATAGCTAATGCATTGTCAAATTTGCAGTGTAGATAAACTTTTGCCCTCTTTGAGACTGATATGTTCAGGTGTTTTTAATAGTTACAGTGTGATACTACAGTGCTAAAACCCTGCTTGCCATTGAGCTGCAGCAAAGGGGTTGTCACCATTTTTCTTCTTATTTTTTTTTTTCTTCTAAGAACTTTGAGATTTTAAAGGGCCCCCCATGCCCAGCTGTTAGAAAGCACTGAATTTTAGTTTGATGTGTTAAACTATACCAATGTAATTTAAGTTTCCCATCCCGTGGTAATTAAATCCTCTTCGGCCTGAGTTGTTGCATGTTCTGTTAATTCTAAGACTAAAATTTGGAGATCTACACATTATTATGTAGCTGATATTATTGACACAAAACACCTGTTAGCTATGTGGGAGTACAACAGGTTATTTAAACATTAATTTGTATTTTCTATTTTCCTCTGCTGCAAGGGACATATAGAGGTTGATGCCAGCTTGGGAGACTTTGAGCTGCCATTTTTATCATACCAATAAGGATTTCAGAAGGGTATGAAACAGGTGCCTGGGAGCAAACCAATAACAGTGAAACTTCTTTTTATTGCTTTTGATCCCAACCCACTAAATACAATAAAAGCTCTCCTGAGATTAAATATATCAAATTCCTGAACTGAGATACTTCCTCCTCTCAGATACTCCCTAGAGTATCCCATCATGATAGACAAAGCCTTCAGTCCAAAAGCTGAATATTTCTAAATGGAGGTAAATAACTTTGAATCCAAAAGGGATGTCTGTTTTAGAAAATATGGACCTTTCTTTTGCCTCTGCATTTAACCTTTTCTACAAAAATTATTTTGATTTCCAGCCGTGTTGAGAAGTTGAGCCTGTGAACCTAAACACTCCCATTCCCAAATGATTCAGTCAGAAAAGAGCAAAAGTACCCAGTGTTCTGCTGAATCTTTCAGTCTCCCTGTATGAGAGCTCATCTTTATGACCAGAATTCTTCTGCTGGGGTTACTGTTGACACAGAGCACCAAGCTGGAAAGCAGAGATAAGGTGTGTCATTGCTGCGGTTTGTCAGATACCCTGATTCCAACCTCTGCCCCTCCCCTTCCTTTTCTCTGTTGCACAGGTGTTGAAATCCTTTTAGGACTGATTTAGTGAGTGGCAGAACGAGTTCCTAATTCTCGGCTTCATTCCCTTTTGCAGCTTAAACAAGATTCTGAAGTGTAAAATAAATCTTAATCTTTCCAAGGAATGATGTTAATCTGACCCTGGTTTTTGGCTCAGCACTGAGTTCCTGCTGGCATTGATAACAGCTCATGATTTGTTAAAATTTAGCATGGATTGATGTCAGCTTGCTACTTACACTCCAGGCTTCCTTGACTGATGGGAAATAAACAGGAGTTTATATGTGGTTGGGGCTCAGCAACATAAAGTTTACAATGCAGTTCGTGATTTTCTCAGCTTTTGCATGTGGTTCTTCTTTGTCACCCACTGGGTTTCCCGGAAAAGAAGTGGGTGTTCAGCAACGTCTTAAGTTCTACACTCAGTCTTCTCTTATCCATTTATTTCCACCCCACATCCTTACAAATGCTTTGATTTCACACTTTTGAGCATAGTAAAGAGACAATTTTACCTATTTGGCATACAAACGACACCAGCATATAAGTGATCAAGAGCACTAGGGCACAATATAACCTCAATTTCATTGATATAAAGTATCAGTGTTAGTAGGTTGGTTAATTGTCACACAGAAACTAGTGTAACCACAGTTATGTTCACTATTTATGGATAAAAAACTATTTAGTGGAGAAAAGAGTCTTAAGAATGTTGACTGTGCATCTCATTTAGGCTGCAAAAATGATTTTGCAGTTTTCAGTGATTTGGGAAAACATGTGCACTTAAAATTTTTTATTTGAGCCTTCAGTTGTCTGTTCAATAGTTGCGTAATACAGAACAAGTTCTATTCTGCTGTCAGGTACAGTGCTGTACAAGTACAATGTTTTCACTGGAGATACTAAAATTACTTCAGTTTCAAATTTTTTATTAATGAGGTCAGGAATTTTGACAGTACTTTTCAGTAATTGCAGATTTGAATAAAGCATACTGTTTTCAGAGCAAGGCTGGGGAGAAGCTCTCATCGAGACAGGCAATTTTTGGAATGTTGATAAAGTGCATGATTGACAGCCCTATAATTTTGTTTGTTTTAAGCTTCTGTTTGTTCTTGGAACTTGGCTATTTAAGATGAAATAAAAAGAACTGTTTGCAGCAGTTTTGGACTAAATTTATGAGGGTGGAAAACAACATAGTCCATGTTAATGCCATTATCTTCAATGTTTTCTCTTCTTGGTGGTTTGGGTTTTTTTCAAGGTCTACAGGCTTATCTTGTTTTGTAAAATAACTTCTCATACTAAANATGTTTTCTCTTCTTGGTGGTTTGGGTTTTTTTCAAGGTCTACAGGCTTATCTTGTTTTGTAAAATAACTTCTCATACTAAAGAGACATGTCAGAGTGGACTTCCATTTCTAAAAATGCTGCTCGCAGCTAGCTTAAGTTTTTCCAACTGAGGAGAAGTTCTACTTTTTCATTAATTTACATTATAGTACAAACCACATGGATATGAGACAAATATATGCTGTAAGTTCCGCCAGTAGCACTGCTGGATCAGAGTTCATTTAGAGTGATGTTGGCCCTGTGAATCATAATGTCTGCTCAGCCGAGTGGGAGAACTAACCTTGTCTGCAGCAGCATCATATATCAACTTAAAGAGGAAAGAAAGTTGCCACAGAACCACAGTTCCAACCAGCAGCACCGCTTCACAAGAAAGTAATCCTCTGGCATTAATTTCTTGTCAAGGCTGGTGATGGGTTGCATTTGCCAAGTAAGATGTGCTCAGCTGAACTGCAGTATCTTGGAAACGCAACGCTATATGTCACTTTTTCTTTCTTTCTTTTT
>VZTN01028309.1:4674-48302 GCA_013400515.1 Erpornis zantholeuca
CAAAAAATCTCAAAAAAAAAAAAAGGGAAAATATGAGTCAAAATGAGAGGTAGTAAGAGAGAAAGAAACAAGTGGAAACAAAAACTTGATTTACTTTGATCTAGAAACCAATCAGCCTTGGGAAACCTAAATAATACATGCACTTTGTTTTCGAAGACCTCCTAAGAGTGTATGGACCATAACAGAAGTTATTTTGTCCAGAGGGAAAAGAAAATGCTGAAGCCAATATATGCCAAGGGGACAAGCCTGTCAGTCACAACATGCATCCCAGAGAGCACAGGTGATCACATCTCTTCTGCTTAAAATAAATAACCCATTGTACTTCAGGTTCTGACAAAAGAGATCCAATTGTAATGTTTTCTACCCATTTAAAGATTTGTTTTCATAGGGTCTCCACAAATTTTCCTAGCTGTCAGAGGACACCATAACTGGGAAAGCTTGTCCTGAACTCATGGCCCAGGTATGACACAGCAGCCCACAAGCTCTAGTCATCAAAGCCATGTAACAAAAGAGATGAAACTAACACCTGCACACCAATTACCACACAGTTTATCACTTTGTCCAGATTATTGTTTAGTTTTGTGCAAGGGGTACCACTACTGCTTTCCTCTGGTGCCGGAAGAGCTCTACAATAAAGCAAGCTGGACTCTGCTTCTTTGGGAGGTACATAACTGCTTTTCACACCCAGGCACAAAATTAAGAATTGCAGCCTCAGAATTAGGAACTCAGGTTTCCTTTGTTCTTTCAGTCTATTTCAACATCACAACACAAACTTGAAGCTACTTTTAGGACTGAACATCCCCTTACCTTCCCTAGGACAAACTGGGGTGGTATCATATCTGTTCTTAAGGCTGGCCCACGAGAGTTTGTCACAATTGGTGGCTTTCTCCTCCTGTGTGCAAACAGGACAAAGAACACATAAAACAGTGGTCTTTGAAAAACATTTTGTGTTTTCCCAGTGAACAGTAGGGGACTAGAGTAAAGTCATGAGCCTCCCACCACCCCAGCTTTCTGCAGGGGTCTTTCAGCAGCAGGCAGTGTTGAAATGCAGGCTAGGCTGGAACCTGTTTGCTACAGAGCAGCCTCACACAGACTGAGCAGTTAGTTTTGCTTCATACAAGAGAGCTGCTTGTAAGGTCTGGTTATATTTTTACCATCAACACTGTTCTTGTTCCCTCTGCAAGAAAACCGAAGGTTTGCCTCGATGGAAAATTGGATTGTGAAGGAATCATTTGCTTTCCATAGATTCCCCAGGTTATGTCAGTCAAGCCTGCCATAAGGACATTTTCAGTGGACAGCCACAGCTTCCAACCAAAACAATATATTTCCACATTACTTAAATGAACCATTTTATTTGCTTTATTAAATTCAGCCACTGCCTCTTCAGGTGCCATGGTGTCTTGTGAAAATTGTGGTTTGACAGCTTCACACCCCACTCCCCCTTTCCAACAGACTCTGCCTATGGCCAAAGCTGTGCCAAGACAAAAAACTGCACGCACCCTAGGAGATACAAGGTGTTGATAAAGGGCCTCACCCTGAGGAAGACCAAGTTTTGTTTCTAAAATATTGCCTATTTTGTGGACATATCTGAACCAGCTACTGATGTGACCTCATCAGCAACAAAGTTGGGGTGAAGGCTCTGTCTCGTTATCTGCAAAGCGCTAAGCTCCTCAGAAATGTCCTCGTTTTAGAGCACAGATGGAAATCTCTTTGGGAAAGCTTCGGCACGCAATACCCTCACAGCCCAAAGATGTCGCAGTTGTTGCTCTGTCTGAAAAACTGGGAGAGTGAAAGGGAAACTGATACTGAAAACTAGAGACAAAAAAAAACAATGCTTCTGGTAAGATGTTCACAGCTTTACAATCCAAATATCTCTTCCTTCTTTGACAAAAGCCAAGCTCATGGGACTTGCCACTGGTGGGCGTTGCTTTCTTTCCACTCACTGCTGTACTGATTAGATGCTAATAAAATGAGTGATGATGTGCATCTTTATTGAGTGGTTCAATTACAGTCTCCCTTACCACAGCTCTCCCACAAGAAGAGAGCAGGATATGCCAAGGGTTTGACTTTGTTTTTCAGGTTCATAGGGGGTAGGAGGGTTCCTTCTCTGAAAGCAAAAATCTGCTCACTCCCCTGAAAAGAAAATAATCCCCCTCTTCTGAGCCAATTTTCTGCTGATTTTTGGCTCAGTTCCTTGTTCCATTTGGAAGCCATATTGCAGTGTGAGCAAGGAAACAGCCAATAAACAGGGGCTCTGGTATTTGCTTTTCTGGAAGTCCCAGGCAAGACCCATAGCTAAAGAACTGTGATCAGGATCCCAGAAACATCTGCTTTATTTTCAAAGCTGAATTATCCTTTTTATTTGATTTTTTGCCCCCCTCCTGCTCCCATAAGCACCTTTATGCTGTGGAGGGAACAGAGGAGGAAAGGGAGCTCTCAATTATAGAGGCAGAGCAGAGTGAAAAACTGAACTCTGCAATCTCTAGGTATTTATGCCTGGCACCTGAAGGCTAGGGCAGTAATCCTTACATTTCTTTCACACTCAATTGATGCATGGTGTGTTGGGGGTGTGAAGCCTATTTCCCATTTCCCATCGCTGTCCAAGTGCTGGAACTGCAGGATAAGCTTCCTAAAGCTCAATCCCACTTAGCAGATGTTGTGCTTTTTTTCTGGGGTTGGGTTTTTGTTGGCTGGTTGGTTGGATTTTGGTTTTTGGTGCTTTGGTTGGTGTGGCTGAGTGGGTTTTTTTGTTAGTATTAGCATCTGTCATCAAAAGAAAGGGCCACCACATGGGTATGGAGTGGAGTGCAGTTTTCAGGCTGCATCCAAAGCCTCTTGCATACATTGACCTGGCAAAGGCAGCTACAAGCTTAAGATTAGAAACATCTTAGGAGCCCAAAGACGTGTGTTGTGTTGATAAGTTTTACTGGTTTACTGAGCTGTTGTCAGAGTTTTTAAGGCACTTACATGATTGTGCTATTAATATTTAGTTATATCTACACATGAGTACCTAGACACACCTTGTAAAAAACAGGGCTTGGTGAAGGCTTTTTGAAGGCTTCTTTTGAAAGTCAGTTTGGAAGCCAGGACTGAACTGATTTTTAAAATGCCTACTATATGATTGTTCTAGTTGAAACAAAAATTTAGAGCACTCTTGACTTGCTTGAAGGCCAGATGGATTATACAATCAATCACAAAGGTCTCTTCTGGCTCTGCACTTTATGATTCTAAGGAAATATGTATTTGTGCATCAGTACATATATGCATGTACCTAAAATTTTTTTTAAAGTTATATATGAAAACATGAAGTTTGAAAGGGGATTTGGGTTTCATTACATTTTCTTGCAGAGAAGTAGGAGAAGTTTCTAAATAATCTAGTTTTAGGAATCTTACAATAAGGCATTGAGATGGGTATTTTGTACTATAAGCAACATTGCAGAGAGGATTCTTTGAAAGCAACAAATCCACACAGCAGACATTCGTGCTGAGCATGAAGTGACAGAAGGTTTCCTCCCAACACTTGCCCACACCATGTCAAACCGCAGGTATGATATTGTCAACTCATGTCAATTCAAACACTAAGAGTACAATCCCTAACCCCACTCCAAAATTTATTTTTATGCTGGACATTTGCCCTGCTGACTGATAAAGCTTCTGGATTGTTCCTGAACCTGTCTCATGGAAGAGGCCATGGTATTACATGATGGATTGCTGAAGCACAGAAATAGTTCAGTGCGCTGGAATTAGATTCTCAAAATTAAATTTTTCACTTCAGTTTAAATGAGCTTTTGAACTCTAGTTTCAAGGACTGCTTTATTATTATTATTTCTCAAAATACATTCTGGGATTTTTAAGAGGAAAGCGGAAAGAATTTCCACACAGCATTCTTTTCTCTTTTGGTCTACGGTTTCCAAAGTTTCCAGTGAAAAAGTCAAGTTTCAATATTTAAAAAATTACTTATCACAAAATCAAAGAAAGGTTTGGGTTGGAAGGGAGCTTTTTTTTTTTTCAGTTAGGGAGCATTCACATGATTTCTTGAAAGAGGCACACGGGCAAAGAATACATTGAATGAAGTTCTACAGAACACTGAATCAGTGGTTTCAACCAAAACTTGGAACCTCCTTTCCAAGTTTTAGAAAGGAAGCAGGAAGGTTCACTCAAAAATTTTAATTGGCTACATTTAAGGTTCAAACACTTAAAGACTATATTGGTAATAAATACAGAAATGAAATCAAAGTTACAATTCATTGCTTTGGGTTAACTAAGACTATACTAAAAAACCAAGCCCCCATAACCTGAATCCTGAATTAAAAGCCCATAGGGTACAGGAAGCACAATGACAAGGCAGAATCCCAGCACTCTTTCTCCTTAGAGACATTGCCTGTCTTTGGACATCACCACTAAGATGGAGCTCAATGCCACTGCCGAGCTCTAAGGCCAAGGAATATAGGTTTTGGTCTGATTAGAGGTTATTCCATCAAGAGCACGTCTCTTACTTCAGGTGTCAGTCCTTGGAAGGATGTAGCTGAAGCTGTGTCTCTGCACACACATTCTCAAGGCCTTCAAATGGTGGGGAAGATGAGTGTGAGAGGCTCTTCTGTGAGATGTTTTGCCATGGTCTTCATCTCAAGGTTATATCAGAAAAACTGAAGTTAGATTGGCTTTACTAGTTGGTTTTCAACCAATTCCCAATTGCTTTTATTAACTACCACTCCTCCCTGCTAGAAACTCAATGTTCATAGTATTATTTTTCTGATTAAATATTTTCTGCTTTTGGACTATAATTATAGTTAGCCAGAAACCAGAATTTCCTTTCCTTAGGGTACTCTGGCATTAGTAAGAAAATAGTTTGTATTCCAAATTGGAACAGAAAACCAACATTTTGACGTTTCTGATGAAAAGAACACAGTAAAAAGTTCTACACGGGACCACTGAAATTTTCATTGACGTGAAATCAAAATATGCTGCCCAACAAATAAGAACATGTTTCAAGGATGTAAAAATAAAAGTTGTACTTCAGATGAATCATTTGATTCATCTGGACATTCATGTAAACATGTTTGATTATGATTAGATAAATAAAATCTCACATTAACACTTTATATGAACAAAGTGAAAAGGAATAGCACAAGGAAAAGCAGTTCTCAAATTGTCATTTATAACCAACTCAACAGAAAGAACTATCTTCTTTTCCCATGGCAATTTGCTTTATGAGCAATCATTTCCCCAAGACTGAGTGGAATGCAGAGATCATATCTTTCTGACTTTCTCAAGGCAAACTGGATTAGCCTCAGTGCACATCATCTCTTGCCAGGTGGAAAGGACATAAGAAACATGAGGTTATTACAGAGGAGGTAGAAGAAAGGAACATCTGGAAAAGAGGACACAATTCCACAGGAAATCTGGCTTCAATAGTTCAGCTGCTCATGCAACAAGTTATTATTTCTGGAGATATTGGCTTAGCATTAGAAGCCCTGTCTAGGGTGTTCTGATCCTCTGAAAGGTGACAAAGAGGGTAGGAACCGTTATCTTTAAGGCTAACACCTGAAGTTGGCATGCCAATAAAGCAGGAAGATTGAAGGAGATCTGGAAACTGCATTAATGCAACATTGGCAGGAAATTTCTCCTTCATGATGAGCCTGTCCTATGCTCTGGTAAGTTCTAGCCAGTTTAAGTGTCCTCTGGAGGCAACCAAGAAACTCAGACCTGTTAGGAGTTCCCAGACACTAACATCAAATATTGACCCCATCTGTTTGGTGGGGAGGGGGGAGTGGTTGTTAGACAGAAGATAATTGGGTAAAAAATCTGGTTCTGAGCTTCTGTATGCACTTGATTCTGCTTGCAGGGAAGGTAGACCTGATGTGTACCAGAGGCACAAGGACAACCAGTGCAGTTTATTAATACCAATCCCAGCACTTCATTTGGAACACTGTGCCAACCAGCACATTGTGCTGTTGGGAAGTTGTCCTCACATCTGTAGTTCCCAGATCCCAGAAATTTCTGTATGTATACTCTGTATACACAGACAGCAGGTCTGTGCTTCCTCTCAACACAGCACAAGTCTGTGAGGTTTTGAGGATCAGTGTCTCTGTCCCTTCCACTGCCTGCTCTTACAGCTGATGTCTGGAGAGTTGCTGTAGATCCCACTACATTTGGGACCAAACTGAAATGTCTCTAGCGCATCTTGGGCTTTCTGCTCACAAGCCATCAAAAATTAAAGTTGAACAGAAAAATGAATGAATTAAAAATTATGCTGCAGGTCAGCATATGTGCTGAGACCAGCCTCAAATCTCCAAATACCAGCTGCTCCTCATCCTTCTGACCAGCCAAAGTTCATGTGCAGCAGATGTAACCCTTCCTCAGAGCTCCAGAAGGATGGCCAGACCTCAAATGTCCAGTGTGCTCCTGCATTTTGAAGCAGGATACATTCAAGTGAGCCAAGAGCTACATGTGCAGCCCCCTTGCTGGACCAGTAGATTTGATGGAAAGAGTAGCTGGTGGAAGGAGGTGGTTTTCTTCACGTGGAGGTGTTAAAGACAGATGTCGGGAAATAAATCTCAGTGTCTTCTGGTGCTGTATAAGCTCCAAGCAATTCCAGTGACTATGCCTGACTGCTGAGGGGTTCATCCAGAGTGGTAAGAGCACAACTGAGATCATATCCTGGGCCTTAAGGGCAGAAATAAAATGCCTGCTAGTCTAACCAGGAAGGGACATAGAAACTACCTCGGCACATTATTTCTTTATGGCTGTATTTACAATCTTTGTTTTTGCTTTTGCATTCCTGACACTTTCACCTCAAAACATCACTTCTTATTAATGATTTCCTTCTCCCTCCTTTTGTCAGCTGTCACAGCAGAGTTCTTGTAAGGGCCTGGTCAGAACAAAGTAAACACTGTTCCGCTCACACCAGGGGTGTGTCTGTATACGCTGATGGCGCTGTTATCCAGCAGGCTGCAGGAGGAAACTCTGCTAATCATCATGACTTGCAGCATCAAGTGCTGGGTGGGCAGGCTGCCCGGCGGGCTGAGGTGTGTGTGTGTCTCTGTGTGTGTGTGTGTGTGTGCTCTTGCATGCACGCACTTCTTTGCCTGCTTGAGATCACGTCGCAAGTCGCCATGCAAAAGATCCCACACATTCCAGAAAAGTACAGCCTGTTTCCATACATCCACCAGGGAATGAAAACTAAAATCACATTCCCTCTTCCCCTGCCTCCCAAACCAGGGAAAGATTGTCCTGTTAAATTGGACCTGGTCCTCGGGGAGTGTAAAGTGGCGTTGTTGCCTGGGCTGCTGTGCTGAGCTCAGTCACTGTCTCAGTGTATCCACTCAGCTTCTGATATTATATCTGTACCACATCTCTGTCTTTCTAAATAAATTCTGATTGAAACCAAAAAAATTTTTAAAAAGTGCACAGTGCTGAGCAAAGAACTGTTGAGAAAAGCTCGATGGAGAGCTGGGGCCCGATGGAGGTGAAATGCCCTTACACTGGAAAGCAAATTTTCACAGAATTTTCACTCATCCTCATTTGACCCGCCTCAGCTTCCAATTTAGGAGTGCAATTGTCCCATATTCCTTCTGCAGGTTAAAAGAGGAGAGTGACACTTGCAGTGGATGACCAAGTCTACTTGGAAATGAAATCTCTTTGGATCTACCAGTCTCCCTCTCACAGATGTTGATGAAAGTTGCCCTTGGTGGGTCACTGAGTAAAAGCAAGGTTCCACTTTGCCTCATTGCATTTGAATGTCACATAATTAGAGGAAAGGCCCAAGGCCAGATTCCAGTTAGACGTGTAGACCAGCATATTCCCTTTGGCTGTACTTTCCTCTGTTATCTCTCTGCAAGTGGAAGCAGATTTCGGGACTGTGTAAGCCAGGTTCTCACATGATGCAGCACACCACTGATGTGGAATCACAAATTGTTGCAATTTGTTCATTTCCTACGTACATGCTAACCCTGTTTCCTGGAACAGGAGTTGTTACAAGCTCTATGTGAGCACGTAATTCACTGTAGCAGGATCTATCAGTGAGGAGAAATGTTCCCTCTTTCCACCACAGTAGTGTTCAGTCATCTTTTAAAATAGCCCAACCAATACCTCATGCACCACTTATCTCCAGAGACTGTTCTGCAGCCTGGCACCTCTCACAGTTAGGAAATGATGCAACATAAATGTCCCTTTCCAATTTACACTTTTTCCACATCATGCCCCTTCACAAGTTCATTTTTTCTTTAATTCCCTTCAACTATTTAACTAATGCACATCACCAGACACTGGCCTCGAACTTCAAAACCAGGCTCTGATCTTTGCCTCAGAATATCAGAAATGTGCTCTTTTCACTAGCTACAGATCTGATCAAAAATGCAGGGTAGATGCAATTTTCAGGGCTAGTTCAAAAATTTGACACAAACACCATAATCTATCCTTTGCTCTAAAAAATGCCTGTCCCATCTCTGCAGTGAAAAAAACAAAAAAATTTGGACTGGAGTCTATCTGAAGCTCATATTTTAAATGGTTTTCAGTATGGTGGCAAAGTTGGAAAAGTTAATGTAGCTTCAATTAAAGCAGTTTCTTTCCTAGATTTTTTTATTTTGGCAGAGGTCAGGGAATATCTACAAAATAATAGTAATGGCCTGAGTCAACAGTGTGTCCCTCAGTAAATTGTAAATCATCTTCAATGAAAGCTTTCGCCTGGGTCAGTACGTGGTGAAAAATGAGAGACCCCAACACAGATATACTGGTAGTACCACAATAACAGTTTTATATGTACACAGATGCTGATCTGTTCAAAAGGACAGTGTGTTTTTCATTTTCCAGCATTTGGCAAAGGAAATCATGTAGTAGTTATGGATTGGGTGACTATCACCCTGGTCAGCGAGGCAGGTATGATTTATTTATCAGCTTTCCAGATTTCCATGGAGGATAAGGGGGAGGGAGAGCTCTGGAGAGGGCTGCAGGGGGAGAAGATGAGGAGAGTGGGGGAAGGGGACAGGGAAAAGCAAGATTTATATCCAGATGGGAATGTTGAGACAAGGGTGGGAGCCACAGCAGGGAAGGAGCGTCCACAATGAAGGCTATTCATCAACCCTTGCAGCAACACAGCTCTGAAATGAAAAGGGCTAGAAACTATTCCTTCAGCTCCATCCCTGGGCTGCCTGGGGTTCCAGCAAGGAAGCAGCTACCCACGGATAGCTGCACATCTTTGGGCTCAAATACCTCATACTGCAATTGCATCTGACTCTGAGGATCACAGAGAGGCTTTTTTTCCTCTCTTCAATTCCTTGTACATCAGTAAGAAAGTACATTCAGCCTCTCTTTCATCATCTGTCTCTGAGCAAGGTTGCAACAAGAGCAACAGAGCAATGAAATAAAAGCACAGGAGCTACAAAGGATGCATGGCATTTGAATTTTTAGGATCACAGAAACACAGAAAAATTTAAGCTCAAAAAGATCTTGCAAGGGCTCTGTTCCAACCCACCTCTCAGTTACGAGATCTCCTTGCTTTAATATCACAGACTGTTCCCAGCACGACAAATTACCTTGTTTTCTGGTATCTTGAGTCGGTTTGGCTGTTTGTTATCACTAGTGGAAAAGTTGGCCTAGAACTTTTGAGGACTCAGATGTTTCTTAATTAAAAAATCATAAAAAGGATTGCAGTATAAGCAAACTAATTGATGTGATATATGATAATCATTGGTATTTATACTTAGTCTGGAGTAAATCTCAGAGTTTTCAGAGGAAGATACAATTCATGTGGAAAGTCTCCTAATTTATTGTCACTGTCAGAATGTGTATTTGTGATGCAGGAACCTGTGGGTGCTGAGACACGTGGTGGTGAAGGTTGCCAGATTTACAATTTGCCAATTGCCAGTAAATTCACACATTCCAGTGGGATGAGACCAGTTTCATAATCAACCGAAGCGCAGGTCCAAATTTTCTTTTTCTTCTGGATTTTTTTTTTTTTGGTCCCATAATTGATTTAGAATCTCTCCAGGTTAGCAAGAGTCAGTGGATTCTGAAGAAAGTTGTGACACAGAAAAATGACCTGGCATTTGTTCCAGGACTCAAAAGCTCATCATCTCTTATAGAACCCAAGTGCCAGTATCATTTTTTAATCAAAATCTTGCCCTGTTTGCATAGGCTAGGATTTCCCTACCCATGCAGTGACACAACAAATGGGTGAGTTGTGTGGAGTGCTGGATTTCTTTGATCCCATACCATACTGCTTGCTAATCTTCATACCTCCACTGTAAATTTTATTCTTCAACAAGAAAACCTTGCACTCTTATTAAAGTCTCTCTTTAAGTCATTTCCTCAGTTTATTTCATCCTAGTTCTATGTCTGATAAAAGCCAAAATATCCATCCAGGCCAAAATCCTCCACGAATATTTACAAGGCTTCCCACAGGTACCCCAGTGACACCAGTAGAAGTGACACAGGTGGCATGGTCAGAGTACTGTAGCCATGCAGTTCCTACCATTTAGTTTGGTGTAGCTTCCACCTCCACCTTATGTTCCTTTTCAACACAAGATGATGAGAATCTTTCTCACAAGTGTCCTTCTGCAGCCCCACAGGCGTGGCTGTTGCATAGGCTATGAAACCTGATTTCTTTTTCCCTTAAGGAAAAGTCCAGTCTGAACCCCCAAATGGGAAACTGATGTTCCAGTGTCATTTCTACTATGATCATACCACTTCCCTCTTTTCCTTGGATCTTCTATTTATCTCCTTCAGAGCCTAAGCTATTTGACCACAAAGACCCTAACACAGATGTGGTGGTAGTGTATCTCTGATAATTTCTCTGAAAGCCACCACTTTCCAGGATGCAATCCCTGTGGAGAGATATCTTTTCTCCCCATTGCCAAGACTCTGGTTTCTCTGCTGCAGTTAATGATAAATTTGTCTTTCCTCTAAGCATTGTGTGATTGAACCCCAAACCCTCAGGTCAGTTATAACATCCAGGACATGCATTTCTCCCAAAGCATGGCAAGTTCTCTGGGTCTAATACTTATTTAAAGTATTTAAAGGGTTTTGTGACTTTCAATATGATATGATATTGTCACACTAAGCCTACATATTTCCAGACAGCTCTCTGAGGAAAGGTGAAAAAAGAAAATAACAGAAAGACTGGCTGAACAAGGCCCTTTGATGGCAGGATGGCTGAAAGAGGTTTATGTTTTTCGGCTTTATCTCAGAATACACTAATGAATCCAAGGTTAGGCGTGAAGGCTCAATCACTCACGTAGGGTCCCTGACAAGTCTTAGGAAGAGATTATGCTCTTATTGTGATGTCTCATCCCAGCCTGGAACAGGCAGGTTTATTTGCCCTGCTGATATACCCTATAGACTAGAGAAAGAGAAAAATTGCCCAGAGTAAAAGCCTAAGAGAGTTGTCTCCCTTTTACAAAGGTTTTTGTGCTCTTCCATCTCTCCATGTTAGTCTAGGAAGACAAACTGCTCTGCTTCAACCCTCTGGGCTCAGTGCATGAGCTCACAGTGCCACAGATGTTGGGTAGCTCTGGGATGACCTTGCACAAAACCCTAAGGGCCTCTGTCAGGGGAATGGGAAGGTATTCTAGGAACATGAGTAAAATCCTCACTAGATGAAGAGTCAAGATTCCCTGAAGTGCTGCCATAAAGTCTCTAAAATAAAATCTCAGTAACCTGGAATAAAAGGCTTGAGTTGAAGGCATCTGGAGAGCGCTGTGCTCTGACTCAGATATTGGAGGCCAGGGCAGTGATCCTGACAGAAGAGGAGGTGGAAGAGAATCACCCAAAGCATACCTTGTACCCTTACCTGCTGATCACAGATTGCTCATGCCAACACTCTCACAAATAATGGCAGCAAATGGTTTTCTGTGATTGAATAAATGGCCACTGTTTATTCAGACACAGATGAAGTAATTTGATCTGAACAAAAGTTAAATATTTGTAACTTAACTACTTTTAGCATTGTCTACTTTCTGGGCAAGTGCTTTTAGTATCACACTAAGGCTTTTATAGTATGAATGCCATGCAAAAATCCAATCTGCATGTGTCCAGTGGTGGTCTGTGTTTTTTAAGCAATGTTTGATCATTTTATGAGCACTTTGCAAGATAGGTTTTAGAAGTATTTCATTTCTATGCTGTCTGTAAGGAGAGTACATATGGAATTTTCTTTCCTCAAAACTCTCAAGATTTCTAATTTTTTCCCTCCCACTCTAAATGAGGACAAAGCCAAAATTCTCATGTTCAAAATAAAATTATTGAAGAAATATTCACATGGCATCAGTCGAAACATTTTAAAGTTGGTTCTACTCCAATTTTAAACCTTGTTTTTCTTTAATATATAAAAACAGCTCAGCCAGAGAGCACTTTTGAATCAAAAAACCTCCCACCTTCTTTTCATTTTGAAAATGCTGGAATGAGATATTTCAACACAATCCAAAAAGTACTTTTCACTTTCAAACACAGAGCATAGTCAAAAACAGGTTTTTTTCTCAAATTTATTAATTTGGATGAATCTACAAATTAAAATAATAATCAATGCTTTTTAAGAAATTCTCCAAGCAGCTTTTCCTGAATTCATAAAAGGCTTTAAGGTATTCCAACAGTGCCTCTGTCTCTGCACTTGTAACTGAGCCCAGCACAAGGCTATATAGGCCTTATGTCTCAGGCTCAACTCTGATGTTATTTCATAGTAATTTTTGTTTAAAAGCACTTTCTCGCTGCTGCTGGACAGAGTGTGATACTGGTGTCTCCTGCAGTTACACCTCAGCTGGAGTCTTCCCGTGGTGTTGCTTCTCTGGAGTTTGCTTGTGAAGGCCTTGTATTCAGCAGTGGTGCAGGAGGTGATGAACTCTGGTTTTCCTGTCTCTGGAGAGCTGAAAAAGGTGCCACTAGAAAACAAATTACTATGGTATCTCTAATTAATCCCCATGTGCCTTTTGCCCTTACAAAATTGTAATTCAGTTAGTTTCTCTGAGGGCTGAATTTCCTGATTCCTAAAGAATTACCATAAGGGACATCAAATGAGGCTGGAAATGGACTGATTTGGGCAAACCCAAATGAAATACCTCATTCTTGGTATTTGTAAGACTGTATACTTCCACATAACTGTGTTTGATACCTCAGAGAGTTATGCACAGGGAGAAATAGATATGAAATCTAATCACCTCCTGGTATTTCCAGCATCTGAATACTAGAATGCAAGGAAAAAGCTGACTCCTCCAGCTCTGTGACTAATTCTCAGAGTTCATTTAGGCATGAGCTCTAAATATATTATACACAGAAAACAGAGAAAAAAGTAAAAGGCGTTGTGTGCTACCAGCCTATCTTTGAAATGAGAAACCAGGTGCCACAAGAGCATTTCAATAGATGCTATAGGACTGGTTTTGATCCACTTGGCTGTGGATCAAAAATCACCCTGATAATGACACCAGAAAGGGTCCATTCCTTACAATTGTTTATAGACTAACTATTACACATGAGGGCTTATGATTCTCCCATGGAAATGAGGCCATAACTCAGTGAGGAGCCCTACTGACAATGCCCTCCTGTCCTCAGAGGTCTCACACACCACATTTCATGCTACCCGCAGACTTTGCTCCAGGTAGTAGTGAAAACTGAGAGGGACATGGTGCATGCTTTAACTGCAAGTACATGAGGGATTCTTCCACTGATGGTCATCTGGTTTGTCTCCATCCATCCATCCATCCATCCATCCATCCATCCATCCATCCATCCATCCATCCATCCATCCATCCATCCATCCATCTATCCTTCTGTCCATCCATCCATCCACCCACCCATCTCCTCTTTTCTCCTGGAAAACTGGGTGCTAATAGCAGCACTCAGCAGCCCTTTAGGACTCTTTCAAATATCCCTTGAAAATAAAGGGATGTTCAACTCCAGAGTTGTAGCCAGGCTGTAGATGCTTGGCATTGATTACATATCCATTATGCCTTACCTCTGCAAGGGGCAGGGACCCAAGCCAAAGTTTTTATGTGTCCAAGTGCTTGTAGCCCCAGGTGCTTTAGCATTTCAAGGGCATCCAGGGAAAAATAAAAAAGAAAGGAAACATCAGGCTCCATGGTATATTTTACCCTTTTAAGTACTACCTATCGATGAACAAGAAACTTCGGGGTGCCTCCAGCAGAAACAGGTAGCTACATCAAGAAGATAAATCATGGAAAGCAGATGGAAGATTAGACAGGAGTGCTGTGTCTGATGGGCCAGGTTTAAGCAAGATCTCGCAATGAAGCTGAGCAGATAACAAATCTGCAGATGGAAGCTGATTCCCAGACTGTCACTGAAAGTCTGTTAGTAACTTACCAGGTCATGCTAAGTGATCTGAAGATCCATGGGATCCTGTTGCCTTTAGTATGCAGTGAGAAGTTTGAAAAGATGGTTCATGACAGGCAAAATGAAACTTTGAGTGTTAACAAGGATCCATGGCCAGCAGCTGGGAATCTGGAATCATGTTTCTTTCCACTGACCCACTTAGTGATTATTTCTGAATTTTGCATTACCTTCATATAAAATGTTCAGTTAAGAAGTTTATTGGAGAGAAAAAAATCACACCATTTTGGCAGAGATAAATCTGTTAATTCTAGCCATTTGTGGTGATAATTTCAATGTTTTTTTTCTGTAGTGCTAGGATAAATGAAAATCCAGTCTTTGCCTTGAAGAGTTTATAAATAGCACTATGCTAATCTTGTGAAGGGCACGAAAGGGTCAAGGAAAGAAAGGAATTACTTAGGGTAGCCCAGGGAAGCAGAGCGCCTAGTGAAAAGGTAAAGCTAAGAAATGGAATTTGGGACTTCAACATTATCATAGTGCTTCTTGATATGTATTTGACCTGTAAGTGGTCTCCCAAGAGATAAGAGGAGATCTTAAATGCTTGGAACATTTCAGTTAGCTTGAACTGAATTCCTAAAATTTGGCAAGGAGTTAGCCTTCAAAAGAGATAGATGAGCTAATTAGCTTCTTTTCCATCTCCAGCTACTGTGGCTTTGTGTGTTGCCAGTGCTGACCTTAGAAAGGAAAGTGTGGGGCATATCTGTGGAGATGTACTATACATAGTGCTGTATTTTCATGCACAGCCTCAGAACCTCTGGCACTGAGCTGGATATAAAAAAAAAAAAAAAAGATACTCAAAATAAAGTACTTAAGAAGAGCAAGACTAACCTTTTCAAAGGGATCTGATGCAACAATCATTCCTCAGTCACCAGTATGCCCGATTTCTGAAACACCATTAAAAAATAGCAACACATTTTCACCCTGCTAGCTACTACTGGTTAACAGAATGATCCCAGCACATAAGCACTTGGTAGCCTGAGAAAATATGGAAACACTTCACACGCAATATCTCACTGCTGATCCCCTGCTGTTTGTATCACAATGCTCTTCACACGATAAATCATCTTGCCTGAAGAGTCATTTACCAAAAAGATGCCTCTGTACTCCTTGCCCCCTGATATCTTTGTCCTCAAATTTCTGAATGGATCCAGAATTAGAAGTGTAGACATGGCCACAGTCATAAAAGAATTAATAACTCAAAAAAATGATACTGCATGAATTTTGATTTATCTCTTCTTTCTGTTCTTAGTCCCGATCTTCCCAGCTTACATACCAAAAAGGAGGATATTGTTCACTCCTAATGTCACAAAAAACTGGGTTAGTCTTCATCTGTCCTCTCTTATTTCTAGTGGAGAAGAAGCATTAGAATATTGCCATTCCAAGTTTTTCATTTACAGCTTGCCAATCTCTAAACAAAAAATTTAAGACTTCCATCTAAATTTTCTTAGTCCAAATTGAGACCTGAACCCACAATCTCAAAATCTCTGAATTGGGGATGAATCTACTCCCCAAAAAAGAAATTCATTCAAGACCAAACTGAAGACAGGAAATAAGAAATAACTGCTGTTTGCAGCCTCCGTGTTGATTTTCTGCACCTGGAACTTTGTGCTGACCAATAAACTCATTGGAAACAATTTGAACAGACGGACTGCAAGCTTCACGTAGCACCAAACATTGGTAAGAGTTTCAACTACAGATACTTGTTCAGGAGATGCGAGCGGCTGGCAGAAAACAACCAGGTGTTAGTTAATCATTCTTGCACCATACACTAGATGGATTGTTGCACAAAAATATACCTGGAGATGCGGGCTTCACCGTTTCGGAAATTTCAAACTAAAGACATCCCGTCTTCGGGATGTGATAGCTCTTATCTCTTGGGAAACACTGGTATAAAGTAGCCATTGACTGGTATAAAGTATCCATAGCCACTGGTATAAAGTAGCTGGGAATAAAAACTGTGACCATCTTTTCAGAAATGCTGACGATTTCTCAATCACCAGTGGGGCATGCAAGTTCTTTGAACCATTACCACCCCTTAGTCAGGTTTCCCTCTCTGAGGAAAAGGAGACTTCAGGTCTTGAGGTAAAGATGAAGTTTGCAAAATGAACATTGATTAGGTTGGCTCTATGTGTCCCCTGGCACACAATTATTGCCTTTGAGATACTAAAGGCTTAATATAGGCAGCATGCACGTTAAAATATGATTTTATGGATGTATGTTATGTGACACATCAACCTCTTCTGGAGTCACCATTTTTGGTATACAGTAGAATTATGGATACTTGCTTTCAGCACAGATTTCTGGGGTATTTTGTAAGTCTCCCTGGAGGACTGGGGCTGAGAAATCAGACATGTAGCATCAGGAATTAGTTATAGTTGGAAAATCTCTCCCTCTCCGGACAAATCTTGTCTCAATGATCTTCTTTTGCCATCACAGCCATAGCAACGCTACTAGCAAAAGATGAAAGATATCTGACAACTTTGTTTCTCTGGAACCACAGGGCTTTCTGCTATAAGGATAACTTTCATGTGGAAGAGACACAGAACTTTTTCCGGGAGTGGGTCCAACACTTTGAAACAAATCCTCATAGGGTAGGAGAACCCTCCCAAACCTCACCACCTTCAAGTCCGTTTGCACATCAAGTGATTTCCTTCTTGCCTCCTGCAGTGTAAACATGCAGAAATGCTTGCATATTTGCTTAAGCCTACCCAACTAAGATGTTCCACTACTCCCACCCCTCTTCCTGCTCTTTGCAATGCTTAATCATAACTGGAAAATGTGCCAGCATTTATGAACATTATGATGAGAATAAGAATAAAGAATAGACAACAGAAATATGTTTTCTTAACCAACAGTAGGAATATGGGGAGTGAGAGTGGAAAGAAGGGAGGAAAGGAGGCAAATTCTAGAGCACACCAACCCACAAAAGAAAAAAAAAAAAACCAAAAGTAGACGCGGAGGATCTACTTGGGAACAGGAGATTCATGCACAGATAAGCACTTAGAACTGCCACCACTATGAAAGCTCAGAAAGGGCAAATTTGATAATGTACAACGAACCACAGCCCAAAAGCAGAAAAAGACCACTTCCTCCTTCTACAAAATAAAAAAGAAGTAAAATTACCAGTAGGTCTCTGGAAGTCAAGTTTTTTTACTTCCTTTTAACCAGGCTGTATTGCACAGGAGCAAGAAGACTTTGGGTGTTAACAAAATAGGATATTGGGCCTGAAACCAGGGAAAATGTAGCAGTGCAGGATTAAATCAGCACTTACTCTTCCTCTGACCAAAGAAACACAGATGTCTTCAAAAATTCTGGTAAAATTTTCAAATACATGGAGTATGTCCAACTCTCTTATCTCTTTTTCTGTTTTGTTTTGGTTTGTTTTGGATGGGTTGTTTTTTTTTTTTGCTTTTCTCTTTGTGGAGTGTTTGACAGTCTTTTTTACCATTATAAAAAACAATCCAGACACTCTGTGCATCTACAGTCCAGCAGTCCAGTCCCTGACACCTGTGACCTGCTTCCCCTGAGTACAGGCCACTTCACAATATCAAAGCTACACTGTGTCTTCTTTTCCTCCCCTCATGGATTTACCAAAAGGATCTCCAGAGCATCAACAGCAGTAACCTTTCAGAAAAACCTTTCTCACAGACTTGGGAAACTCTGCTAGCTGTGGCAATCCTGGCTTGCAGCAGCACTGATGGGAAACTCGTCTGGGACGACCACCATTCAGGGTGGTTTTAGTCCTGCCAGACTCACTCACCATCTGAGTCAGGCTGAAGAACCACATCAGGCTTTCTGATTTCTGTTCTCCACCCAGTTCTACAAATACCCTGCCCAGTTAAGCATATTTTTTTTTTTTCTGGAAGTTTACAGCTCTACCTCATACCATTAAAACTTGCCTCTCCTTGGCAATGGTTACCTCCATCAGTGCCAGTGCCAGCAGGAGAGAGGTGTACATCAGCCCTGCAATCTGAGCAGGTCTTAATCGATGTCAGGGCAGGGGGAGCTGCTGGTACAGTCAGGAGCTCCCTTTACTGCACTTATCCTAAGGAGCTGAGAGCTGGGGTGCTGCAGATAAGAGCTGGGGAAGTGCTGAGTGACTGTGCAGCTGAGAGAGAACAGTCCCTGCCTTATCCTGAAGTGGGAAGTTCAATCAGAATGGATTTTGCTGTTTCAAATTACAGGCTGGTGGCTCCAGGCAAATGTAGAGGGGGCTGCCATCTCCTGAAATAGCAGTAGTAGCAAGGGCAGCATGTTCAGATCGGGAGCACTGGGGTGACATTTAGGAGTGAGGGTTGCTGCAAGGTGGCCTTTGAGTGCCAAGATCACAGCCCATCAAAATGCTGCTCATCACTGCCTGACCCTTCACTCCATCCTCTCCCCACCTTCACCATGAGCTGGGGGAAAGCATGCGAGGGCCGAGCCCAGCTGCATCAAAAGCCAAGTCAAATCTTGCAGTCAGAAGCCCTTCCCTCCTAACAGCTCCCCTTTCTCTCACTGAATCCAAAGCTTTTGGATACGTGGGAGCTTAAATATTTTGTTGCACCCTCATCACTTACAAGAATGTAGCAACTGACCCTAGCGCTTTAATCCTGCCATTGTCTTTAAAAGCTTTTTATATTGTCACCAATAAAGATTGCCTGTCTCAAGGGTTTTCCTGCTTCTCTGGCTGGGTTACAGCAGTGGGGTGGAGGTAGAGGAAGGGGGGTACAGGGAAGGGAAGAGGGCTGGATCGTTGCCAGGCTTTAAAAGGCTGCTTAAGCATTTTTCTGTGGCTTGCAGGGTTTTACTCAGCAAAGTCTCCCAAGCCACAGAATATGCCTCTACTTGTATAACATTACAAAGTCAAGATGATTAGAGTGTAAGCCTCAGCCCTCTGGAAGCTGCCCTTTTGTCTCTGGGGTGTAAGAATACATTATTTGTCCTTGTCTAGTTCTTATCTTATTAATGCACTGCGTTATTTCTGCTCTCCCTCCCATCCCTTCTCCTGCACACACACCTCCCTCTCCCATACTTCAATTAATGGAACAATTGTGTGTCTCTAACCTTTTTCAAAGCTCTGGGCTGTGACTGTGTTTGTGTGTGTGTGTGTGCACTGCACATGCATGTTGAAGTGAAGCCTTCCTCCACATCATCCTGCCTTCCCTGAGCAGCTCAGCACACTGTCACCCCATCAGTTGCAGAACCCCCCAGCAGTAGAGGTCTGTGCCCCACTGGGTTGTGTGTCATTAGCTCAGGCCTCAAACTCTGCCTGTTCGCAGTGCTTGGATCCACAAATCCTCATCACTGCATTTAATTTGCTCTTTTTCATCTTCTCGCCTCCTTCTCACAGCATGCCATTGTCCTCCTGTCCCAGGAATCACCTTCATCTCGAAGTATGTTCTGACATGGAAGGAGGTGTTGCCTTCATAAGGTGTCCTCTTATGCCTGTGGCTACCAGGAAGCAGAATGGAGAACCAGGCCAATGGGGGTGGCTTGTGACCTCTGTGTTTTCATGCACAGGAGAATCACTTGCAAATGTTTGCAAAGAGGATGTTTTGTCAGCCCAGGAGTCACTGGAATGGGCCAGGAATACCCCACAAGACAGTGACCTAGGGAAATGGCTCTAGTTGGACTGAAAATCTCCACAGCTTCAGAGAAGCTAATCACTATGGTTAAAAGAAATTCCAGGATGTAAGAAAGGGAGGAAATTCACTTTGGAGTTAAAGCAAAAGGAGGAGTGAGGGTATCCAGACTCCACTTTTAGCTCTCCCAATGGCTTTTATTTTATCTTTGTGAGCATCACATCCTCCAAAGTACAATGTTGAGCAATATCCAACGTGTAGCTCTCTGGTTTGTTCTTACTCCTCATCTATCTATAGAACATCTTAACCCTGCTTTTTGCTTCAGCCATAAACCCCTTGAGGCCTGGTCTGTCTTTTTTCCTCTAGCATTTCTCCAGCATCTGGGAAACAACGGTCCATGGCTGAGCACCCTCTGGGCGCTCTACAAATTCAAACCAGCCACTGCAATAAATAGAATTGCAGCAAAACAACAGGGGCTAGGATCTAAATTTTCCTCCTCACGCTGCAGGTCCTCGCCACTAAACTGGAAAAGAAATGGTTGAGCCTCTCTGCTGGTGGGCAGGGACGTAGGGATGTCAGTGGAGTTTTGCTGACAAGGTGAAACGCTCCAGCATCACTTACTAGAAATGCTGGGAGTCAGAGCACTCAGGGACTACAAAGAGACAGTAGATCATGCTGCTGTCCTCAGTGCAGCCCCTCCCAGATGCTTCCTCTGATCTTTAGCGGTGGCATCTCTATTATTTGACTCCCAGAATTTCCAGGGCTCAGTGTGGGGCCTGCAAACAAGGTTTTGATTGGTATCATTAACATTTCTGAGGAAGTGCTGCCGCTTCCTGGCAATATACACCACAGAGCACCTCAGCAGCGAGGGAAAAGGGGGCAGGATGGTGTTTCATCCTACGGACGTGCAATAGGGGACAAAGTGTTCTGTTTGTGACAGAACAGCTTAAAAATGCACAGTAGGAAGACGTTTCAGAGCAAGAAAATGAAAAAATTTGTCGCCCAATGAAAAAGCAAAATCCAATCAGAGTAAGCCAAAGGAATCTGTCCCACAAAGTGCTTTCCTTGGGCTGTTCAGTGCTCTCTCTGTAGTAACTGAACACCATTGGCAGGCATCTCCTCACAGTCTCTCTCTTCCTCTTCCAGGAACTATTACCCCCTTCCTGATTTCATTAGAAATTATAGTCTGTATTTTGTCCTGACTGGGGAGAAGGGAGAAGAAGAAGAATTTTATGCAGTAAGCAAAAGAATATTTTTTTTTTCTCTTTTTCCCTTCACTTCCATAAAAGTTAACCCGGAAAGTTTTTCCTCCTGTGAGCAACAGTTACAGACCAGTCTAGGAGCTCCAAATGAGCACAGAAATTCACTCACTTAAAATCTCAGTCTGCTCTCTTTTACTACTCCTTTTCCTGTAAGACTTTTGGGACAGGTTTTAATAGCACATGAGTGTCACCAAGACTCAACCAAAATAAGGAAGAAAAGTTTTACCCTAGTCCTGCCCCTTGGCTTTAGTGGATGACCAATTCCTAATATTCCTAGTTTGCCCAGAGACCAAATGCTGTGCAAAGCAGCAATCACTATTATGTTTGGTATTTTGAATGCTGTCATGCTGAACAAAGGAAAACAGTGCAGAGAAGGAGGCAAGAGGAAAAAAAATGCCTGAAACAGATCCTCAGTATCAACTGAAAGGGCATTTTATTTTTTTACCTCCATGAAATTCCTGTAAACAGCAATGCTAATTTTAATACCATTTTCACTTTTGTTGAGAATCCACAAAACCCAGATTAAGTCTGTATGTTCACATCTGGTTTTAAAGGCAATTAATACTTTCAGACAGGTAATTAATGCTGCAATTACTATAATATTTTGCATGTAGTTAAATGTTTAGCAGAAGTAGAGTATGTTCAATTTAATTTTTTCTTCTAGCATTCATGGAAAAATGTAGAAAACCAAATATTTGATTTTTGAACATATATAAATATTTAAGTTGAATATATCACTTGGGAGAAAAAATATTGCTGGTGCTAACTTAAACAATAGTGCTTGCCATGGGTAGTTCTCAGAGTGCTTTACAAGGAGGTGAGGAAGAGGGATCCAATGTCCCAGATGGGGAAAATGAGGTCAGAAGAAGTACATGTAGGCATAAGTAGAGTTCGGAGTAGAATAATTTTTGAGGGACAGGTCTCTGTTTTGCTGATGACCTTGATACACTCTGACAGTCCCCAACAACTTCACAATGAAAAACAATTCCTCACCTGCAAGTCCCATTGCAGTTTCAAGCATTTCCTCACTTCTCTATGGAGAGAAGCTCTGAAATCTCAGCTATAATCTATAAAGCCCCTTGTAGCAGCCTCCACTGCTTATATGCCTGAAAGCAAATTGCATCCATGGCTTAATACAATTACTAGTTTCTCTGCTGAACCTTTAAATGCATTAATTATTGTTTCATCCAAAACCTGAGCACTGGGAAGAAGGATTGGAGCTGCATGACAGTAAAGATAACCCAACAACTTGGCACAAAAAGGGATACTGTGGCTTGTGTCTTTACCTTACTGGTCTAAATATTTGTCCAGACACTGTGTACCATGGTGTCCAAACTGAAGGCAGGTGACTCAGACCTAGAAACAGTTTGTTTGCAAAAAGAAACACAGCCACACAAAAGTATGATGCAAACATGGGCTGATAACATCATCTTTTTTTGTTTGTCCAAGGTAAAAAGTCCTTGAACTCATTCGTGGAGGCAAAGAAACAAACATATAAATTAGAATCTCAGGAAACACCACAGAAGTCTGCCGGGCACAAAGCTTTTGCACCAAGCATTCAAACCTGTCATCAGCACCAGTTCTCCCAGAGACCCTGTGTGTGTGTGTGTGTGTGTGTATTTGGTTGCGTAGACAATAAAGGACAGATTTCCTGGCACTTACAAAGAGGGTCAATGCTGAGCTATGCTAATCGGCATCATCTGGTGAGCCTACCCTGCCCAGCCATTTGAATGCAATCCCAGCGGATTCATAGAGTGCTGTCCTCCGTGTGGGACAGTCTGGTTTCAAACTGGTCGCCTTGCTGCAGCTCAGATTCTGGTTGGCAGCCAGCTGCGATCTTGCCAAGAATTCTCTCTTCCTTCAGTGCATTTTTCCTCAGCTCTAAAATGAAAATCTCAGAAGCAGAGGGAGAGAGGGAGGGAGGGGGTTTATTTGCAGCAAGGCCGAACAAAATGTTTCAGGTCCTTTGCTAACTGCACTTCAGCTTCAGGATAAAGCTGCAGCTTGCAATTTGCAGTGCTTGAAGCATCCCAAACTGTTCCCCTGCCTCTGAGGCAGGTGTAGAAAGTGGTTCTTGCCTGTTTCACAGGCAACAGGGGAAGCCACAACCTTCTGCTAGCTGTAAAACACATCTTTCCTGCTGGATGTGTTAAAGATTGCCCTGGCTTCTCAGTGCACGAGTGGCACTTACACAGCTGCAAAACACCCTTATGCTCACCAGAGAGACAAGTAATGAGGCACAAGGCCTTAATTAACCACTTGTCAGATGTTACAGTTAATTCCCTTGCAAGGCAGTTATAGGAAACCCAGAACTTTTGGGATCAGAAAGCAACAATTAGTCCTCCTTCACCAGAGGGAGGGTCCTGTTTACCAGCCTGGCCTGTTGACATCTGTTTGGGACCAATCTCCAGCTTCTGGGAAGGCCAGTTTGGAGGGTATTTGTAGGAGACTTTGGCTTTCCTCTCAAGCCCCCTTGAGAACAGGAGTGCAGCATGTGCCATGGGGGCTCATCACAGCACGTCGGAGAGGAGCCGGCAAAGGCACATGGATGGCATCTGTTCCCTCCCTTTTCCTCCTTTGTGCTCTTTCCTCCTTGCTCTGGGCAGACTTTGTATCTCCATTCCCTCCCATTTTCCTGCTGGAAGCTGTTGGCTTATACACAGGGAGAAGCTCTCTGGGGGGAGGAGAGCTGCCCACTCCGCAAGAGAGACTGCTGAGCTCCGTGCTGATCTAATTCTAAGTGCTTTCATGCATCCGGGAGACAAAGAAAGCAGCAATCCAAGGCTGCACTAATACCACACCTAAAAGTTGTCCTTAAAAGTTTCTGCCTTGTCAGCAGCAGACAGCCAGGACTGGACGGCAGACATGTGGTTACATCTCCCTTCCTTGCTGTGCTTCTGCAGATGCATGGACAAATTGTGCAGGAGTCATGGCACGGCTGATGACATTTGACTGTATTGTGAGCACGTCTCCGTCATTTCTCTAATCACAAAGGTTATGTGGGCAGCAACACAGGAAGACCTTGTGTAACTGCAGACAGTGCTGGGATTTATCAAGCCTCCCTCTCTCTCTCTCTCTCACACACACATGCAAATGCACGCACTCCGCCTTGCCCCCAGAAATATGATGGCAAATTGCAAAGGCAGAATCCAGCTGGAAGATAATGCCCATTTGTTCTGGGGTGGGAAAAGTGACAGGATGGGGTGGTGAAAAGGTAGGATCTCTTGGACTGACCTCTCCTCATCAGCTGAAGGGCTGGGAGGGGAGGCATCTAGGGCAGCAGGCCGACAGTATTGTCAGTGATGACAGCAAGAAATTCTCCCAGACTAGTCTGGGACAAAGGCAGGTGGGCACACACCAGCACTAAATCCCTCTTTGCCTCCCCTGAGAGTGGGGCTCAGGTTTGCCAAAGCCACACCACCCAATCCTTTCCCACCCCAGGGGTTTGGCAGACATCATTCTGATATGGCACCTGGTGAACCAAATTAGCATGAGGCAGCTGCTGCACCACCAACAGGAACAGGTAAGGATTTTGGAGGGTTGTAACCCACAGTCCTGGGCTAACCTGGGTCTGGAAATAACCTTCACACTTCCATAGCTGCCTTGAAGAACCAGGTCACCTTCATAAGCATTAGAACCTCTCCCAGCTCCAGCACAGAGCCAGGCCAGGCCAGTCCAGCTTTGAAACAAATGAGCCACCGAGACAGAATTTCCCACTTGACCCTGGAAACCCTTCTTAACCATCAAGTGGAAACCCCCTGGCTTGCCTTTCACCTGAATTTCAGAAATCAATCTGAGAATTGCAGCAGAACTGGGTGTATCCCTTTGTTTTCCTTTTTCAACTTGTGTCGCTGGATAATGCCAACTTCTTTCCTCAGAGGAGGGAACCCTTCAAATTAAAATGAAGGATGCAAACCTCCTGGCAGTGGGTGCCAAGGCCTCCTTTCCAGAATCCTTCCAAGGGGTGACACGAGGAGGAAAGTGAATGAGAAGCAGATGGCAGGAGATACACCCCAGAGGAACGATGGATATTTCTGCTGTGACCCACCAGGGAAAGATTTGGAAGCGCTGACACTTTTATGGCATCCTGTTTTATTGTGCAGAGCATTTTTTTCTTGTTAGTTATATTTTGGCTTCTCTGGGCAACATACTTCTAAAGGGCAAGAGACACGTACCCTACATGCCCATCTGCAGCAGCAGAGGCACAGACAGCTGGCAAGAACTGAGTTGGACATTACCTGGCCTAAATCTCTCTCAACAGAGAAAATATCCATTTTACGCTAGAAAAATCACCAAAATGAAGGCCCAAAGCTCACAGCAGAGGCATGTCTATCATAAAAGATTGGCACACCCACCTGCTGTCTGCTGCTCTGCTCTTCTAACAGCATGTTCTTTTTGAACACTGGCGTGGAATCATCTGACATGGAATTTACCTCAGTTTCCTCACTGATAGATTATGTGACCCTTCATGAACCAAAAGTCACTTCCCACACTTCTGCAAAAGACTCCCAAGGCTTCAACTCTTTCCTTATCCCTTTTCTCAGCCCACTCCAAGGACATCCTAAGCCACTTACCTGAAGACATCCACCAAGCAGCTGTCCTCTTCTTCAAACTCTCACAAAAGGGAAAAAAACTCCACAACCCAAATCCACACGTATCTTGTCCTCTCTTCCCTTATTCTCTTCCAGAAGCCCCTGGCTGGTTTAGGTCTGGGATGACTGTAAAGCAGGGTGGATATACCCTCTACCTGAAGCTAAAACTTCTATTAAAACCCAACATAAGGTACAGATATCAGAGGTGCACACCTGAGAAGAGAGTTGTGCAAAAAACTCTCCAGCTTAGGGTGCGGAACACCTGGGGAGCACAGCACAGCAGTGGAGAGGTGAGGACAGAGGAAGAGTTTTGGCATTTACCCCACAGTCAGCATCCATCAGTGACTTTGCTAATTCATCCAAGTAGCCAGATGAAAGCCTAAGGGACTAACCTCACTGTGCATGGAGATTTAACAGTTCTCTGAAGAGAATGAAATAAACATCTCCTGCCTTTCAAAGATATTCTGGTTTTTCTCCTTACAGAGATGATAAGGTTTCCAGGATACCAAAAGGGATACTCACCTCCCTCTTTCTTTTAAATACAAAGAGTTTCCCATAATACAGACAACTGGATAAAGGGTTTAAGGACAGTCTGACTTTCTAACCATCCCTCTTGCCCACAGGATATTTTGGCTTTGCTGCATACACACATAGGATCCTGCATGTAACCCATTAGGTGAATGTGGAGATGCTAGTAAAGAGATGAATCCTGTTGTCATGGGTACCTAGTACACTCTAGCAATGTGGACAGGCTACCAATCTCCTCTGGTGCTGTGAGGGAGTCAAATTCTCTGGGAAAGACCCTTCAGGGTGTCTGTTGTTGCAGGCAACACCACATCGAGAAACTGTGGATCTGGGTGAGCATCACATGCTCAGGAGACAAAGTCACAAAAAGCCAGGCTCAGAGCAAGCGTGTCAGGAATGTGTGTCTACCAAGAGCATCAAACCATCTGCTTTTCTCAGTACTCAAGTGATGAGCTGTCACCAGTGGTTTAGAGAAGTATTTTAACCAAGTTGAGCAAAAGAGAAGAAGAAGAAAAAAACCAACAAAGTTTTCCCCACTGCCCAATTGCAAAACATTTCCACTCTTGGGTTCCAACTGCTGAATACAGACATCAGGTTTCTATGGTTTTTAATCTAAAGTGACTCTGGAATAAAGCAGAGCCAGCTGCAGAGGCTTCATTCACATGGGCAGCTGATGGCACCTGATAGACTTACTGGTATCCTCTCCAACCTGCAGTTCATGCACCTTTCCTCTGACATCATTGAAGGCACCTCCAAGTCTGGGGCTTGTCCCTTCCTACCCTGGTGACTCAGAGGCTTTCTGGCACAACAGTCTTGTCCCCAGTGATGAGCAACCCCCACAGATAGTTCCCTTCACTGCTGTGGGATCCTGGTCATGTTCAAGGCCTTCCCAAGATCTATCAGAAAAGCACACTGGTATCTTTTGAGCCCAACCATAATAAATAAGATCTGTAAATAATCTTGAGGGGAGAAGTGTGACTTCCAGTCAGTTACTGTGGGTCAACCGGTTATATTTTCTATTATTATCTTTGACAGAAAACATTACCATGAACATGTCACTTTTGTGTTGGCATCCAGTGTGTGGGGTTTAGTGCTCTCTGAAGAACAATGTGAACTTTGAAAAAAGATATAGCTACAGCAAAACAAGCCTGTGGGATACAGATTCGACCTTTTCAATCTCGCCACTATTCCTTTCCAGAGGAGCAAAGTTACTGCCCTATTTGAACATGAAATCCAGCCCACAAAAAAATCCCAGCAAAGTAGGATAGAGCAAACACTGAAATTGCACAACATAAAAAATATGGAATTATACTGCAACCAGGATGAGAACATGGAGAAAAAGGTGCCAGAGGATATGTATCTCTAGTCCATTAAATATAGTTTATTTGAAAGTATTTTACATTTTATTAAAGGAGACAGGATACAAGCATTATAAACTTTCCCCTGAAAGTAAGCATTGCTGGCGTTCCACTTGTTTAAAATATTACTTTTTCAAGGGCTGATTAGTCCTCACTCCTCTTAGTTAAGAGAGGAAATAGTATATTGGCTGTTTTACTTCCCAGGCCAAAGCGAAATGATGCTTCTGCAGGGCCAGCTCAGTCTTTCACTGGTTGCTTTTTTTACCTTTGGGACTCTGTGTTCCTTGCACATGACTACATTTTTTTTTCATGGGAGATATCTCCTGCTTGAGATCTCTTCTGACAAGTCACATTTTGCATGAGATACGTGATTAAAGAGACTTTACAAGAGATTTGATATTTCACTACAGAAAGTTAATTGCCACTTACTTGTCTCCAATGGACTGTAGGGGAAGAAAAATTCCCTTGAAGAGGAATATGTGATTTGAGATGAAAAGCGAACAGGTCAACAAGCAGAGAAGATGAAATAGTGAGAAATATGAGTATTTTTTTTTATTAGGAAATGCCATTTTATCAAAACAGACATGCTTTGTTGGAATATATTTTCATAGAGAACAAATAATTCTGAAATCAGACTTTCATTTCGAGTTCATGGAGTTTGTAATTTATGTGAACTACTTTTTTTACCATCTAAAGCATTTAAATAGTACTAACATGAATTTTTGAGCCTTTTTATGTCTTTATATAGAATGTGTAGTATTTTGTTTGAACTATACCAAAATAGAAGGTTCCCACATGCTACTTTGATATTTCAGAAGTCAAGAAATTCAGAAGTCGCATTCTACATATCATCTGAGTTTTCAATCATTTGCATCAATCTAAGATATTTGATTTAAATCCTCTTTGGGATTCTGATGAGAATTGCATTCTTGACAACTTTACCTGCAAAGTTCAAAATTAATTCTGAACCTGAACGCAGCTAAAACTTTACTCCTGCTCCAGACCCCAGTTTGGTCCTTTTGTTCCATCATTGCATCCAGTGGAATTGTAGAAAGTTATTCAGCTGTGTTCTTCACAGAAAGAAAAACCTGCCGTGCCAATAAGGCTTTTCTCCTACCTAAGGTTGACATTTTCGGCTCCTTTTTCTCTCTAGCAGGAAATCTAAGTGAAAGGTATTGGAGGGTGAAGTCTCCTGCTGGTACAGACACTGAGCCTTGGGTTCAGACACCAGGTGTAGTAGGGTGCAGGTATAGGCACAGGCAGAGGGAGAGAGGTGTGGGAGTTCTGACAGGGAAAAGAGAGAGGTTGGATCCTCTCTCCTGCAGAACCGAGACATGTTTTGTGACGCTAAAGGGACTGCGGCACCACGGTCAAATTCCTTTTTCTCACTCCTCCTAAGTCACAGTCCTGGCCTACAAGCCAGTCATTTTCAAAATCAGTCAAAGGAAATGGCAGAAAAGTACACATCAGTTGCTGTAGCTCAGTGTAGTCATGACAGGTTTTAATTTGGCCATTTTAAGTGTCTTTGGGCAACCAGAATGAGTTCTATTGGCTAGCTCTGAGTTAAAAAAAAAAAAAAATTCCTTTTTCCTGTCTCCTTTACTGCCTGTAGGGCAGGTGCAAGCTGACAGCTCCATGACTGTAAATTGCTGCTGGAGCCACTGAAGCCTTCTCTTCAAACCAGATGCTCGTCTTTTCTGCATGAGTAGCAGAACACATGCCCTGACCGTCTCCATCTATTTTTAAAATATAGATTTCTTCATCGTTTGTTTATAGCTCTATGTGCTGAAAAAAACAGAATTAACTTAAAAGAGGAAAAAAATGTCTGTGAGTCAACATCCATCCTCTGGAGGCACTGGAGAGATCTGGAGATTTAAAAAAATATATCTGGTTTGTTGCATGAAACCATAAAGGCAAACTAAAGAGTTAAAATTTAAAAAAAAAAAAAATCCCAAGATTTTTTGAGTTAAAAGCAAAGAAGAATGTTAACAGAAAAGAATCTACCCCAGTAAAAAGTTTCAGGCCATTATCCCGCAGCTGCAGTTTTCCCAACAACAATCATGTCACGTGTTCATCAGCTATGAGGGAGCTCAGTCCTTCCCAGGTCACCCAAGGACAACAGCCTGAGTCCTTGGACTCCATTTTAAGAAACCGTTTCACCGGCACCATCCTTTCCACCGCAGACTCATTCCTCCAACTTGCCTGTGAAGATGCCCCAAGTTTTGCATCTGTAAGGAAGCAAATGAAAACCAGAGGAAGCCCCCATTGATGGCATGTCACGAATCTGGGAGCTCTAATACAAACAGCAGCTCCCCAATGAAAGAATGACAAAAATATGGTACTCAGAGCTAGAGAACTTCCTGTTGCTTTTTAGCTCTCCCTCTGAAGAGGGAGGAAATATGTGACACTGCAATATAATTATTCTTTTTCCACTGTCGGGACCCAGGACAACCACATTACTCATGTGGAGCCACGAACAAGCTGCTCAGGTCCTCCCAAACAAGTGGTAATAAAACTTCACTCCTGACGGTGCCATCTCCAGAGCTGATGACACATCCTTGTTTGCTTTCATTCAGATTTATGTGGGTTTCCTAGGCCTCCCTTCTGGTTCTTTGATGTTGATGTTGATGTTGATCACAGACAGAATGATGTCACTCTTGGCCAGAAGCTGGCACCAGGCACAAGTGTTCAAGCAAATGAATTTTATCAGTAATTCATGACATGCTGGCAGTGGATGGTTGGCCCTGGGAATCTCTTTGCCCAGGCCTATGGCCAGGCTGGAGAGAGCAAGAACTTATGCCAAGTGCAAATGTACTTCATTCACATGTCTCTTTCCTATTCAGTCCCATGTTGCCACCTGTCTTCCTGGTCAATCCTGTACAGCCTGAACCCCTCTGCACACCCACTGCTCCACAACATCAGGCATCTGAACCACTGCTGGTCTACAGCCTCATGCCTACCTGCCTGGATAGGATAGACAAAATAGATTATTTTAGAATTTGCCAAAATGTGGACATACTTTGTATCTTCAGATCAATCAAGTGCAACTGTCAATATACAACTGCTCGCCACCATCAGATTCTGTATTAATGCTCATTGTTTCAATATTTACTAAGACAGCTAAGACAGTACCTAATATAAACCTTATGAAAAACTCTGAGCTTCATTCTAATGGTGGTATAGAGGAGATCTCAGCATTACTGTATCACAAAGGAACTTTAATTTTTCATTACTTTTGCACCCAGCTTTGAATGCCTGGGCATTTGCACAGAAGTTTGCACTTTAAAAATAAAAAGGAACAGTACTGGGTTCTTCCTTGTCCCACTGGGGTGCTCAGTGGCTCAGTGGGGTGGCCCCAAGGCTGTGTGTGTGCAGCAATGCACATGTTCTGCAGGCAGAGGGTCCCCCCACCCCCTGCAGTCATTGCAGCAGGTCTTGGTAGGGACCAAACAGCTCAGTTCAGCTTTGGGCCTGAGTCTCAGTTGCTTCAACTCACTGGATGGGATCCAAGTGCTTGTCACACTGCCACAGCTCTGCTGGGGAAGTTGCATGTCTTCCCCTGTGCCAGCTTTATCTCAAAGCTTTTTTCTGTATATATTTCAGTGATTTAAGTAGATGACGTTGGAGTCCTCGCATGCTGTGTGCGGCACCAGTGGATAAGGAGCGTGTGGAGGGAGTTATCCACCCACACACAATCAGTGCAAGGATTTGATTTCACTGGGTTTTTTTTTTCTCTTTTATTTGCCATCATAATTAAACATTTTTGCACTGCCTTGGTCTCCAATTCCTTCTTGATCTCCAAGTCCCTCTAATCTCCTTCTCTGTGTGTGTCCATGTGGCTGGGTCCCTTGAATGTTTATTCTGCTGCAAAGTGCAGTGATTTCTGGGCAGGATGTCCAAAGATAAATCTGGCTTGTGGCAAGAGTTAAAAAGATTACAGTAAGGCCTTGTTTACAAAAGAGAAGGATCAGCTGCTGTTCTTGGAGTTTGTTTAAAAATTCTTTATTTAACCATCCTTCTTTGTGTTTAGGTTTGTTTCCCTTGTTAAATAAATAACCGGTAAGGTCTCCATTGATCACCTCCGTCCTGTGCGTGTGCCTGAGGAGAGAAGAAAGCGAGAGGATTTCATGCCTTTCTGGAGAGGCCAGAAAATTTCTAGGAAAACTTTGTTAAGCATCAGGGAGTGGCAGAGTTAAATGCAGCCCAAAGCCAACCAACAAGCTGGAACAGGTGAGAGAGGGGTCACTTATGATAAGGCATATACCCATGAACATAATGACACGTAAATTTTTCATCTTTCTGCATTGGCTTCTTCCACGAGGTGGCCTGAGCAGTGACAGCTACTGACCTGATCTGCCTGTGGAGCCGTCTGCTTCCTTCCCACAACAGGAACCCCAGGACCAAACAACTAGAACAGCAGCAAGATTTCTGGTAGGTAAAACAGCCTATTCAACAGGGTTTTCCCAGCCTTTTCAGCCTTTTTACCATAAAGGGCTGATGAAGAGAAAGCAGGGATGAAGAGGAAGGTAATGCTGACCTCTGTTGACAAATCAATGGAAGAAAAATTTAAAGACAACTTCTAGCTCAATCATTCCTTAGATCACTTCCCAGCATGACTTTCCCTACTCCTACATGCTAGGCCTTCTCTAGGTTCTCACTTTGCAAGGACCAACAGCAATGCTTGGTGTTTCTTCGGCTCACAGAGTGCTCAACAGTGTTGCGTCCACAAGCACATGAGCATAGCTCTCCTCTTATTACTCTGGCTCTATGGTGAAGCCAGACTAATGTTCCTTGGGACCACTTTGAAATACAGCACATAGGACCATATGTCCTTTCCTAATGGTGGAAACCATTTTCTTACACAAAGAAACTGCTCAGGTAGATAGATATGTGATTTTACATGGATGAGAACAAACCTAATCTCAGTGCAACCCTGTTTAAGGGATAAAAGCAGTGCTTTGCTTAGTTTGGATTTCCTTAATATAAATATTACTTTTCCTTAAATAAAATAAAAGCAAGGTATGAGGAAGCAGGTGAATGGAATTCATTTTAGGAACACAGCATGAATGCATTTGAAGGTGAAGTAGGTGTTGTTTGTCAAGAAAGCAGCAATAAGTTTCAGGACCTTGAAGGTTGGTTCGTTGTTAGAGCCATAATTACCTGCAGAGAGATGAATGCATTCATCAGTGTAGATGACCTCTTTACCAATGCTTACCAGGAAATAATAAGCAATGGGGTGTAGGTCTTAAATGAAACAGAAGCTGTCAGGATTGAAGTTCCTCTTTGGAACAAGAGCTCCACCTTTAAAGGAGGACTTCATTCTGCAGTTCCTCTCTCCTCAAAAAAGAGCATTGCAAAATAGAGACCAACCTACCTAGTCCAGACTCGCACTACATTTTTTGCAAGCTAAGAAAAGCATCTGACGAGCCTGGGAAGTCTTCTATAAAATCACCTGGTCACGTAACAAGACAAGATCTTTAAGGCTAACAGTTTAAACCGTGAGAGTTAATGTGCTTTGGTCAAGACCTTCTTTCACTCTAAGTTAATAATTTGTTTGATCAATCAATTATTCAATCATTCAGGGCCTGCAATAGTTATATCCATTTTATATTTATACAGGTAGTTGTAGCAGCTTCAAGTTGAAGAACAGAAGAATGTTCAGATATGTTGTTATCCATTCCTCATGTAACCTATAGACAATTGTTTTATCCTGTTCTATAACATCCTTGTAATCGCAAAGTGGTCAAAGCAAGACATATCTAAATTGCTACTTTAAAGTCATGGTGCTTCAGACCAAGTTTTGCAACAACTGAAATAACACTTTCCCAGGAAGCCTAATTCCATTCCCATTTTCTGTGCTTCCAGACCTGAATCCCTGCAAAGGCTTTAAAAGGACAGAAGCAACGTTTGCCTCAACCCAGCCCCTCACCTGGGGTTAACATCAGCACCTAGATTTCCCCACTCAGTGCCAGAATGACCAATTAGTCCCCTACTTGTGATCTCCTTTCAAAATATTGCCAACAATTTTTTGCACAACTACTCATGATGTCCATAAAAAATATGGCAGCCCAAGTTTTCCAGCTCCCCTCCAACCTGTTTCCCAATGGTTTAGGACAAGCATGGCAGGGAGGCAGATGCTCAGAGCACTTTCTAGTTTCTATCTCTAATTGCACCATAATGAAGCTGACAGAACCGTTAGGATTAGTTTAGTGGAGGAATTAAGCATCTGGACAAAAATTGGATATGATGGATTTTCCCCATTAGGGTTTTTGGTCTGAGCCCAAGATAAATGATTATCAGTGTAATTACAGGGTGATTATGCTAAGTTAATTAATGGCATGTAGCTTTATTTACAACATATTCTCTTTCCCCAAAGATTCAGAGAGAGCCTTCCCCTCCCAGCCCTCCCCTCCTTAAGCAAAATAGTTCTGCACAGACATTGGCATGCTCCAGAGGATTTAATCAGTTACTTACTTACAGAAGCTATAAGCAGATGCATGGGCTTGAGGACTCACTTATTTGGCCTCTGAACTGGAAACCGCTGGGGTTGTATCTGCTCATGGCACCTGAGCATGTGGCCCTGAGGTATTTCTCATTGTTCAGAGCTGATCAGCATACAAAGCTCAGTGTGGCTGCAGTGCTGATGGGAACAAAGACATATCATGACCCAGGAAACTCTTTCCCTTTCATAGTAGATATCATGGATAGTCCCAGGTTGACAGGGAAGACCTAAAAGATCTGAGTCATGATGATAACCCATTCCCCAGTAAATCTGTTCTTCATATAAGTATGAAGAGCAAATAAACCAGACACACATAAGACAAAGTGCTCAAGAGGGAAGAAAAAGAAGGAGCAAAACCAAATAACAAATCAACCACAAAAATCCTGCTGCAGTCACATTTGAAAACTCCCTGGGTATTCAGGCCAACACTGTTATGCAAATAAAGTTTGAAAGATAGTCACTTGCTTTTCCCACTCCTGCCTCTTCCCACCAGAGTGAAGAGGAATACCCACCAGGGAATCTTGCACAAAATAAGGGTTGAGAAGGCAGCAGATGTAAAGGCACGTCCTATACCTCTGTGTTCAGAGGAGACACTAAGAACCCTGTGTGTCCCCCATCACTGCAGAGAGAATTCAGGGTGCCTTTTTCCACTGTGCTTCCCACTTGGAAAGGAAGTCAGAGACTGGGCTGTTCAGGTAACCTCTAAATCATGGAGCAGTCTTCAGACTATTGCTTTCAAGACACGCAATGCAGAGGGATGAGAAAGGGCCTTTCTGGTTTAGAACTCTTCTTCCCCCTTTCTTCAGTGGCTCATACCACTGATATGAGTGCCCTGAGCATACTTGCAGGCTCTGACATGTAACAGGAGCTCTGAGTTTGGCCTTTTTGAGGCACTGACTTTACCCTCCTGCAGGTCTTAGTGGATCTCTTACTTCTTTTCAGATCCTAATGACTAAAAGCAGTCAAATATGTACATAAATATTTACCTCATTTTGCTAGGGAGACAAGACATACACGATTGAATGGTGTCTCCTCGAGTCAATTACTAGAGACATTGAGCAACCAAAAATGGTTAGCAGAGGTCTCAAAACACTTTAAGCTAAATACAAATAGGTGACCCATTAGAGAAGAGATACTTAGTCAATGCTAAGATATGTAAGCGCAACACTGTATTAGGCATCACAAAAGTCACTTGCACAAACAGAATTCAAGTTTGCGAAAGAGATTATATCATGAGTCATGACTTCTTCACCATGTGTATTTCCTGGTATCTAGCAAGCTGGTTGGCAGCCTGTCATTACTTAGCTCTTACGGAAAAACAAGCATCAGATAAAAAGTATTAAAAAATAAACCTTGCCAGAGGTTCATCAAAGGACCTTCTATCTTTAAAGGCCACTGAGGTGGTTTCAAGCCTTCTGTCATCCCAGTCCATCATACTTCCCTAGTAAAAGTGTGAAGCCTTTATTTAGAAAATCTCTTCATACCTTGTTGCCTCTGGGCTTCTTTGCAAACCCTTTCTGTCATTTGTCCCCAGAGCAAACCAGCTCCCATTTTAAATGGGTGGGGACATTGACATTTTGAGCTTCTTTCCTTCCTCCTGCATTAGTTGCTTTTGAAACTCTTGGTCTAAGCAATTTGCATTTGTGGCAAAACTTAAAGAGAGTCCCAAGCGTCCCAAACAAATACCTGCCCTATAGAATCATGCTTCCTCTATGCAGGTCAACAAATCCCTTTCCTGAATGCCAAAAATTATGGGTATTCCACTAGCCTTTGCACTGTCCAGAAGCCTGGCTTCATTAGGAAAAATCTTTATTAAAATTACAATCCCAAATCTAGTTCAGGCATGAAGCCACAGTGCCTTCATCAGCTGCTCAGACAGCTTTCTCATGAGTGTGTGATCTGACATCCCTCTTCGGACACTGTTTGCTCTCCAGCCTTCAGACATTCACCCATGTCTCATTGCTCCTGTCCTTGGGAAACTTCCAGATTTCCCATGTAGAGCGAAGGGAAAACACAGCCCAGAGGCAAGGGAGAAATGAGTTGCTGGATGCAAAGGTCTTGCAGGTCTTTAGCTGCTGGGAACATGCAGGGGGAATTATAGTTCTTGTCATCTTGGATTTGGGTCAGAAGAACAGCAAGCATGTGAAATTACTGGAAATTGTGTCCAGTGGTGTTGAACACAAGGAAGGAGCACAAATCTCTAGGACAGGAATTGTGGTATTAAAGCTGAAAGATTTTATGTGGGAAGAAAGGAGCAGACAGACTTCACAAACATATCCCAGACAGTGCCAAATCTATATCTAAAATGTCCCTAACCCAGCGCAGGAGGAAAGAAGCAGTTCTCTATGTCACTTAGAGGAAGTAACCATTTCTAGTGCATGAGAATCTTTGTATATTTGATTCAGACTCCTGGAGTTAGGTCTGTTGAGCTGTATTGTTCCTGTCTCTCAGGGAACATCCAGAAACAATTACACCCAGGTGACCGAGGGGCACAACACAAGTGCAGAGGACAGGCAGAGCAGGTGTAGGCAGGTGAACTGGAACCACCAGGGCTTTGGATATAGAGCCATGCTTCATGCAATATTGATTTGGATACAGCAGATTCCCTCAGGGTGGATGGTGGAGAGATTGGCAGGGTAAAAATCAGTATCTATCAAAGGACTATGTGAGCTCTACCACCTCTTTGGGTAGACAGATACATATCCAGTATTGAGCATAACTGGGATGATGACAACTGTTGAGCCAGCTCTGGAGCAAATAGCAAGGTCTCTTTCAGGTTCTGGAGTCAGAAACTGGAAAAACACAGCTCGTTACTCTGTGGGTGTGGATTGGGTCCCAAGAAGGCCAAACATTTCTTAAAATTTTTGGCAGTTCTTTCTATAGAGAAACTACAAAAGTTTTAGTGGTACATAATATTCTGATTTTTATTTCCCTGGATATTCATGCAAATCAGGAGAAGTACTACATTGCACCTTGAAACCCTCGAAGAACCCAACTAGATATGTGAATAAGTAAGCACAAAAGAAAAGCATACTAATTTTATCTGTGGCTTTTTCAATTTTCAGTCAATGCCTCTGCAAGAAATTTCTGCCTGTGATTTTTCAGATATGTCCCTTGTTCATGGGCAGCAATGGCACACTTGTCTGGAGGCTGGAAAGACAGGCTATCTGATTTCAACCAAGGATGTATTTTAAGATCTGGACCTAATGGACTTCCTAAGAGCAGGTTTACTAAGGTCCATGGTTTTGAAGTTATTTGTCTTGTTTCCAGGCTGGCAATCTCACCAATGAGCAGTTCTTTCTCTCTCAGGGCTCAGGAGCATAATTATTACCAAGGCTCAAATTATCATGCGTCAATAGAGCCATGGTGACGAATCGCATGAGTGCTACTAAGAGCAGAGGAATTAGGACTGGAATGGACCTCAGGAGGTCACTGCAGTCAGCATTCTTCAGTCTGTGGTCCATGGTCTGGTAGGCATCAGGCAGTAGCCAGGAAACTTTGGAACAACTTAATTTTCCAGTATATACACTCATTTCCACATGTGGGAGCAAGCAAGGAAGTTGAGGCGGGGGCCTGAGGGGGCAGGGATGACGACAGTAACACGGTTCAGTGTTTGAAATAGGCTGGAAGTGCAATCCATTGTAGAAACATTGCACTAGGTGAACTGTAGTTCCTCCCGGATCAGAAAGGTGAGGTCATCCTTGGATGAATTTGTAGAGGAGAAGCAAGGGCTAAGGAGCACCAGTTGAGTCCAATCCCCTGTCCTAAGGCAGAATTCAGCGCTATTAAAACATTTCTGCCAAGTATTTTTCTAACTTCTTCTTAAAATTTTCTATTAACACAGATTCCACCCCTTCCCTAGGCAATGTATTCCAGCATTTAACTATTCTGACTGTGAAAAAGTGTTTCCTGATGTCTAACCTGACTCTTTCTCAGTGCAATTTAATCCCATTATGCCTTGTCCAATCCATAGGAGACCCAGAAAGCAATTTATTCCCTTTCTAAGACCCAGAAAGCAATTTATTCCCTTTCTTAGCCCCAGGCAGCACAAGGTAAAACATGTTAGCATAAACCTCACTAAAAAGTGTACAGTATGCAATGTAGAGAATTTCAGAGTATTTAACCCAAGGAAATTTGTGTTGTAAGGAGCATAAAGCAATATCCTTCTCCTCCTCAGCAAAAACGACGTAATTGGTTCATGGTAAAAAGGGGTAAACTGCAAGACCCAAGACTTGAGATATTCCCTGAAGTCCTCCTTCAGGGAAAAAAAGCCCACCTACTTGCCCCCAAAATGTCTTGCATTTAAAAAAAGAAGCACCAAAAGCAAGGCGACTCTAAAAGGATCCTACTGTCTCTAAAGTTCTCTTATTCCTCCTTTGCTCTGCCAAGAAATAAGAAGGACCAATAAAAAGGAAAAAAAAAAAAAAAAGAGTTAAGAAAAGAACCTTTGCGGGCAGCTGTTAAAAGAAGGTTGAATGCTTATTTATTTATTTTTCTGTGGGGGAACATTGATGGGAAGAGAGAAAAACAAAGAATTGCTTTCGGAGTAGTCCAAAAGCTCCCTGCTGACAGGTTGGCCCCACCCTCCCCTCTCCAGTGCACAAGGACCCTTTTCAAAGAGAATCACCTGGCCCATAAATTCCAATTTATGGTAATTTAAAAAAACAAATTATGAACTCCAGCCTCCGACAGTGTTTAGAAATGGCAGGATTAAGCACAGGGATTAAAAAAAAAGGCATTTCCTTGCCACTTGACTTTGCAGGTGGGATTTCCTCCAGTCTTCCCAGGTTTGTGGCTTCACTATGCAGAGCCTTTGAGGGGTTAAACTGGCACAGATGGTGTGGGGGTTGCAAACACTGTGAAGGCTGGAGGAAGGGCAAGAGGAAATTAAGTGGCTTCTTTCTTTTCACCTTCATTTTTCCAGTTATCTGTAGCAAGCCCTCAGAGCACCTATATTTAGACTAGGATATATAAAGAGGCACAGATGCACACTTGACACAGGAACATTTCCCATTTTCTATTAAATTGACTAATTTTTAGCTTCTGCACTGCTTTCTTCAGTGATCTGGGATTTGGCCAAGGACAAAAAAAAAGAGGCTTTTTAGGGCCACTTACTGAATAAAGATCTTGCCCGAGACTTAATTACAAATGTGGTGTTCCAAATTAGATAGGCAACGATGCTGGATTCAGCAGGGAGATGCTTCAGAAACCAGGGCCAAATACTTCATCTTTGTGGGGCAGGAGAACAGAAAACATGGGGCGGTCATATCCTTTTCAGTCCTCCTGGAACCACATGACTTCTAATAAACATGTTGTCCTCTTCTCATACAGGGGAAAGCTCCACCAGAAGGCAAGTTGTATTCTTCATCCCTACTCCTCTTCTGGGGAGGCCAGAAGTTTACTCCTCAAATGGTCAGAAATGGTTTCCCTTACAGTTTTAGTTTATTCCTGGTCACATTTATCTTTTTGCCTTCTGGTATGAAACATTTTTATTTCAGCTTAAATAGCTCTTCTCTTTCTGGCATCTTACTTTCTCCAACCTCATAGCCACGGAAACTTTCTTGACCTTTGTTTTTCTGAAAAAAAAAAAAAAAAAAAAAAAAAAAAAACAAAAAAAAATTATACAAGCAAAGTTTCCTGTCTTCTCTTAAGAAACAGGGTCTCCAATGCTCTTTTTCTTCCCAAAGTCCTACTATTTTATTCCTGTGCTAACATCAGTGTTCCATGTAAAGAAACAAGCTTGCAAGCCTGGCCATGAAAGAGAAACTGGCTACAGGCTCCAGCTCAAGACCACAGCAGCAAGGCTGAGGTACCATGGATGACCTGGCAGCAAGTGCTGGGGAGAAGCACAGGAGCAGTTTCTGTCTGTGCCCATGATGCTGTATGGTCTGCACCAAGGAATGCCTGTCACCACATGCCTTCCTGGGCTAACATTTCTCCCAAAGCTCCATGGTGCATACCAGGAGTCCACATCTCACAGAGCCACGTTAGCACGCCTTCCCTAGCAAGGAAATCCCATGGGACACCCTCTCTACAGACACACACAGGGTGTGGGTCAGGACTCAGACTGCCTTCACCTCATGCAGGCATGACAAAAGCTCCCCACACCAGCCAGCATGACTCTGACATCCACATCTTCCTACCCCTACCCCACCATGAACACCTGCTCCTATACTTCCACTCAAAACCAGACACCATCTCTAAGCACAGGAATTTGTTCCTCTGGCTGCATTTGTGTCCTCACCACTCCTGGCCCAGGCTACATTCTAATTCCTACCAGTCCAGCCTGCCTGGTTTTCAGGTCATGCAGTCTCCACATCCCAGGCAGATGGAGCTGGTTCACTGGGTGCATTTGGGGAGCAGCAGGCTGGGGAGGATGCAGTTAACACTCCTTGGCACTGCTGTGACTACAGTGGTGAAGGAAAGGTGTGGGCTCCTCTGAGTTCAGAAAGACCAGACACTGGCGATGAGACATGATGGAAAGTGTGCTCTGGCCAAGGCTGATCTTGGCCAGAGCAGTACCCTGCCATCAAGTTTCCCTTATGTTTTTGTTGCCATTTTCAAGTGCAATTGCCTTCTTCCTGGGAGAGAGGAAGTGTTGAAACCATAACATATTCATTTCCCACCTGGAATTTCTGTGGGTTTTTCTAAAAATTGAAGTGGGGGAATTGGGGGAGGTGGGAGGAAGAGGGGATGTCTGCTTGCTTGCTTGCTTGCTTGACTTTCTCTCTTCTTTCTTTTCTCTCTCATTCTTTCAAATAAAATTATCTTTTTTCACTGACACAACTCTCTCCTCTCCTCTTTCACTTCCTAACCAGATCTGACCTGTATTTTCTTAGGCATAAATTAATAATTTAGTATGCCAAATTTATCATGCTGCACTGAGTCTGTTTTCCAGAAGACAAATGTACCGCATTTTATGAAAACCCAGTTCCTGGATTCTCTCTCTCAAAATGTCCAACAGTTATTCCATCAATGCTATTCCTCCATAATAGAAAGAGCCAAAATCTCCAATAATTTCAGAAAACATTGGTCATTATCTTTGTATAATGAAGACAGTAATCTGAGCTCTAAAACAAACGAAATTTATTCCTTAAAACAACCCCAAAACTCAAGTGGTGCCAGCATATTTATTCATAAACAAAACTTCTCTAGCACAACACTGGACTTCCTAACAAGCAGTTTTGTGAGTGAACTTTATAGTATGACATCAGTGAACAGATGGCAGGCATAGCTGTTAGCAGAGTGATGAGAAAGCTGGCCATTTATAATGGAAAATATCCTGATAAAATGGAATGCGCTTATTTTATTCCACAGTAATGTTTATAAAATTCCTTTCCTGAGGCTTCTTCGAGGATCTTTTCATCATTATTGCATTATTATTAATAATAAGACATATAAAGGAAAAAATGTGGATAACAAATGACATTTTAAATACCCCAGAGAGAAAAGGAAAGGTTTTCAGCACTGGTAGGGTTGATTGCATTGTGATGACTTGTTACAAGCTTTACAGTTACAATGCGTGATGGCACAGACATTTCTCCCAACAGGGTTAATTGTAGAATAACACTCAATAACTGGCAGGCTTTCCCCCTTCAAGGGACAACACTGGAGTGTGAAGGCATGCACAGTTGCTGCCAAATTTCTGTACCTTGAGAGTCTCTGAATGCTGATGTGCCTCAAGTTTTTCAAAGGCAGCCTTTCAGCTGGATTTAATTCAGGGTAGGTCCATCACGTAAGCAGTGGGGAACAAAGCCGGGCTTTCAAAAAAATTGTACTGTTGAGGAATAGTTTTTGCCTTGAAAAATCCAGGTAGTGCAATCTAATTTAAGTAAAATTCACTCTAATATTTTCTGGAAATTTCCAGTAATACCGCATGACACTAAGATGGGAAGGAAGAGATTCCTTTCACAGACAACCACTTGAAATTCTGCACTAGTGCCTGACAGGAGGAAACACAGGATGAGTTGAGGATGGGATTCCTCAACCCACCACAGTGCTGAGTCACAGCACAGAGAAAGGAGACCTCCTTCCATTCCTCTACATTCTACCATATTTGCCTTAATTCCAAAAACTCAAAAGCAAATAGGCCTTGCTGAACATAAAATGTCTTACAAAGTGATTTCACTTTGATAAAACGGGATGAAGACATGTGGTTTGGATTAATCCCAACACATTTCCTCCACACACAGCCCCAACAAACCAAGAGAGAAATCAGTGACAAGGTTTAAGATAGCATAAAAGCAAATGAAGCAGGGGAGCAATTCATAATACTAATTAAAGGATTACTATCAGATAGTCCTTATCAGTCCTTATCTTCCAGCTTTTTATAAAAGCAACTGATATCATTATTGCCATTGTACAGACAGTGAAGCTGAGGTCAAGAGAGATCAAACAGTTGACAAATGGTTGCCTTGCCAGACAATGATAGAGCTACAAAGCTGTTCATTCTTTACCTGTTAACATTCTGATACACTGCATCCATCAGAATAAAAACCTGTCACAATAGGCTTTGTTCCAGGACAAAAAGATGGGAATCAAAAAGTTTGTCCCCTTTCAGAGAAAAACCACCTGAGTAGACAGACTCCCTTTCTAATCTATTTAGCAATATAAAACAGAGAGGGCAGCTACAATCCCATGCTATCCACTTACAATCAACAGGCAGTGACCTTCTGGTGTGTTACAGCAACACAGTTAAACAAACAACTCGCTGTTCCAGTCCCCCTTGGGGCATATTCCTCGGTGGAGACAATCTATTTCCAGCATTTCCATATCCGGATCTGGAACTCATTATATCCACCTATTCCTACAGTGAGCCACCCTGAGTATATCTAAAGTCTCTATCTCATCCTGAACAAAATACCAGAGACCAGCTGTGCTGGAGGAGACTTGTTTTCTGGTAGACTCTCAGACTCAGGTCTTCTTAGGCATGGTACACCAGCTAGTCTGGGTAAACTGGATGCTAAATTCACAAGATATTCTAGGGTCATGCCTGAAATCCAGCTCATCACAATTTTATGCTGCTTCCTGCTTCCCTCTTTTCACAATTCTGAGATGTCCTCAATTTACCTGCAGATGTATTAAGAAAGCTCTTATCTTTTGGGCAAAATCTCAACTTGGAAAAGCCACAGGAACTATAAACTATACTTCAGAAAATTGCCTTAAGCTCTCCAGCTCACTGTGGTTTGATACCCTGCCTAGTGGACCATTCCTAGTCCTCAAACTAATCTGCAAAATATTTTTTTTTAATTTCCTTCCATCTGCAGCATTTTCTGTTCCACCTCCTCTATACAGCTCTGCTTCCCTGAGACAACAATTGTAACAACAACAACAAAATCTCACAGCAACAACAATGTGTCTAATTTCAGGCTCCACTGTGGTCACTTCTCTGCTCAACACAGTGGAGAGACATGGACATGGGCACCAGGTTCCATCTCTCTCCTGCCAAGGATCCAATATCCTGTTCTCAGCTCATAGATTTTGGATCTGCCACT
>VZTN01028309.1:48311-69700 GCA_013400515.1 Erpornis zantholeuca
AAAAAAAGCTTCATTTTACAGGAGAGGAATGAGAAAAAATAAGAAAGGGAGAAGATGAGGAAGAAAGATTTTTAAAGGGCAGCCAAGATAATTCCTCCTGGATGTTTTGATCTTTTTAAATAATTTGTTCTTGAAGAAACTATATTCTGGTGGCCCTCTGCAGGAGAGTGCCTACTGAAACAAAATCCTATCACCTGGGAAGAAAGAAGGTGAAAGATAATATTATGCTTTTCTTACTCTAAGAACAAAGGAACTTCTGGATGAGAAAACCTTACTATGAACAAGAGGAGATTAATCCTCTCTCAGGTCTGTTGCAGTGCTTCCTCTCAGATATGGACAGACATGCAGAGATACAAAATAGTTTCAAAAATGGGTTCAGGTGAAACAAATCACATCAGGATCCAGAACCAGGCACTGAAAATCATTTTCCCAGAAATTACTTTGTGCTTTTATCCCCACTGCCAGAAATCACATCACCAGTTTGGGGCACTGCAGTGGCTCCACCTCTGTCCTCTGCTTGCTCAGATCTACCTCCAGCCATCCTGTGTTCACACCTAAAAGCTCCTTCATGCATCATCCAATTTCAGATAGTGGTCCCCTAGAGGTATGGTCCTCTTCTGTCTCCTCTCTGCTGGGATGGGCATGCAGCTCTAAAGCTCAGTAAACAAAACTTACAACTTCAAGATAAAAACCAGTCAAGTAAACTCCTTCCACTTTGTTTGCCAGGGTATTCCTAGTCTGAACACTCCTAATTTGTGTGGGTGTCAGAGACCTGCTCTGGTATGTAAGGAGGTAGCACTGATATGCATCATCCTGAAAATCCAAGTGAAAGTCACAAAGGCTCTTTAACACCACAGCTTTCATGGAATAACTCCAGATTTACACCAGGTTTGGCAAGAGCAAATAGAGCCACTCTTTTATTTTTGTTTCCTGAACTAAGCACCACTTCCAATCCATGTTCCCAGTTTGTACCCTACTAAAACTCCAGACCTTTAAGTTCTATTTTCTGTAGAGCTGTATTATTTCCTCCACACTAGTCGGGACATTCCTGTAAAGGTCTGACTTGGTTTGTTGCCATTCTCTTAGTTCCAGTTTCTTTTGGAAGTAGAAGGTCTCAAACCATGAAACTCATTATGGATTATAGAAAGCTCCAAAAATTTCTTTTTTTAATGATAGATTTTTTAGAACAGATACAGGCTTTATACCTAGTTTTCCAGCTGAAGTGATTACACTCATGTTTTAGGTCCTACAGCTGGCTTGAATTTGACCTCCATTGCAATGACAACCTACAAGAAGAATGGAATGAAATAACAATTACGAAACACCCTGATTTTTTATCTTTGCTGAACAATTCAAGCAAAGTTCTGTTTAACAGATTGCAGTGAGATTCTGCAGCAGTCTCAGTATCCACAGGCACTTGCCCCCCGTTTCCAGGTACTTATGTTTAGAAGATCCCATCTGGTATTTTTATATGTATCAGAGTACATTTAATACATATCCTCCCTACTCTGAAACTGCTTTATTTATTGGCAAGAAATTTTAAAATGTTAGTTCAGGAAAATAAATTCATTTTAAAAGACAATCCTGACTGAAGCAGCTTGCAGTCTGAACAGCATCTCCTCAAGCTCAAAAAGTAACAGAGCTGTGATTTTGGTCACGTTACTGGGACAGCAGAGCCAGTAACCAAAAATTCAGAAATTAGTGTAAAATGATGCCACTAGACTATGAAAATCAACTATTGTGCTGTTGACATTTTCTTGCCATGAGCTGAAAAGAATCAAAATGCCTTCAGTTATTTAGACTGTACTTCAGACACAGCCTTATTTTCATTTCAATGCTGTTGAAGCATGGAGTTGTAATATTGTCCACGCATGTTTCTTATCAATAACATTAAGAAAAAACCTATTTATAGATCTCCATGTTTAAAAAATGCTGCATAAAAACTGAGCTGTTTGTTTACAATAATAATACAAGTGTCTCCACTCCCCAGCTCAGTTCTAGCCCCTTAAATTCAGAAGCCTAACTCTGCAAAGTTCACTCTCCCAGCAATAATATTCTGCTCTATGCTTCTGAGCATAGAGCCAGCACTGGCAATGCCTGACATAGCCTTATTTAGGCAGAGCACAGGCACAGCCTAGAGTCACCCATGCCCCCAGGCCTCAGACCAGATGAAAGGTTCCAATATGAGACTTTGCTACCCTTGGGAGCCCGAGTAATGCAGCAGTCAGTGCTTTTGGGGAGGATTTGTACGCCTTGCACAACAGATAACATTCTATCTCTTTAAACAGGGGTCTCCACACTTTTGTGCTGTTCCTTGACCAGGTAAATGAGCTGTGCACCAGGACTTTACATACAGAGTCTTTGACCACTGGGCCAGAGTGTGTTTGCTATTTGTAAGCAGGCATGCAGAAGCTTATCAACAAGATTTTGCACAAGACCTCATGCTCTGGCTCTCTGGTTTGTTGGAGGAGACAGCGAGTCATCCACCAAATCGTAACAAAAAAAATTTCTTTTGTATCCTGTGGGGGCATCAAGAAACCATAATTGTTTTTCTAATAGTGAGTGCCTCCCTCTCCATGTGAGACTGCAAAATGCCTTACCACAAATAAAAGCACAATCTATCATATCTCACTTCCTTCAATGTTCCTTCTACCACTTCTCCCTAGAGCTATATTCTCACCTGGCTCCAGTGGTGACTTCATTAGACTCACATTCAGGCCTTACATGATTCAGCCAGGTGTTGCTTGTATGTCTACATCAAAGCTACACATAAGAGGAGAGAAATCCCTGCTTCTCCAGAGAATGCTTCGTGCCCCTTCCACCAAATTAGCACTGGCAGAAAGCGGAAGGAGAAGGGGAAGTGGGTGACACGTTTGACCATACTGCTCTCTGCTAAGTGATCACATGTCTAAACTCCCATTAGAGGATTTTGCCCTGCAATTAAAGCATGGCTAAATCCAGCATTAGAAAGCTAATGTGGCTGAAATTAAGACAGGAACCTTTTCAACCCTCACTCAGCACTTATTCTAGCAAAGTCAGTCCAGAAGGATTTTATCAGCCCACAGATTTTCTTAGGTCTTTCTTAGGGCTTCAGGAGGTCAGAACCAAAGAGACAAATCCATCACTGGAACTGAATATTCATCACAGCTGGATGCTGTAAAAATTGTTTCTCTATCCCATCATTCCCCTATTACCTTCTGTGTCTGTAATAATAGATTCAGGTGATACAGCCTTCATTTCCAAGTCGGATTCTTCTTTGCCCAGTTTTCTCCCTAACTTCAGTATTTCCAGTTTTAAACCAGACTGTGTAAGTGTAGTAGATAATTTATTTTGGAGCCCATTGAGTTTGAGAGCTCCCTGCTCTCTCCAAGAAATGTTTTAAGCCCTGCATTTCCCATTCTAAGATATTAGTATAATCTAGTAGAGATGGGCAATTTGGGACTCCCACAACACTGTCTTGTGTTTTTCTGTTATCAGTGCTCAAGGTGAAACTTGGACAATCTCCAGCCTTTTCCCCTTTAAATTAATTGGAATAAAATGGATAGTCTGTTCCATTGTTCTTGCTAATACTTCAAGTGTTCCTCCATCCCTCAAACAGCTTTGATGTCATCTAGTTCCACTTGAAGGGGAAAGAATGTGTTTGGGAATAATTAACAGGCTAAAAATTACTTTGTCAGAACATTTGTGTTATTGAATTACTTGTAGCTACCAGCTTTAGAGAACTGAGACAGTGGTTGGGCACAACCAGAGCCCTTTAAAGGAAAAAAAAGAATAGTCTTTTGGTGAAGCACGATGTTGTCCTGAAGAAGAGCAGGTTAATCTCCCGATTCTGCCTCAATACTCTCATGTAACCTCAGGCATATCATTTAGTCGACCTATACTTCAGCCCCTCACACAAAATCCCCCTGGTGACTCTTGACTCATTATAGCATAAGCAAATATTAACATTACAACAGAGCTGTCTCTTAACCTGCATTCCTACCTCATCCAGCATAAGAGTCCTGGATTTTGTCACTGCCTCTGGGCACTACTTTAATACAAATAATTCTCAAGTCAGGAGTCTTTCTTTCTTCCCTCTTATGTAGAGCATTGTTATTTTGAGGAGATGCAATAATAAAACTACCAGCCTTTATAACAAGGACTATGAGCAATCAATATGAAAAAGTCAACTAATATATGGCTCTTTCTTCTGCCACTACAAAGCAGAAATAAAGACACTTCTGTTGCCCCTCTACAGCTGATTTAGAAACTCTGATCACTTAGTCTCTTGTTTCATTGTGAGAACGAGCACATACATAGAGGATTGCTTTAAAAGTACACTTTGGTATGGGATAATTTTGCAGAAAAGAAAAAGTTCTGGCCTTAATAAATTGCATTTCATGCCTGGATTTTCAAGCATTTGAGCTATCTCACCCCTGCAACTAAGATAGCTGTTCCATCAGCTGTGCCAGGATCTAGCCTGAGGCTCTTGTAGATTTAACCTTTTCAAGCCATGAAGAACCTAAGATCAGATTTAGAAACCCAGTTTACCCTCAGCTCTCCTTTAAACTTATGCTGTGGTGGATCAGATGAGCTGTTCTGTGCCCTAGAAATTGCACAGACAAGAGCCTGCACATGCAACACACTTACTCAGTAGGAAACCAGATTTGATAGCAAAAGAGGAGAGCCTAGAGAAACAAACAAAAAAATCTTTCAGCACAGACCCCTACCTCTAGAGCCTCCATTTTCTCTTCTAGCCCCAAAAGCTCCCTATCTCCTCCTTCATCCTTTTTAAATCAAAGCTGGACCTGGCAATATCTATGGCTCATTAATGTTATCTCCGGTGCCTGTGGTTCATTGCTCTTATATAAACCCTCAGCTTAGGCCAGCTTGTAGTCTATGAGACACTTTGTTGGAGAAGGGTTGGCAGTACTTTTGAAGAAGGGGCAGTGCTTCATTTGGGAAGAAAATAATGAAAAGTAAGAATATCTTTTCTTTCTACAGAGCTGTGTCAACAGCCCGTTGTAGCAAAAGGAATTGTTTCTTTAAGAAATCAGAAGAAAATCTGGTCTGTCCTAGATGTCTGAAAGCCTAGGTAGGCAAATTTTGTCTGCTGCTGTTTTATTGCTAACTTAGTCTCTGCTGTACGACTCTTAAGGGGAGACTTGCAATAATTAGTCAGAATGCTTTCTTAGACTAGTTCTTATTTCTTCACAAATATGTTTTATTATAAAAGCTTTACTGTATCTCTTCATCTTATGGCTGTTTCATATCTCTATACCTTCAGTTGATGGGAATGGCAGAGTACACAATGTGAAGGAGCAGCAAAGATGAAGAATCCACAAGGAGCAAGCAAAAGAGGTTTTGGCTGCAATGGGTGAGGAAGGATGGGTTGTCCTTGACAACTAACGCAGCCAAGCCTGGTATGTGTGAAAGCTCCTTGCTTGTCTTTGAGCTCTACAAAGGAAATATCTGGTGTTTGAACTGACAGGCACCCAAAGCCATGCACCGTGATCAGGCACCCTTTTTTTCTGTCTCTGCAGAGAACTGTAAGCTCTGAACACAGATCATGCTGCTAAATGAGTTTGCTGTATGTGTATTGTATCCGGTAGTGAACATACTTGTATCGAGCTCAGCTGTGTTGTATTTATTCTGTTGAAAAACAAAGGAATGCTGTGCCTTCCTAAGGAGTTAATCCCCTGCCTGTGACCCTGTGGTCTGCCTCAGAAGCTATAGTTAAAGCTCTGCCTTTAACCACATCCTCTGCGTGTTGTGTGTTGAGTTTGTGCTGCTTTGTGTTTCCTTCTCTCCTGATTGCGAGGAGAATAAAAGGTGAGACGGAAGCCATTGGGAAGTGTGGCTAAGGAAGGGAAAATACAACATATCAGCCAGACCACCCAGTTGTCACTAACTTGGAAGGTGTCAAAATGTAAGTCGAGGTTGCCGTCACTGCAGACTTAGAAAAAAAATTGGAAATTCAATTCAGTGTGTAGGGAAAAAACAATCTTGATGGTTAAAGTGTGTGATGGGATCTGAAAACTTGGAGGGTCAGACATCATAGGAGGATGCATAAACATGAATTTCTAAATAACATCTGTCAAGAGCTGATGTCCTGATTTAAACCCTTAATGGTAGCTGGGAGGCAGCACAAGATGTTTGCTGTGTACCCCCCCAGCACACAGGCACCCCCAGTGCCCCCATGGCCTGTGTATAGTTGCTCTCTCTTTCTACTTCAGTTTGGAATTCTTCTTTGAACTTTAGCTCTCATTATTCTTGGACTTGTCACTTTGTTTGGAAAGATTTATTTCCACTGTTCCTTCTCTGTTCTTTCCTTGCCTCTTCTCCTCTGGATGCTTTTTTGGCAAAGCCTATTGCTATTTTTTTATGACTTTGTGTACTGTTTCAAAACAGTAAAATGTTTTTGAAGCAAGATGATCCTGTGTTGCTATGCTCATGCAGTAGCTCCTCCACCTCTGCTCCTTTTTAAAAGACTTGTGCTGTACTTCTGGTTTTCAGTGCTTATTAAGAAAACAAGACACTCCAAATTGTAAAACTAAAAAAAAATCCACTCTTCCTTGTATCATGATGTTACTGAGTTTTTTACTTGCCTCCATGACAGCAAGCCAGATGTCTTTTTGTGGTCACATGCTTTTACTCACAGATATGAATAAAAAGGAGTCATCCTGATACTTCTGCTGGGTGAAGTTGAATTTAGCTGAAATTGGTGGTGTAAGAGGGACAGCTGGCCAGTGCAATTTCTGAATTGCTACTTCCTTTGGACACCAAGACTAAGGCTAAAATGTTTGTCCTTGTGTATTTTAGATCATGTACCATCCTAGAAACAAGTGAACCAATTTCACTTGGAAGTTGGAGGCAAAGATCTAAATCTAATTTTAGTAGCTCAAAAATCGTGCCAGTCTATAAATACACATGTAAATAGATTTGATTGGCTGAAATGGTTTTCCTTTAGTACTCTGGGGTGAGGCTTGTCCTGTGTCTGCAGGCTCCTACAAGAAGCTCTTGAAAACACTTCACTTTATTCAGTATGCTAAATGATAGCAATAGACATTTATATCAAGATTATTTGAAGAAGTGTCTCTGTGTACTTAGCCAGTACAGCTTGAATGTTAATTTTATATAGGGATGGGGCACAAAGCTGAGTTCAGTGCTTATAATGGTGATAAAAGCAAGTATTACAGTTGTATTTCTAGAGCTAATACTTATGCTTCTCCACTACTTTTTTTTTTCTAAATTGGGGTATTTTTTTACATAGTCTTTTTCTCTTTTCTGCCAGTCAATATTTTTGTTTGTTTGGAGAAATGCTTTTTGAGCTGCTGAGATTGTTACACAATACTGGTCTCTGTTAAGAGCTTAATTTTTTGGATGGCTATAGAAAAACCCTTATAAGTAGACCTAGGCACAGTCTGGCTGGCTGATGGACTGATAAGATGCAAGAAATACATGTTCACATCTTTCCAGAGATGAGGAATGGAGGGGCCATTGTGACTCTTCAAGGATAATTGCAACAGCATCATCCAGAGGGAGAGTAGCTTCCTGATTTGCACTTGTAATGAATATCAGTGAAGGCAGCTGAATGTCAAATTTAGGACCAGGAAAGATGTCAGGTCGCAACATGTAGTTATCTACAGAAAACATCATACAATGTAATCTGGGAAGATTTAATGCTTCTTTCAAAGGTAACAATTTCTTGCATCTTTTCTGTTCGAAATCTTTGAAAGAAGCTTATTTCTCTCGGTTACTTAAACTTTCTCCACACTTTCCACCTGACATTCTCTTGTGACACAGTTTATCCCTATACCTTTCTCTGACTCAATGCTGGCTGGAATACCTCTTTTTCCTTCCTGATGAATGACTGCAATCTATTACCAAATAAAAGCTTAGTTCCACTTTTAGTAGGCTATCTCCTGCACCTGTTTCCTCTTTCTTGAAGAGCACTAGCCAGAACTGTACACTCAGGTGTGACAAGTATACAATCTAAGAAAAGAGGATTGTGGACAACTCAGGAGAAAATTGTGAATTCATCCCCTTTTGGTGGAAAGGGACATCCCAAAATGAGAGCAACTCTGTCAACAGCTGAAGTGCTGTAGCAATTTGAACCAGACCCATGTACATCTGCAAAAATATTTTGTGCAGCAGCCACTGGAGGGGTAATAAAGATTTTTTCTTTTTTTAATCCAGTCATTGGTAGAATGAATGGATATTGTCAAAAGAATCCCTTTCCTGTATTAAAAATAAGCATGTCCTGCTTCAGCTTCTGCAAGACACAAATGCCCCAATCATTTCCCCTTCCTTTCTGGAACTCAGAACTGGCTTTCAAGGGCAAAACAAAGCAGTTCAAATTCTAGTGAGACCTGTGGAATGCAGCTCACAGTGAGTGTTAAACAGAGGGTCTTCAGGCAACCAGGAATTTCCTCTGGAAAGTGAAAAACAACTCTCATCTGAAGAAATAAATTTAAATAAGCTGAAGGTGAAAATGCTGGAGTTTGGAATGGGCTTTGTTAATGGTCTACAGGGACAGAAGCTGTGAGAGGGGAACTGCTGTCCATCATGGCTGTTAAGGCATTCTCCTGTTATTTTGCCTTGTGGTGTGGAGTTTGTGGCTCAACCAGTTTCAAACCCAAGGAAATGTCTCTATTCCCCGCATCAGATAGGACTACTTGTGTTATGCAGACTGCAAATGGTGTGGCTGCCTGCCCTGGAAATGCATGAGACCAGGCAGAGGCACAGTCTGCTAGGGCACATGCTTTCCACACAGGACTGATGCATGTTTCTTGGGCACGAAGGACCCACAGACAGAAGGGAACATGTTTGGCTTTAGTGTCTCTACTGTATGAGGTAAATGCCCTCTTTAAGAACTTTAGAGATCAGATTTGTGGTCTCTTCCAAAGTTGCTATTGCAGAAGATGTGTAACTGATCCTGAAAAAGGCTTACACTTGTATGTGGGTGGTGTTTGCCTCTGAACACCATACAGATTGTCCTGATAGATTTGGTTTTCACCTGCCTGTGTATCCCACTATGGAGGAAGTGGATAGCACTTTTTGGGATCCAACATCATCAGTCTCATGTCTTCAAACACTCTCATGTGCTTGCAGCATGGGAAGTTGGCATGTTAAGGCTCTTAATTTAATAAGCCCCAAAATAGCAAGACAGAGGGGGATTAGTGCAAATACTTTTTAAAAGGCTGCTACTTTATCAAAGATGCTCTGGAGAAGAAGAGGGTTTTCTGGGAAGAATGTTTCTTGAACATCAAATGCAAGTTATTCCCCATTGTACTGTATTTCAAGCTCTGTAGATGATGTGTGGGTTTGCCCCTTGCCCAAACAACCTTCAGCTGCATGTTTGCCCTCCATGCCCACCCTCTCCTCTAGTGTCCAGCACAGCATCTGCCACTCGGTCACTGATCCTGCTTTACACACCCTGCCTTTAGTTTATTTCTAATCAGTTGCAGGGAGGAGGGAATCCTGTGTTTGGCAGCACTTGTTTCAATTCTGTTTGATTTTGCTTAGCTCTCATAAAATTGATCCCGAAGGGCCCTGTCCATTGCATCAGCTTGCTGCTTGCTTTCAGCTTCCATGCCTTTGCTTGCTTGCAGGCAGTCACCCAAGAGCAAAGTCAAACAAACTAGGCTACCAGGAGGCCAGCCAGAGGCTGTTCTTGCAAAAGAAATTTCACCCATCTTACCCAGAAAAGGGTGGGGAAAGGGACAAATTCTCTATTAAACTGCTGGCCAAGGGACATCCTGAATATTCCTGTCTCCCTTTTGAAACAAATATAAATAATTTATTTTTGTTATGGGGGTGGAGGGACCTGTTATGGACACAAAAATTTTACTGCTTGTAGTTTCAATCTAAATTTCAGCTGCCAGCATTTCAGGACTATGTAACAGCCAAAGTAGAGGAGAAAAAATATAAAAAAAAAACAAACACGAATTTAACAGTAAAGCCACAAAACTGAAACATTCAAAAGTTAAAGAAAGCCAGTTGTAAAGGTGTTAAAAGTGCTATGGTCAAGCTATGTTCTTTTTCTTTTCTTTTTTATTTGTGTTGGTGTTGTATATTATCAGAATCTTAATGAAATAAGGCACACTATCTCATTTGTATTTCTTTAACTTGTGGAGTGTGCTTCTCTTCTGGTCCGGGTAGATATTAACAAGGGAAGAGATGGGAGCACAGAAGATGCTGTCTACCTGCACAAATACAGTGCCACAGTGTTCTCCAGGAGCTGGTGTGAGCAAGCCCTGCTCAGCTTTTGGCACACAGAGCAGCAGCGCAGCGCACGCATAGGAGCAGGGAGGGCATTGGAGCAGGCTCCTTGCGTGTTGAAGCTGCTTGAGAATTTAGTTGCCAAACTCTGCCACATTTTCTATTACGCCTGTGGGATTTTTTTTTTTTTAACTTAAGAACTTGACCATATTTATATATATATTTGTTTTTCACATTGATGGTATAAGTGCCATCTGTGAGACCACGGCAATCCTTCTGTCAAATTTTACATTCCTATTCTAAGCAAAGGCGTTACAGTTTTTCAATGGAACTGTTGTTTATTTCTTTTTCACTTGGACAAAAAGATGTCTTTCTTCAATTTTCCTTGGGAGTGGAACTATTTTAGCTGAAACTTCAAATAAAATAATTCTGAAGTAGTATCACGGAAAACTTCAGGTTGAGCCATTTCAGTGTGATAGTTTTAAAAGCAATGATAAAACAGAGGCCTTTCTTCAAGAAAAAATATGTTAAATTCTATTTTCACTGCCTATGTTTACAGAATATGGGGTGATATGGCTTTTTAGGGAACCCCATGCAAACGTTCTCCCATTCTTTTTGGGAATAACACCAGTTTCACCTCCTGACACTGATTGGTATGGAGAGTCAAGAGCTCTAGAGCCCTCAACATCATCAGGGTATTGAGTACATTTAAGCACAGACAACCTTGCCTGAAGCCAAGTGCAGGAAAGGCTAATGTCTATATTCATGCCTCAGTTCCCAGGAGACACCAAAGGATGGTGTCAGGATGAGATCACCCAGGTGCTCTCTGCTGACCTCAGCTGTGGCTTGGTGACCTTCACCAAGTCCTGTGAAAGCACTGAGCCTGAGCAGTCCCTATCAGCCACCCAGAGCTCTACACAGCCCTGCCATTTCTGCTTGGAAAATTTCCTTGGCTTCACTTCCTCAGAAATTTTTAAAAGCTCCATAGAGACTGTAACTCCAATGGCTCAACTCAGCAAACCCACACTGTTCATCCATCCCCAAACATATTGCTCATTTTGAGAAAAAAAATTGAATTAAGAGCTTTCTTTAAAATATGAATATATTTTTTAAAAAGCAGAAATAAGGAAACGAGCATTTGAGGTAAGATGAAAATATTTTTTGCCTTTTATTGCCTCTATTTGAATCAAACCATTTAGATTAATATTACTCTTTCCAATGTATTTAAAAGTATGCTACTGCCATGGCCCATTTATGACACAGAAAATGTGTGAGGGACATATGCCTCAGAGCCCATCACATGTGGGGTCTCTGCTGTTTGGCCCAAAGAACAGGCTAATTGCCATATTTTCTTTGTCTTCATTCTCATGGAAGGAGAAACTGGATTTGAGGTGAAACATTTGGCTTGTTTTAGGTGAAAGTTATTTATCTCTTCTTTCCAGTTGGTTTTTCAATTTTTTTCCTTTATTTTCCTAAACTATTGCCCCTTTTTAGAGTAGGGTCTTTGATGCCTTAAATGGCTACCTAGAAACCGAGACTAGACAGGAATAAAGGAGGTATTTATTTGAAAGGCCTTCAAAGGTTACACCCTGGGCATCCAGAGGCTCCTGCCTCAGTGGATCCCAAGACGGATGACAGGTCATGAGTTCTTCACCTTTTTATAGGTTTGGTTCATTTCCATATCAGCATAAATTCGCCAATTAAAACTTTAGCTAATGATGTAATTTCCCCAAGCTTTCCCCGCCTCCCCAAGATGCTGGTTTACACTTTTGGGCCTAGGACAGTCTGGGTGTCCTTGGAGAGCGAGCTGGAGAGGCTTTGTTATGTCTCTCTTAGCATAGGAGAGCAGCAGCCAATGAGCTACAGAGACTTCAGAGTTACACTGGGCAGTACAGGGTTTGTAAAAATATAAAAGTTTAAAGGCATCAACCTTATATGAAGCCCATTGGACTTTTCTATCTGCTTCAACAAGACCTTGGACCAGGGCCTAGATACTGATATGGATTTCTCTCCACACTCTTTCATAATTGTTCTTTTGTGATCTGTGGTGGAAATGCCTTCTACATTTCCTGAAGTGTTTGTTATATCCCTTCCTACTGCATGTGAACATGGGTTTCCTTATTCATGAATGTTCCTTTCATGCCAGCAGCATCCTAGATAATATACAAATATTTTGGGGAGTTTGGATGCGTCATTTCCCCAGGAGACAAAGATCATGGTGGACTGAGGGAAAAGAGCTGCAACATTGATTTTAATGCATTGCAGCACTGCCAGGGACATGTCAGTTGTATATGGAAATGCAAAGGAGCCTGCATTTTATTAAAGTCCCTACCAGACCATTAAGAGCTTAAAATATGCAAGAAATTATGTCTTCCAAACCTGCATGTGATCTACTGCTTGAACAAGTTCCCCAAGGATGTGCTCATGGCCCAAGTGACCAGGACAGCAGCATTACAGACTGAAATTCTTCCTTCCTAAACAGCAGGCTTTGGACAGAAATTTAACATTTAAACCAGCACTACTGGCTGACAGTCTCTGGTGTGCAATGTGCCTACAAACCTAGGGCTGAAGAAATTTTTCTTTTGCTCCAAACAATGGTATCCTCTACATATTAGCAAAATTAAATCTCACACATCTGGAATTCAGAATGGCTTTCTACATCCAGCATTTCTACTGGACAACACTGATTCTACTTAAACAATAACCTCCAGCCAAATTTGGCTTATATTTGCCTTGGCATTCAGTCAATAGTAGGGTGGATGGACACACTCTTAGGCATGTATTGCTCTGACCATACAAGGACTCCTTTCTTTGCGGGGGAAAGAGTGCTAGAAAACCTTGAAATATTGGTATTTCGCTGGATATATCTGAAACCCAGTGTTGTTGAGCCCATTTTGCATCTCGCTCAAGTTTCCCATCTGCCACGTGTACACACACTCCAACATCTCACATATTGTGGCACATTAGAGAATGGCACAGCTGCAGGGCCTTCCACCTCTGCCCACCTGTCCTCCCTTCTTTATGCATGAACCTGCAAAGCTGTCAATGTTATTTTAAAAAATCTTCCTACTTGACTTTGGTTACAGCTCTCTCACTGTCTCAAAATTGAGTTTAGGGTATAACCCTGCATTTATAGACTTACTCTGCTTTTGCTTCACCCATGCAGATTTTCATTTCTCTACTCTTACCCATTAGTCATGTCCTCCTTGTCTCCTCCCCCTGAACACCAAAGTGAAGTGTCTGTGTGGTTTCTGGTTTCTCCTTACCTTTAAGGTAAGAACAATTTGGTCTAAATTAGTAGAACTGACTGTCAAAATCAGACTTGGTTTCTAAATCAGTTGTTAAAATTCTATTCTAGAAGGTTTTGGTCTCTGTGCTGGCTGACTCATGGTCTCTTTCTACCCACTGAGAATACCTCTGAAGCCTTAAATCCCAGTCCTCCAGCTCCAGCTTTTAACCTTGTGCCTGTATTCCAACCCCTCCTGATGAGCCAGTAGATACTTCTCTGATGTTGTAAATCCATGTAGGGTCTCTCTTTACTCATCTGCATGTGATGCCTCCTTTCTTGTTCCTCTTTATGTAGCTAAGGAACTATTTCCTATCTGTGCTAGCCTTATTTGGGGGTGTAGCTCACATGACTTCTCTGGAGGTTTAAATAACCAGAACAATCTTTGCAACCTGTAAGGATTTACTCCTATAACAGACACATTCCTCAAAGTTGCACTGGAACAAATAGCCAGTAGGAATACCTGCAGGTTTTGCTACTGTTCTCTATTGCCAGGCTACCAATGTACAAAGAAAAGAAAATGATTATGCACTTCAGAGTCAATTTGGTGGGAGTAAATGTTTGCAGAATATTCTGTCCCTTCTTCCTTGCCTGTCAGCATAACTGAAGCTTGGAGGAAATTTCTAAAGCACGTGAAAATCTAGTCAGGTCTATGTGGAAAGATCAGTTACATTTTCACGTACGCCTTTGGTTAATTCACAGAGTTCTTTGTGCAGACTGTAGGATTTCCCTGTCTTTCTTGGTTTTGACCCAGGTGTACCAGATGGCAATAATTGAACCCTAGGTTGTGGAAACTCACATGTTTTTGTAGAAGGAGCTATCAGCAGAAAGCAATGGCTGGAGCTGCCTTGCCAGACACTGTGACAGGAAAGCCCTTTCTCTGCGCAATGCCATTTGGTTTCCTAGAGCAAGGCATGGTACCCTTACAGGTAGGGCATCCTCAGGAGAGCTCATGAGCATCTGGTTTTAGGAAAATAGCAATTGCCATCTTATTTCTCCCAATCAAGACATTTATTTTTAAATAACTTCCCTCTTTCTTGGCTTTAAGTCCATCTGGTTTTGTTTCCTATGTTCAGAGGATCTTATAGGAGGAAGTGGGTGGTCATCCAGCTAGAAATAACACCATGCTGTTACACCATCTGACTGTTTTCTGAGATCCTCCCAAGCATACTGCCCAAAAGTGACCTCCAGACTACTTATGTGCTGGTGGGGATTAAATGTTCAGACAAAACGTGTGAGCAACAGATGAAGCTGTATTGTAAGAAGCTGCTCTCCAAGGACATTCCTCCACTTGTCTCTTGAAACAACATCTGGACTAGGATTTTTGTCACATGACTTTAAACATGCTGACATTTGACTTCAGTGACACATTCTGATAGCACCTACCAGCTAAGTCTTTTATTTATATTTAAGATTGTATTTATTATCTATTAATAAAATACTGCATAGTAACTCAAACCACATTTATTGAGCTGTTACAATTATGTAACAGGCTATTATGCTTCTAATACTTAGCTGGCACCACTCAATTACATATGAATTAAAGAAGTTTTCTAATTTACTAAGAAGCCTAGAGCTGTTAGCATGGATTTGTTGTTGGTAACCAGAACAACCTCATGCTCTGGATACTTTGTTTACCTAGTTGACAGATGCCCACAATTTTGGCTCAGCTTCTCTTTCTTGACTTGTACAGATTGTCCTGAAAAGGGAAGATGAGGAAAGGTAGAGGCTGGAACAGGAAGGTGAAGAGACTGGCCCAAGATAACACAGCAGGATGTCTGAGGTGGATCAACATCTGAATATGGATCTCCTAAAGTCAATACTCTCTTTTCACATTGCCTGGTAGTGAAGGTGCAAATCCTGCCCCTGCTGCTATTCCACACCCCCGGGGAATCTCTTAACTGCCTGGCAAGTGTTTCCCTGTGGTGAGGGAAAAAAAAATCAAAAACTTTGAAAGGTCTTTTTTTTCTTTTTTCCACCTTAATGTGGAAAGGGAGCATTTATGAAATCTCAGTTTCATGGGGTGGAAAATTGCTTCTCTCTCTACTCTAGAGCAGATTGATAAAAGACTCGTGATAGCAATTGAATGCTGGAGAGGGGGTTTGATCTGTGCAGCTGTGCATAATCCTTATTATTTTTACAAGTCACTGGAGGCATTTGGTAGGGTCAACGTGGTAAGAAATCTGGACCTGAAAGTAAAACACAGTGTCTGTCAGAGGGGCCAGATTTTAATTGGAAACCAAATTTCATTTTGGAGGAAGAGGAAAATACCACACTTCTAATGAGATCCAGGGCACTCCAGAGAGCGTCCTGCAAGAAATATTTAAATTTAAAAAGTCCTGTTTAGAAAGACCTTTTTTAAATGACTCCTTGATATTTTAGGTAGATAAATGCACTTGAGCTCATTCCTCACAAATGAGAAACCACATATCAAACATGCTGATGACTTAAAGTAAGATTTTGAAAGTTGTTTTAACTTAAACCAGGAAAAGTTTATTATTATTTTTCAAACTGCTCAGAGAAGCTAAGGTTTTCTTTTCTTGAATATTCAGAAGGGGATTATTTTTATATGAAAGTGGAAAGAAAGGATCAAATTAATTGTACATGAAAAAATCAAATTTTCATTAGATGTTTTCAATCAAGACTAATTGAGGGGATGCTTTTTTGTTTGGATTTCTTTTTTTTTTTTTTTTTAAGTTTAGCTTTCTGTACCTTGAAATAATTCAGGCTGTTCAAAACATAGTACAAATGTTTGTACTTATAAATGAGCTCTTAGAAGTGGTAGTGAGGATTTGTTTAGGTGTTTTGCTCAAACCAGGTAAAACTGTGAGCTCAGGTTTTGATCTTTAAATAGTTGTTTGATGAGGACAGAGATTTTGTGTTTTGTGCATTGCAACAGCCAGAGGATGAGGGCTTAGGTAGAAAGGATGGTGGGCTCCTGCCTCTTCCACCATGCCAGACCCTTGGAACAACCTGGGAAATGGAGAAGAAGGCAATGATCCTGAGAGGAACAAAGTCAGAGTTCACCACCTAACGGATGAAAGGAGGCAGAGGCGAGATTTTTCTTTCCTATTTCACCAAGTGTACTTAAATATCTTAAGTAGGCTGAAAGTTCTTTTGGTTAAAGGATGAGGATGAGATTCCTTCCTTCCTCCCCCTCTGTTATTCCTGATCTGTGGCCTCAGCTGATTTGCTCAACAACTTTCAGTCAGAGATCTCAGCAGAAAAAATGTGGCATGTGAAAGGATGCAGGCACCCCTGTGGTGTCCTTTTGTGGTAATTAAAACTAAGTCAGGGCTAAAGAGATTAGTAACCAAGTCCAAGAGGAAAAACTGGGTGAGGAAGAGTTAAAAATGTCTCTCTTTCTCTTGTGTGATAGTGCAAGGCTGATAAACAAATCTGTTGAAATCTGCCACTTCAAGCCAGAGACTGGTCATTCCAAACTCTGTAGGGAATAAGGGCAATACCTGTCTCTGTACCACACATCAAATCACTCTTGGCTGTTCTCTGATTGGTCTGCCCCTGAGTCCAGTTTGAGTGGGTTATCACTATGTGAAGCAGCATGGCACAACCCCAACCCCCTGAAACAACGGATTCACACTAACTTCTTTTGCAGCTGGGTTGACTTTGTCTGCATTATGGATGTGGGCACAGAAGGTTAAATAGAGGAGAGGAGAGAAGAGAAAAAGAAATTATACAGGAAGAAACCTTATTTTTGCTTTCTCTCCAGCATATATCAGTGGATAATGAAATTTTTCAACTGATTAGATGCCCCATTGGTTGGAAAATTTGGAAGCAATCATGCAATTATATCGCAAAACCTCAGAGTCATGTACATTCAGCCAAGTAGAGAAACCAACTATTAGCAAAAATAGAGAGAGAGAGAGAGAAGAAAAGAAAAAAGACTATTTATATTGCAATACTGGTCCTAAAAAATGGAAAAGAAAACACAATGGAAAATTTTCTGCAAACAATTAAAGGAGGGGGAGAAGGCTCAGGATGGGTCTGGTGTTTCAGGATAAATATAGAATTTATAACATAGTAAGAGCTGTTTTTAGTGGGTCTTAATTGAAACTACATTGCTTGCCCCTCTACTGCTGCATCCCGGTGCTGCAGTCCGTGAGAAAAAGTGGGACTGGGTGACTTTCCTAGTAAGGGACTGATACATCTCACCAGAGAAAACAATGATTGGCAATGCTCATTGCAAGAACTTGGGGCACTTCTCTAAACAGGGGCATGGACTTGTGCTCTGCTCCACGCCACAATGTCTCTGCTTGCAACATGCACTGCTCAGCCTCCATCTGCTCCAGGAGCCATCTGAGACACAGAGTTTTGCTAAATGAAGTCAGTTGCCTGAACTAACACTTTTTTCCTTTTTCTTTCACTACTAAGAGAATTTCTTGCTCCTCTTGGTGACAGGATGAAGGGAAACAATGATTTTGTGCACCCCAAATTGCCTAAACAAGGACTCAGAAACACAATGTTTTGATCAGCAGGAAGCTGAAGTAATTTGGGGGGTGAAATCTGAGCCCACTGAGGTCTCAATAACATTGTTTTTGTCTTGGGGATTAGAAAGAGACTTCAGCATTTCCAGTCTCTATCAACAGCCTCCTTCTTTTCCAGCTGCCCACTCTCTCTCCAGGGTCTCTGGGGATGACCTCGCACGTGAAGGCTGAAGTGACATCTACAAGGGAGCTGTGCACTGGCGCTGGAATGGTGTGAGTGGCAAGTGATCAGAGCAGGATCAGCAGCAACTGAAGAAGGGGTAGGTGTCTCCAGCACATTATGTAGCAAACTGAGGACCACATCAACTTCTCAGAATCCAGGGTCCTGGCTTAACTTACTAGTCAATGATGGACCCAGTCACTGATCAATACCTGGGATCCAGAATCGGGTCCAAGTCCACCTTTTTAGTCTTCTTTTTCCCCTTTGAATGGACTTCAATTTTAAATCCTTTTCCACTGAGGGACAAAAAGGACAGGCCAGGACAGTGTGGGTAGAGGAATTAAAAGAAATATTAACATATTGTTGGCACACGTGAACGGGGGAAAATTGAGGAAACCCAAACCATAAATTGAACCTGAACTAGCTACTTGTCTGATTCTCTACCTTTTCCCATCCTGAATGTGACAACTGGTTTCTTCCCACAGAAGAATTTCATCCCATACTCCCTGCTGGGATTGGAAATGCTCCACTAGGTTTGATGTCTCAGTACTATTCTATTAATGGAAGAAAAGTGTCCCTTCCCCTTGGCATTACAGATATGTGACATTCATTAAAAACTACAAGTGTTTTTATTATTTAATACTATTATTTTACAAGATAAAAAGAAAATATTTGTCAACTCGATGCTTGTTGGTGCTGTGGTTTGATCTGGTTCCCCAGAAAAGTGGGAGCTGTTCTTTGGATTCTGCAAAGCCTCCTGGGGTTAGGGGAAATTGGTGGCTCTTTTGGAGCTTCCTGGAATGTGAAATGCTATTTAGCACTGGCTTTTTGTCCTCAGAGGCTTGGGAACTCCGGTGTCCCAAAGGTCTAGGGAATGCCAGAGAAGGATGGACAACTAGATGGGTTAAAAAGGGGAACTCATTAGAAGCATATTCAGATCAGAAACTGCAAGAGAACAGTTACATTCTTTGCCTTATTCTTTACATGAATGTTGAGAGCCAGTGGAAAAAAACAGACTATCCCAGGGCTGGATCCAGGCCTAGGAGAGTCAGGGTTCTGTTTTTGTTTTGTTTTCAACCAAAAACCCAACACCCCTATTTTCTATTCTTGCAGGGAAAGGAATTGAACTCAACAAAGAGCTCTTCGCCCACCAGCTCTTACTGTCCCACTGAGTCTTTTACAAAGTCTAGGTGCCAGCAGGAGTAAGGCTTTTTTACAAGAATTATTTGCCTGGCCTCTGGATGGTTCTGCATCAAATCTGTCCCACAATATGGGAAATGAATGCTGATCTCTAATCTGCTCACACTGAAGAAAAAAGACCCTACCCCAGGCAACAAATTTGTAGCAGAGAAAGGCTTATGGTGGGAAGAGTTGTGAGAAATCTCAGGTTCTTCTATGCAAGGTGCAGGGATGGCTGCAGCCATCAAGCCTCAACAAGGCTTGAAGGGTGATCAAAGTGACAGTGCTTTTATGTTGAAGAACCTGACATTATCCTCTGTAACTCTATGAGGCTGACTTTAAAATAACCTGTTGAAAAAGAAAGGGAAAATATATTTATTTGAGGATTTCACTCACATGTATTTCTTTAGTAAAAAGTGGGCATCGGTCTTGAATGTGTCCAGCTTATAGTGAAATCACCAAACAGAATACTTCCTGGTTTGAGAAGAACTAATTTGTTTTGTATACAAAAATCCATCATTTTTTATAGGAAATGAGAAGAAAGTTTATTTTCTCTCCACTTTTCTTGGAGGGATGATCCCCTGTGTTTGCTGTAGGCTGCTCTCTGCCATTATCCCCACTAAGGCAAAGAACTTGAGCCAAATTCTTTCTAGGGAGCTCATGAGAATCACTGGATTGTGTTCTCTCTTTACATCATGAACTGAGAATAAACTTTGGCCTCCACTTTCAAGGTCTAGAAGTTTCACCCCTGTGCAGAGAACTGCATGCTGTCTTAAACACATTATAGCCTTGGTTATTGCCTTTTCATCCGAAAGAATCCTCAAGTCTTTTGATCTGGATAGTTTTTTGGAGTTTTTTTCTTTTCCCATTCTTCTCATTACAGTGACTACTCACAGCATCCCAACAGCAGCTGTGGAGGGGAACCCTTGCACAATCCTTTTAGTCCCAGATGAAGGTCTGTGAAATAAATGATTGCGGGTCAGTGTCCCTGTTCAACTGCTTCACCACATTGTCCTCAGCATCTTCTAAACTGAGATTGTTATCATATGGAAAGCTCAGACGAGTAAAATGAGAGGCCTGGGGGAGAACTAGTGAACTCTATTTTTTTATTAATTTCTCAGTCACTTAATTCTGTTGGCATAATTTAAATTGTTGATTGGAGTTGAAAGGCAGATCAGCTCTTACAGCTCCAAAAGTCCTTTAACTTCCCTTGTAGAAAAAGAAGAACCCATAGGTAGATCATCCACAGTCACTAAATTTGCGTTGGTTGCTGCATCTCTGAAGGTCTCCAGAGGGCTGATCTGAAATCAAAGTTATTTCACATAAAACCAAATCTGAAGGTGAACTCCTATTAAGCAAAATGGGAATCAATCCTTGAGGCTGTTTGAACACTCTGGAGTTTTTTGGGGGATCAAAGGGGTCACTTTTGCCATGTGGAAACAGATCTGCTGAGGGGAAAATAAAATAACATGCTTGCAAAAGAGATCCTACAATACTGCATACACAAAATGTTCTTCTTTATATATAAAAAATGTAGTCATTAAACAAGTTTAAACTAACAATTTCGCATGAGAAGCCAGTGCCACTAATCATTTGCAACATAAAACTGAAAAAAATTGTAGAGGAGTCCAAACTCTGTTGTGTTACAGACTTTGGTGGTTCTTTCGTCCACTTGCATTGCTCATTGTGGGATCGCTTCAGCACAATTAAGAATACTTCCTTTGACCTCTGCCATTTATATCAAAAATTTTTTGGTTATAAAACAAAACTGAGCACAATTCCACTTTTAAGAATTAAATCCTTCAATTACCCATGTACAAATCCTCAGTAAAGGTTTTGGCTTTACTGCTAAAGCCTTTATAACCCACAGAGGAGAGCCTGCACATAAAAACCCATGAAAATTAATGAACATGGACTTGCAGCAGTGAGAAATTTGGAATTCCTGTTCCTTGGGAACTTCCAGCGTGTCAAAACTTATTATTCTAAGCTGAAGCAAGTACTTTCAACACAATAAATTTGTACCAAAAAAAAAAAAAAAAAAAAAACAAACCAAAAA
>VZTN01028309.1:69710-294722 GCA_013400515.1 Erpornis zantholeuca
AAAAAAAAAAAAAAAAAAAAGGAATTTCTTATGATTTCTGAATTGCCAATAATTCAATTGCTCTTGAATAGAAATTATAATGGAGAACTACCTATATTGAAATGTTTCCTTTTATTTGCTAGATTTGACACACATTTCATGTGTGAATGTTCACATTTCATGTGAATTTGACACAATTTCATTTGCCTGAAATTCAGTTAATGCTGGACTTCATATTTTGTGAGGGTCTCTATTTTGACTTTGCAGTTAAAAGGCCAGAACCCCCAGGCTTCCCTACAGACTAAACTCTTCTGTCCAAATTACATTTCTCATGCAGCAGTAGAATCACATGGGTATCAAACACAGCACATAATTCCGGCCAAGCCAAGTGATGTTATTTCTTGGGAGCTGAGTTCTCCAAGGGACTATGGGTCCATAGTAGAGAGAACAAAGTTGCCAATTAAAACTTCTACAAGGCAATGCTCAAATAATGAAACTAAGCTGAATGCCATGGTGAACCAAGACTAAAAAAACCCAATTATTTTGTATAAATAAAAAGAAAAAACATTCTTTTATGAACCTGGTTTGTGTTTCATTTGGATTGCAACACTTCATTTTGCATCATTCCCACCATGATTTTTAAAATCCTTCACTTTGGAAAATTAGTCTGGTGAAAATTGCCATTCCTGTTGGAACCTTGCACCAGTGGAAGTAATCACCATCTCTGCTGCTGGTAGATACTTCATCCTCCTCTCTGACAAAGACAAGCACAATCCAGCATTTGGTGAATCAACATAGGCAAGAACAAGGGAACCAGAGGAAGTCAGGTGCTATAGCCAAATAGCACCAGTAAAAGTACATAGGGCTGTTAGTCATCCAGAATGACTTCTTTCTCACCCTCTCCCTGCCAGCCCCATGTCTTCTCTGCTGACAGATAACTGCTATCCTAAATGTTTGTTACTCCACAGCACATTAGCAGGAGTTCCGCTGACGTAAGGGGATGATTCTCTCATATAAAGAGAGAGGAGACTGAAACCAAAGACATTTCTGAGAAAGAACTGATCTTCCCAGTGTGCTTGCTCTCTTACAGAGCAAGAGACTGCAGTTGCAGTAGACACATGTTCCTATTTTAGCCAGAATTTGAGCTTCCTGTTGCAGTTCAATGATCGTCTTGGGGCCAGATCCCCAGTGGGTACAAAACAAAGTAGTTCCTGCTGCTTGAACAGCTTGAAATGAGAAAAGAGTCCCCTCTCCTGTGGCATTCATTGCACTTGTTCTTGTTATACGTTATACCCACAACGCATTCAGCACTGCCCTAAACACCACCCAAAAGGCTCCCTGCTCCAATCCAGCCCACAAAGTCAAGCGCTTGGGAATTGAATAAAAACCGACTGTGCAAATGCGTTTTGTCAGTCACGGGAAAGAAAAAAAAAGGATTCATAAAGCACATTTCAGTTTTCATTGGTGCTTCTGGCAACCTTCTTCCCCTACACATCATCATCGAAGAGACAAAACCCAGGCTCCCCATTGCGCACACAAGAAAGGGAGACTTCCCTTGTGCTTCGCTGCGAGCTGTAAATTTCTGAAGCGCTCTGCTATAATCTTTTACAGTCTGCAATCCCACCCTTCAGCTTAATGAAATGGAATGGTACAAATGCTCTCTGGACATTTCACTGCTGACAGTTACCCAAGGTTTGTTTCAGCTGTTACAATATGGCTATTTTATTGTCTTTTTTTTTTCTCTTGTACAATTTCATGACTAACTATGTGTAAAATGGAAGGAATTTGACTATCCTTTCTTCATCCAGTTGGACACAAACTGGACTGGTTCCTTTAACTCACTTTTCAGCTGGCAAGGCTTGCTTTCTGTTTTCTTTTAAATGTCAGAAAAGGTTAAATAGGCTCTTCAAATCTGCAATAGATTTGGAAGATCTCTGGGGTAAAACCTTCACAGGAGAAGCAGTTTATATAAGTTCAAACAATAAACTCAGGTTCTGAACCTGGAAGGCAAGTAAAACAAACCTCATGGACACCTCACATAAAAATCATAGGATTTGTTTTTGCCCAATCTCATAATATAATGAAATCTTTTGAATGGTTTTACTCTCTTTAACTGTCTTGTTGTTTAGGGCTTTTTTGCTGTTGGGTTTTTTTTATTTGATTTGATTTATATTACCCTTATATTTTACAGCTTGGAAATACTCATGCAGATCAGGGAGCTGGACATGAGAAAGTGACTCCCACCATTTTCCTGTGTTTGCCTGCTTGGCCGCAGGAATTACAAAGGGGTCAAGGCTCTAGCTAGCCTGCCTCATCTCTTCCTCACTTGAAACAGAAAGCAAACACAAACACTGTGAAACTTGAAGGAAAGTTGGCGAGGACTTCAGCTTTCACAACTCAGAGAAAAATTCAGCATTCCTCATACCACTGAAACACTACCATCCCAGCTCAGCACTTGTGTGGCAGATACAATCTTTACCTCAGGTAAAGGGCAGGAGAGGAGACAGTAAAGTGGTGCTTGAATCCATAGAGCTGCCTGTTAGACAAATCATCTCAAGATACTTTAATATTAAAGATAAGTTGGGACCTTGTATAGGGCAGAAAAACAATATGCAGAGATTTTGAAGAGTGGTGTTTTGTTTTGGGTGACTAAGGCCTTATGATTTCAAAGTCTAAATACAGTCGACACTAGAGGACATAATACCCAATTCCTGCTGATTCAAAAATAGCTTGTCTTCTACTGCTGGCTGCATTCAAGGACCTTACCAATTCAGGGTGACCATTGTTCTAAGATCCTTTGGATGCATCTTCTCGTTTCTCACTGCCAATATTGTTCATGAGGAAAGAGAGAGGATTTGGCCAGTGAGTAAAAGTTCTTGTGCAGAACAAGTCTGGATTTGTTGCACATACCCTGGGGTACTTGGAGTCAGAGACTCAGAACATGGCATGCATCTCATGAGGCAATGCTTCCCTGATAACTTGACCAACTGCAAGTGTACCCCAAGGCAGAAGGACCTCTGCTTCTGCTTCAGATTTCACACTGCAAATGGCAAAGTTTAGGTGGGACATTAAAACAGGAAAATCCCTTGATGCCATCATTGGTAAATGAAGTTACTGATAGCTGGTAATCCCTGCTCTGTCCTCACCTTGCTATGGTGAGGACAAGCCATACCAACCCTGTGTCCAGACTCCAGACAGGAGCTTAGGCAGGATGTGGTGGAGAGAGCACGGGCATGTCTGAGCAGAGAGATCACATTACCATGGTGCTAAGCCCCTCACCTCAGCACTCTTGCCACTGCCAGGATCCCTTCCCAGCACTCTCCTGCTTTGAGAAAAATGTGAAAAGTGGTTTAATTGGCTTCAGGCCTGTTATCACTTATGACAGCAATGATCAGAAACAGAGGCCATTAACAGCCCTAGTATTTAACTCATATATTCACTTATAGAGAGGTCCCTGTCTGAATGATTAATGTAATCTCAACATATTCCATTAACAAAAATATGTAGTGCTTTGATTCTTTTCCCCCATGTGACTGACAACATAAACACGTTGCCAAAAGCACTGAACAGATGGTAAGGCACTTAGGAAAGTTTGCTACCTTTAAAGAAGTCACTGGCCTTCAGCTAGTACTTCAACCACCACAGATAGGGATTGAGAGAAGGCTATCCTTCAACTCCAGAGTGAAATGGAGAGAAGTACAGTCAATCTGCATCCTTCATACAACAGTAACTCTGAGTTCCCATGATGGTGTCTAATGGTGAGCTGCCCTCTTATCGGGTGGTCTATCAGTAGAGAATGGCACAAGGAGCAGAGGATGGGCAGAGTGTGGAACAGCAGCAGGCAGGGAGCTGAGCTCCAGTATGTGTAGTGCCACAGGGTCAGCATGTGCTCTTGGATCACTTACAGCTGCCTTCTCTATCCCTCTTTGCTGGGAAGTATGCTCGATTTCCATTTCCTACACAGTAAGCCTTACATCCTCACCTGACAGTGTCCTTGGGTCTGGCTGTCTTGGCAATCAGACTATTCTTTTTCATAAGTTCCTAGAAATCATTACCAGTTTCACCCTCCCCAATGTCTTGTTTCACTTTTGGGTCTTTCAGCAGCTTGAGTAATGAGCATTGATCAACATCAACTTAACTCCCACAACATGAACTAATTATTTCTGCAGAGACCTCTTACCATGAAGACAAATCTGGAGGGGACTTTGTCTTCCCTGCTGCTACCTGAGGGAGTTTCAGATTTTTGTGGTTCTCCTCATCTTCCTATGACATGGATTGTGCAGCCTCTTGTTCTAGCAGCTGGTATAGCATGCAACATATCCAGGGCTAAAAGCTGGTTTGCTGAAAACTGAAGGGAGTAAACTATTATGACAAACATGAAACACCCCTTTTCCCACTTCCGTTTTTTACTGTGTAAGCTAAGTTATCCTCATTCCTCAGGCTTTACAATCACTTTATGAAGTCATGCATCCAGAAGTGACTTTGTTCAATCTCTTCTGAATTATTTCCTACAAATTTTCTTGTCATTTTCTCATTCTACTACTACAAAGTCTTTAAATATAAGGATTTTTTAAATTCTGAATAACATTTGAGTGAGAGCTTTCTAGTGACAATATATTACTATAATTTGTTTTACTATGCCTTTTTTTAAGGTAGATCCTTCACCCCAATGAAGATATGGTAGCCTTTCATAAAGTAATTTGAATACTGTAGCATTTTTTTATGTACAGACCCATCCTGATAGCTCTCTTCCTTGGATCCTGTTATTGATGAGCTGCCTGAACCTGTTTCAACCTTTCTGTTTCCCATCAGATGGCTATTAACTCACTAAATAAATATTGATCAGAAAAAGAGAAGTTATATATAGAGTAGCCTGATTTTAAAAAGTGGAAGAAGTACTGTGAAAGCAAACCTTGGACACACTTTGGACAATAGGTCTTGTCAAACAAATTTTATGCCATTCTGTAAGGTAAGCTGTTGTTCAAGTCTGATTCTAAGGCACAAGGTAAATAAAGTTAGCAGAAAAAATATTAATATTGCCACCCACCTAATCTCTCATTGCCATCCTACACCCTTTGTTAGAGCATGGTGGCAAAGATTTATGATTTGGTATTTAACACAACTAAGAGCCAGCCATGGCCTTGGAGGCTAGAGTGTGGGACCTCCAAAAACATAGGTATTGATGCAACAGGCTTCCCCACCCTGAGAAAGGAGCCATGTTTCCACTGAGGACACAGAAATCCTTCAAAAAATTACCTAAACTTCTAAGTTAATATGGCTTCCACAAACAATCACTATCGTGTTGCTGCTTAGAAGCATTAATTAATTAGTTGTATGTTTGGATTACTGTCATTAATTTCAGTGAATTGCTAGGGCTCCATATTTTGATTTAAAGAAAATGAGCACTGAACATTATATAAAGCAGGAGTGAATTAAAAACTGACTGACAGATCTCAAAGTTTCAATCAGGGGAAAAGCCTGAATGATTGTATCTTCAGTCCTGCTGTTCTAGGATGAGGGTCACTTTGGATCTGCACTTTCCTCAATGTAATGTATATAAAATCCCTGCTGATAAAAGTTACTCTGTGAAACAAGCATTGCTGGAGCAATGCTCTGTAATCAAAGCATTCAACTGAAAAATTCAAGTGAAATATTTCAGTAAAATTTTCTGTCTAGGAGAAAGACAGTTCATCATACCTCCACAAAGACAGGTCCTCACCACAGTGTCTTAAGATAGAGTTTAGCAAAAAGACTGTTCTCTCTGGTTACGAATACATGCTAAACAGGGCTGTGGAATTCATAGGATATGTTGAAAGAGAAATAATAATCTAACAGATGACATTATTGCCTCTGCAGATGACATTTATTGATGCCAGCTGGTTGTATCTGAATCCACACCTAAAAAGGATACAAAACCATCATATTTAGCATAACAGAACCACATGGTTGTTTTGGGTCTGTAGAAATTCCCTCACCATGGGAGAGTTAAATAAGTCAATCTGTTTAACTAATCACAAAGGCAACTGGGGAGACAAGAGGTGTCTTGATCACTCTATAATTACCTTCCCAAGGAAAAAATAGCAGTTGCTAAAGAAGTCCTTAATTCAGCAGAGAAATGCAGAACAAGAAGCCGTAGCTCTGTGTTGATTTAAAACTTGGCACATTATTTAACTGGAAAGGGATAAAAATCAGCTAATTAGTGTAATCTGCTCATAGAAATAAAGAACATGCCTTGTTCCCTTGTTCTCATGTTCTCATGCCTTGTCTTCTCCAAATAAGACCTGAGCATCTCTCTAGAAAGCACAATTTCACTTAGCATTGTTAATGGATTTTATTAGGTGGTGACCAGGAGAAAAACTGCTCCTAGGATTCATGAACCAGTCAGATCAGATAACTCCAATGGTCTGGCCTGGATTCATATACTTTTGAACTAAGAACTGCCTGGTACTGACCAGGGCTATTCGAGATGTTTCATAGTAGTACGATAACATTTCAAACAAATTGCATTTGTCTTGTATGTATTGCTGATAATCCTCTTGGGAAAAATGCTTTAAAAGGCATTTGTTGAAAGTCTGGCTGCCACTATATTGATTGGATTACTGGTAGCAGGCTGGGACAAACCTTGCAACGTCATCTAGTACAACTAATACTTATTTATATGTTCTTTTTAATTCTTTCTAGGTGAAAAAAAAGTCTGAAATGACACCAAGTCAGCAGGTCCTCCTGTAACAGAATTCATGTGGCACTGGCACATGGGACTGCAGTCATAAATCAAGTGAAACAGAACCTTTAATGACAGTAGTTTTTATCTGGTGCTAGTAAGGCCACTCTCTTATAGAAATTACTTTTTTCTGTTTTGTTCTCTTTTGGGTTGAGGAAAACCAATACCAAATAACCAGCAATTTCAATGGAGTTTATCTAGACAATATTCCTTTGTATGTCTTCTTTTCTTAACTAAATTTTTGTATATATATCCTGACAGTAACCTCCTGCAATGGAGGAATATGACATCTTGGACTTATCTCACATAGGAAAAGCCATAGAAAGTGAATGGCCTTCTTGATACTCTTGCATTAAAATCTCCATGTTTGCTTGGCCCATATCCACAGACACTCCTCTTTTCCAATACTCTAATATTTTTGGAGAAGTCACATTAGATGGACTTATCTTTACCATTTGAAAGTTTTCTTTGTATTCTCTAGAGTTTCTTGAATTCTCATACCAAGACACATGTGCACATCTCATCCCTAATGTCCTCAAAGTGTTATTCATGACCTACTAATTTCCAAGGCATATGAGAGAAATAAAATGACTGATTTCACTGATGTTGTTCCTTCCTAATCCATTCAGAACATTTTGAATTTGAGAGCGGAGTTGTTTTCTTGAGCAATTTAGTTTTTTCTGGTTGTTTTCCAAAAACCAGGCAATGTTGGATAATCATTCATTTTCCAAGTACACCAGTGCATGGTCAGACTGTGACCTGTCTGTCTGGAATAATTTGCAGGATGCATTTAACTATTTTATCCTCCAGATGTGACACTAAGACATAGCTTCCATTAGGACCTGTTTATGCACTATGATACACAGATAAAACCATCAGTCAAATCCCTTCGTTTTGCTCATCCACAGCAGTCAGGTATGGACGAGTAGACCTTGGGAGGTCTGGAGATAAGAATACTTCTAATACACAAAAAGTCCAAGTTGTGATTTCAGAAACTCTCATAGCTTACAGCCAGTGAACATTCTCCCAAACACTGGAGTCTTTTCATGAAGGCCTGAGCTTCTGATTCAGAGATGGACAAGATCTGTCCACCCAGATGAAGTATGCTGATCTCTTTCTGTATGATATGCATCCTGCCAATGTCAAAATTGTTTGAAAATACTATATTTTATACATACTAGAAGAATGTTCAATTCATGCATCTTCTGCTATTAACACTAGTATCTCCACCCAGCTGTTAAAATTACATTTTCTTTCAGCCAAATGTGTTTGATCTTGACATTCTCCTAAAAAGAACACATCCATTTTTTGGCAAACTTCTTGTAATTATCATTGACTCTTTTGTTATTGGTTTGGTACTTTAGATTCTGGAGGAGAATATTCCAAAGCAACACAGTGAATTCTTTTTTGCTTTATTTGTCTGGAAAGGTCAATAAGCCAAGGTAAAATCCGTGCAGTTGTTTTGTGAAGAAAATAAGAGATTCTGGCCCTGAAAGACATTGAACAGGACTGAAAACACCGCAGAAGCCTGTAGCCTCAGGTTTGAAAAATACGAGCAGTCAGCTGTGCTAGAAAATAATTCAGTGCCATGCTTTAAAAGGTAAAATCAAAGAATTCTGTTTGCCATAAAAAGTTGAAAGAAAAGCAGAATCCAAAAGGGTTGGGTGACCAGTTTTGAAACACTGTTTGAATAAGATGGATGGATTGGAGCTTGCCGTACTTGGTTTGCAGCCAGGAATAATCTTTTCAAAGCTAGAAGTGCTTTTGATCTCTGCCTACTCCTCCTCATCACTGTGAATCTCCAGGGATACAACCCTACCATGCAATACAAGGGAAAGAAAATGTGCTTCAGAAGAGGGAGAGGAAAAAGGAGAAGGAAGCCAATGAAATAGTATCTGAGAACAACACCGCTGCCTGTAATGACACTGACCCGTTGGTGCCAGTGGGAAGAGTTTTGTAATATTTTTCCAGGTCTGCTCTTGTTTTTGATACTAGGCTGTGGAGTTGGTTCTGCAACTCTGTAACACCTTCAACACACTTCCAGGGGTATTGGGAATGGTTCCTACGGACCTGTGACTTGGAAGAAGACCCGAAATGTTTACAGGCCAAAAGTCCCGTCAGGCAAAATTGAGCCAAATTGATCTGACATCTGCGGGAATAGAGACATTGAGGAGCAGGAGTCTCTGCATCACTATCGCTAGCCCAGCTAGAAGCTGGCTGCATTGGAGGTCAAATGTAATGCATTTGCAGTGTACAGCAAAGCCAGGGAATAATTTGGGAAGAAATCAAGGGGGATAATGCACCAAATGAATAGAGCAGGGGGCTCAAAGGGCACATGGCATTGTTTATAATTGAATACACACAGCTCAGATGGAATGGCATGGCAGCTCTAGCTAGAAAAAGTAAGCATCTTGTCTCTCAAGGACCATCAGACCTCTTAGTTACACAGTGCACTCAAAAGCACCTTGGCGTTAATTTTGGTTTAGACTGTACTTGTCAAGAAGAATGTGTCCATGGAATTATTGAGGCTGCAGACCTCTCCCTGGAGGTCTCTTGTTGTATCCTGTAAACACTAGAAAATCAGAATGTCCTGCTCAGAGTGTAACAATCCAGTCATTTCTAGATACCTCTTCTTCTCTACAACTCAGATGCTGCTAAGACTGAAACAGAATCACCACCTCCTGTTGGGTAGCATATCTTATGATGCATGGGAGATTTTAATAAGTTTTTTCTGTGAGTAATATAATCCCCCGGGACTGTGGATACAGGCTTGAGCCATGGAATAAATGTGGCTTTTTGGGCTTGCACTCGTCCTGAGCAACATTCTCCACTCCAAACCGCACCCTGCGCTTGCTGGCGGGAGAGTATAAACAGTCAGTTGGAAACTTCCTCTGGTTTCTTCCCATTCAATTTGGAAATCCCTGGTATGGAAGTACCCAGTTCACCCCCAGCAGTGACCACCATGCAGACCATTTCTGAAAGTCACCATATTTATGGCTCCGGAGAAGCCTGCAAACCAGTGGCACCCCTGAAGCCGTGCCAGGGAGCCAGGCCCACCAGGGCTGTGGGGCTGGGCAAACCCAGGAGGGACACAGACCACACATCATGTCAGCAGAGATGGATCTCTGCCTGCTAGGTGGTTGAAGGGCTGCCCAGGCCCCACTCAGAGCCCACATTCTGATCAGTTCCTTCACAAAGTTGTTCTCTTTTGTTCACCACCCTGCCTCACATGCATACTTACTCATGTTGTTCTTGGAGTGTCCAAGACAAATGTGTATCACTTGGTGTTTCCCTTGCTTGTCTCTGCATCACCCAGCCCCACAACTCCTGTCAATTCCCTTTCACCAGCTGTTTGCCAGAGCATTATTTATTTTCCAGAAATGGTATCCCCTAGCGTTTGGCATCCTGCTGTATACAGGGAAACCAAAATGTAATCTTTTCTGAAAAAGAAATATAGAAAGAGAAATGGAAAAATGGTAAAAGGGGAGGAAGGGAGGGAGAGAGAAGAAAAGATGAAAAAAACTTGTCTTTGCCCTCAAAGGCTTTCTTTTAAAGTTTTATGAGTTTGCTGACAATGTTAATTTACTGGCATCTCCTTCAATACCCTACCTACTCCATAGAAACTTTAGCCAGCTTTTAAAACCAAACTGAATTCTAGGGAAAACTCACAAGATGCACAGAAAAGTAAATTTCAACTTGTCAAGTGTTACACTGATTAGTAGTAGAGTAAAACAAAATCTCAAAGAACAACCTTCCCTCTCACTTCTTGTCAAAACCCACATCCTCCTGTTTTGCTCCCTTACCACCACCCTCACCTTAAAAACAAAAGCAATAAAAAGGAAAATAAAATAACCCCCTTTCTAACCACTTGGGAGAATGAAAGCTTTGAAAGCAAAACAATTCCATAAAATGATCCAAATTCAATTCAAAATAAACTGGTCTCGCAGAATAAGTTCGGTTATAATATTTGGAAAAACCACTGCAGACGTTCCTACCCGAGGTCTGGTAAAGGGCAGCCACAAATTGTCTGATCACAAAGAAGGAATTTCCCCCTCACTGTTTTGTGGCAAGTGTACATGAGGCTGAGAGTGATGTTCAAAGAAGACGAGCTGAGCTCAGCTTCTGCTGAGTGACTGACCCCTTCTCAGTCTCCACATTAAGTAACAGTAAAAGTGAAGTAAGGAGAGGGGAGGAGACACAGCTCCATAGATCAGCTGTGGTGGGAGCCAGCACAGACACAAGATGCTTAAGATTAGCAGTGGGCAGGAGGGAATCCCTAAAAAGTGTTTTCAAGTATCTTGATTATGGCTGATAGGAACAGAAAGCCCAGATGCTGGCATGAAAATTTCTCACCCCCTGCATCTCTGAAGAACTAACTCAACAGAAGAATTCCAAATATGAGGCCCCTTTTGTGTGCTCTCAGGTAGAGAAGACACTGGATATCTTCAATCCCAGTAACAATTCACCGTGTCAAGGGGAGCTCAGTAGAAAATAAGAGACCCACAGGTTCTTGCTGTAATCATTGTTTCTGTGTCAACATTCATTATCTTTCAGATTCATTCAGCACATGAAAAAAGTTTAAAAAAAGGGAAAAGAACTATAAAATAAGCTGGCCTCCATCCTGTCTTACAGATCTGGGTGCAACCCCAGAAGCCTTCTCCTAGAGCTTGTATAGGGTCAACCAACAAGGCAGAAATGAAATCAAGTGAAACAAAAGCTGAGGAGAAGCATCATATGCATCGTATTTGGAATCCTTCAGTGTTTTGACTGCTAAATGGGAGGTGCTGTGATTAATCTGTGATTATGTGACTCACCATAATTATGTCTTGTTGAAATTGAATTTATTGAAGCATGAATCATTCCACCCAAAGTAGAACCTAATTGCACGATTGCTGTGGCAGCCATTTAGGGTTTAGAGGAGAGGTTGCTATGTTGGGTGAAGACTTCCGCTCAATTCAGGCAATGAAAAATTCTGTCTTGTGACTTGCAAAAGAGTGAAACTTGTCTCTGAAATGAGAGGAGAAGAATCTATCCCAGTGGGGCTCCATTTGAAATGCTGGGAAATGATCAGCCAACCTGATAGTGAAAAGCTTCCTTAGGCTGAGAAGGTACATTAAGGATCAGTTTGGGTCTGTGAGCCTCTTGTCAGTATTTGAATGCTCAAGCCAGAGGCTTCCCACTACTTCACTGTTATTTCTGGGCACATGCTCACCAGCACTGGTATATATTCACAATAAACCTGTAATTTCATCAGTAAAACTAGACTAGGGGAAGATGAGCCTGGCTCTCTGGCTTTGGATGACACATGCAAGAGCTTGAAGTATGTGGTGTGTCTGTGGGGTGTCTTCCAACCAGCAGCTCTGTATAATAGAGAGAAAACTAAGGTCAACTTGGATTTTTTCCCCCCATTTTAAAGGAGAGATCCACATTTTCTATTCAGTTGTTTGGATTTTTGGATGGAAAAGACTTTTTTAAATGGAAATTTTTATGGGTAGACTTTTTGTTCCATTTTTTTACCAAAAAGCCACATTTAATGAAACTGTCTTTGTATTCAGTTTAGGAGGGAAAAAAAATTTACATTTTCTCTGCTGATGTAAAATGGACCTTTTTTCCTAACAGAGTTTAGTATAATTATTGCTCGCATACATGAAGGAGTGTAAACAATGACTCTCCAGGGTAAGGAGTTTTGTATAGTTGTTAAATTTCCTGCTCTATTTTTAAAATTCTTACTGCTGCTGCTGTTGTCTATAACACAGCAATAGCAAAGGCCCACAATAGCAGTTAAGGCTGAAACGGGGATGAAAATTGCAATTAAAAGCAAAACCAAAGTTAGGAAATACTTTGCAGTCCATAATTCCCAAGCAGGCAGAAGAATAAGACTAGAAAAAATGTATTAAATTTACACTGTTATTTCCCACTTAATGCCCATTCAGAGATCTGTCACTAGGTTCTAGGATAAAGGAAACAATCCTGCCTCATATCACTAAACCACAGTGCTCTGCGTGCTATTGTGTCCCCCCAATTATATTTAGTCAATGGGAAAGGGATGCAGGAGTCCCATCTGGTACAACAGAAGATGCCTCTTTGCTGGGATCACATCTGTTTTATGTTCACACTGAATGTTGGAAAGGAGATGTGGAGCCAGGGTATTTGCTTGGCTATTACAGATTTGTTACTTGTTTCTAGCAATGCACCCTTGAAAGCAAATATTCAGTGCAAAATAGCTGGGTTTTATGGATCGGGAAAAGGAAATAAATATGATAATTTTTGAGAGACACTATATGAGTGTGGTTTCATAGGTGTTGGATCAGTCATCAGGAAGCTCTCCCCTTCAACAGGAGAGGCTGCATAAGGTGTCAGCTTTTCTTTCCTATATCTGCCTCTCCAGAGAACCTTTCACTGACTCAGCCAAAAAACTTTCCAAATTTTGGTCTGATTCTAGAAACATTGGTTCTTGTGTAGATCATCCAGGATCCCATTTTTTTTAAAAGGCTTGACTTATTCACCTGTATGGCTGTCCAGAAAAGATTCCTCTTCATCCTGGTTTCTTGCAGAGACTCCTTTTTTTGCTCTTAGATTTTTTTGGAATGGAGAGATAGAGTCACTTCTTGTTGTTTCATTGCCAAATTCTGATTTTTCAAAATAAAAAGTAAATTTTCAAAACAAAAGTAAATTGCAGAAGTTGTTCTTTTTGCATGCAAAGGTGACAAGAGGAAACCTTTTGCCTAAAACTGAAGTTGCATTCAAGCAATTTAGTCAATAACTATATTTTCTGAGGTCCATTTATTCATGGTACAAAAAACTTTTGAAACTAATCTCGAGCACGATGCTAGATCAGTCCTGTTGCCACATTCATGTGTCCATTTCTGTCTTGACATTGCTGAATGCTTAAAGTTTAAAGGAAATCATGTAAAAATCCTTGCTCCAGGATGACCCACTGCTTCTCTTCTGGGGTTTGGAAACCAGACCCTGCAGTCCCTGTGCATGGAATAGCACATGGTCTCTGCAAAAAGGACAGGTGAGGCTTGCACAAGAGGAGGGAGGCAACAGAAATAAGTTCCCAAGGCTGGGAGGAACACCTGTTCTTTGCCTTGGAAGAGCCCTTGATCTTCTTTCTGGTTCTCTGCATCTGCCAAGTGGAGTTAGAGCTGCAGAGAGGGATGGATGAACACGTGTACAGATGCACAGCAGTATTGCAGGCCACCGAGACAGAGAGACAAAGATGGCAATAAAACAGAACTTTTAAAGTCATTCTGCTACTCCATCCCCGAGCAGATTTGTGGATGACTGCCCTTTACAGAGTGAGAGAAATGGAAAAAACAGTGACATTTTAAGATCAAGGTAGCTTCCATGATTTTGCCACAGAATTCGCTGATGGCTCTGACACCTTAGCTAAGAAAACTAGGGTATGAGTTTTGTTGTTTTACCAGTAGTCTGTTCCTGATCCACACCAGAAGGTCTGAACAACAGCAGTCAGTCATCTCACAGAGCATGGGGCCAGTCTTGATTAGATGGACAAATGTGATCTGACCACGAGATGTCTGCTGTCTCCACCTCCACAGGACTCAATCTGCTGATCAGGCAAGCAGGTTCCAGTTATTGGCATAACTTCCATCCTCTCGCTATGTTAAAATCTTATTTCTCCTGTGTCCAGCAATAAACTGCTGGGTTTGTAGTTCTCAAGTTTCATGCTAGGTAAAAGACACCATTGGTCCAACAGTTGACTGTTGGCTGGAATCAAATACTTATGTATTTCTATCTATCTATCTATCTATCTATCTATCTATCTATCTATCTATCTATCTATCTATCTCCTCTCTATCTCTCTATCTCTCTATCTCTCTATCTATCTTTCTAATCTATCTATCTGTCTTTCTATCTATATGCATTTGCTGAGAAATGTATAACCAGACCTTTTGATGAGTGTTTTGCTGATTTTATCTGCTTCCCTTTTTCTTTTCCAGTATAACATTTTTAAAAAGCATTTTTTAAAGGAATAAAAATTCCCTCCAGAAGATGTTTACAGACAGAAAAAAGAAACTTTATTTTCTCTTCAAGCCCCTACTGTTATTCATCTGAAAGCTGCTACCTTCCTCCCCACCACCTCTGCAGATGTCTTCACCAAATCAAAACTTTTACTCTAGAGTGCTTTTCCTGGGAAACGGAGTTTAATGTGATCATGTTGTTTATGTGTCAGCCCGTATGACTTCCAGCTAACAGCTTTGTAACCTGACAGGCAGGAAAGAATGCCTAAAAATATTGTGACTATCATATTTCATCAAAATAAGCAAGTGGAGAAAGGAGAAAGACTTTCTTACTCAGGGATCACACCTTTTATTGAACACTAGAGAATCCGCACAAGTGAGAGTCTTTGGAACGAGCTTTTGTTTCTTCCTCTACTTATGGAATCACTTTGTCTGTGAGTTGTCACTGCTCCCCCTAATTACAGCCCCCTCCCCTGGGCTGTATCACTTTTTCAGCAAGTGTGAAATATTGCCTTGGAACCTATCATCCCACAATTCACCTTGGGTCTGGCCTGGAGGATTGTGCAATTTCTGTGGTCTGCTCCAGTGCAAACAGGAAAGAGAACCCGAGCCCCAGTTTTTACAATGTGCAGCTTGCGTGCAGGAAGCGGACCTGCTCGGCAGCATCTCTGGGATGTTTATTGCTCTGCGCTCCCGCCAGCGAGGCCAGGGCCATTCGCTCTGTTGGCGGAGGGCTCGGAGCCGTCAGCGTTCATCGGGCCTCTGGTGGCCCGTCATCCTGCTGGAGGTCAGCTTGGGCAGGCCACCAGAGGTTCTTAGGCGCTGCTTGAGGAACAGGGAAAGGTTTCCTCTTTTTCCAGAGAGGTGATGAAAACAATTGCAATGCTTCCACACACCCCCCAGCCCTAAAAAATGAACGAGCTCCAAGTTACAAGCCAAATTTATTCGCTTGTTTTCAACAGCAAGCCTGTGTCAAGTGCTAATGGCACAGCCATCTGCAGTACAGTTGAGACTGTAGGTGAATCCATCTCTGCCCAAGAGATCCCCTTTCTTCACCCTCCTGCTACATTTTCTACCCAGCTCCATTGCTCTATGTTACTTTGGTTTTGTCACCTTCTGGGGGTGAAGCTTCTCTCTCTGGAGACTTGGAAAACTGGGTTGAATTCTTCAGCCTTTTTGTTAATTCATCCTATTCATATCCACATGGGATGAAGCCCCATCCTCCATGCAGTGGTGTTTCTACAGTCATTAATACTGCACAAATCAATCCTACAGCTCACTAGTGAGTAGTTCATGCCAGCTAAAACAGACAAGCTCTAAAAAAGCCTTTCTCCCACACTTTTCAAGTTATCCAAATCCATCAAGGAATAATATCTTTTTCTGAATAAATTTTTTTATCCATTGACATGTTTCCTTCATAGTTATCTTTACTCAAAGGAGGAAATGGCCTAGTCCCTGTTTTTTACTGCAGACAAGGAATTTGCTTTCTCTCCTCTAATCTTTCACACCATGAAAACAGATGTGTAGATGTGGCATGATATTTTGGGACTCCCTCTTCTAGCTTTCCAGACTCTGTGCCCTGTCACTAGTTTGCTGAACTGGGTCACTCCCTCCAGTAAGTCACTTTCTCCCTCTATAGACCTTGGTTTCTCTACCTTTTATAAACTACATTTGTGTTTCTGGGTGAGAAGAAGACTTGAAGAACACAATATTAGTAGCAGCACAAAGGCTAGTACCACATGTACACTAAAATTCAGGAGATTCTTAACCTGCCTTGGTTAAGGCAACTTTTGTACTTTGTCGTTTCACCTACATGTTCTTTTGACCCTTGAGCAGCGCTGGGAGATTCACATGTGTTGGGACAGAAAACTGCCTTCTGCATGCCTTGAGCATGTAATCCAATCCTGGAGAGCAGAGGGAGCCACCACACACATTTGTAGAAAGCAAGTGGTCCTATGTGCAGCTGCAGAGGTGCTCCTGCCTGGGGGCAAGATCTGAAGTCCAGACATCACTGTCCCAGGGTTTTAGGTCAGACATCACAACTGTGTGTCAGCCAGACATGAGAGGCAATGAGCCCCCAGAGAGGGGTTAAGAAGTGAGGACCTTTGAGACACACAGACCCTCTCCTCAAATGGGCATTGGAGGAGCTATAGGACATGCAATCTCTGAAGTGTTGAGCTGTATCTATCCAGGGCACCCAGGACTATGGAAGTATTAGAGCTAGAAAAGCAGTAAGCTGTGCTGAAGGCCAGGTTCAGCAAGGGGCAAGGTTTAGTATGTGACTCCAAGCTGCTTCATGTCGCTGTTTCATTATTACTTAAATCACAGTGTTGACTCCAGGAATGAACTCAACAGATCTTCCTCGCTTCCCTTCTCCTGCCCCCAATTTATGTAGTGGATGACCAGAAGCAGCTGAACAGTAGTCCTGCTTTACTAGCACAAGGTAAGACATCTGCAGCAAAAGGTTACCTGCACTGGGTAAGACGGCTTTACACTGGTATACGGGAATATAAAATCTTTCTGCAGCAAAATGTCATTTTAGAGGAAGGGGGGAAATCTGGTTGGATTCCAGTTTCCTGAACTACAGCCCAAATGTGTCTTTCCTTACAAGATCTCAAAGTGCTTTATTTCTAAATCTGTGCTGTGGTGTGTATCCTTATGGTACTCTGCAATGATGAGGCACCCTCCTCCCTCTTGAGACTGCAAATTTCCTAGAAAACTACATATCCCCCAAGGCAAGCAAAAGTTGGAACTTTTTTGACACTCGATGCCACTCCTGTTTGGGTAGTTTAATGGGACATGTAAGAAATCTGATTACTAGCTTATAGAAGACAACACAGGCTTGGACAATTCCCAGGAGGCAACATAATGATGAAGCTGAAACTAAGGGCTAAAATTACCTCAGAGGAAGGGATCCTCTGTAGGCTGTCTCAGGGATAAAGTGCTTCCATTATTTACATTTTAAATGTCAAAACAAGATGTTTTGACATTTACTACTAATAAAAAACACTTCTGACATTTTCTGCAGATTAGAAATTCTGGAATTTGTTTCTTTTTTTTTTCTTCAACCTCATATTTGGAATCTAAAACAAATTTTAAAATGTCAGATTTTCCCTTGGGATGGAGATTCATAATTTTTTCTCAGCTCTAGTTGTGATGCTTGGAATCACCTCTGAGAGCCAAGGGACCTACAGTCCAAACAGTGAAACAGTCTGCAGGCTCAAGCAGAGGAGAATTTCCTCCCTTTGTTCTATATTTTGAAACAGTACTCCCTCTTAATTCTATGCCTCCTTTATCTGATATAGTTTGGCAAAGCAGACAATTCCATCTAATAACTTTCTTTACTTACTTCTTTACTAATCCCCTTTTTGTTTAACCCTGCCTAAATCATGCGTGTAAATTTCCTAGGCAAGAGAAAAGGATCTTAGTGCTGCAGTTGGGACCTGTGGATGATATTTATCTCTCTACAGTTCAGGCTGAGGTTCTGTACACCCCATGGCCATTCCCTGGACAGCCAACAAAGGTCTGAATTCTGAAGACTGCCAACATCTTGTCTGGATATCCCACATCCAACCCCAGTAAAAGACCGGGAGTTGACCCTTACTATCTGCCCTGTCAGCAGGAAGTGCATTACACCTGGGGAAAACTGAAAAGCAATGAAAATCTGCTGACTATTGCACAGTAACCAAGACATGAGAAACACACATCTTTATCCAAAGATTCTGCTAATATAGTCAGGTGTCAAGTCCCTATTAAACAAGTTTGGATGTGATGCTTGAGGCCCAAAGGAGCTTTTGTCTGACCAAACTCTGTGCATTTAAATAAGAGAAGGGTAGATGCAGGGAGCAGAGCATGTTGCTGGGACAACATAAAAAGAGTCTAGGAATAAGAAGTGGGTAGTGTGTTCCCGTGTGCTAGCAAACCAAGGCACTAAGTTGATTGCTTTTGGACTTGGCAGTGTAAGGAAGGCATGTCTGAGCCTGTGATCAGACCCATGAGGGACTGCTCAAGTTCTTTCACATACCTTTGCAAACAGGCTGTTGCTCCAAGATGTGCCACATTAAGGGTTAGTGCACATGATTACAGTGTTAGCATTGAACATGAAATAAGACAGGCCACTTACCCACAACAAAAACTGTTGATACTGAGGACTGGTCCGTCTGATGATGCTAACCAGTGGCAGCTGCTCTAGGATAAATGCAAGAAACCCCATGACAAAAGGCACAGGTTATGTGAAGACTTTTGATAGTCAGGATAGCATATATCCCGCAGTTGTAGGATGTGTTTTATTTTTGGTTTAGAATTAGCTGTTGCAACCCCAGATGATCAAGCTCTTATTGAACATGACAAATCTTTAATTGACTATATCAGTGAACTGCAAAGAATCATGTTCTCTAGAAGATGTATCCTAAATAGATGCCCTAAAAAAATTTGGCAAGGCATATACATCCCAAAGAAAAAGTGAATAAAGGTAAAGCAGGTCTGATGGCATGCCAAGGAGTGAGCAAGGAATCATTAGAAAGGATGAGTAAAGGAACAAGTGTTGTCACCATCTTCCCTTTACAGAAGAACAGTGTCTTTGAAAAGAATCTGACGGGATCTTGATGACTACTTGAAAATTTACTAGTGTTGTCTCCAGAGCACATTCCTCACAGGCTGTTAGCAGCAAAGATGCTTTTGGACTTCAATAGACTGTCAGAAATTCCTGTCACAGCTTTGCCAACACAGGGTATGTAGCATTGTTCATCTCAATTAACTGGGGGCCTGAACATAAAGCTGATGTTTAAAATAACTGGACCCCTGGTTAGACTATCTCATTTAGTATTAATGTGGCTTTAGTGTGATTTACCTTAATTCACTCTGGGAGTGAAGTTGATGACTTAAATCTTGGGAAAAGAAGTGTATTTAAGATAGAATTTCAATCTTAGGGACAAATAAACTTGTCCAAGTTATTTTGAGTTAAATAATCTGTTTGGAAAAAAATTAATTCAGATTTTTTTTTTCTTAAATGTTTCTTTGCAAATAAATCTGTGCAGATAATGGTTTTCTCATCCTGTGAAATTCTCAGAGACTTCAGAATTTTTTCATGTCCCACCACAGAATAAACTCAAACTCTTTTGTAGTGGTTTTGGTTCATTTAGTTGGTATTTTTGGGGCTTTTGCTCTCTCTTCCCTTCCTTTCCTTGAACAAACAAACAAAAACTATCTCTCTCTGGAAAAGAGTCAGCTGACTAAAATAGCAGAGATCTCAGCTGGGGAAGGAGACATTGCTCTCATGAAGTCAACACAAGCCTTAAGACAACCTTTCAACTTTTTATGCTTACAAATGGGACCCCAAAACACCATCCTCCTAGTTGAGACCAGGTCATACTTATTCCAACACATATATCCCCTATATTAGCAACTGTTCTGAGCTGAAGGAATCTACATTTGATCAGAAATTTCATCATCAAGCTGGGAAACCCACCTTTATTGAATGATTTGATTTAGTTTATTTTATAATAATGCTTTCTTGTAAAAACATATGTGGTAAGAAAGTTGGAACAGAAACATTGTCTACTGAAAGCCATTGCAGTCAACAGTCCTGTCAGTCTGTGAGATATTTTTCCCTGGTCTGTGACCTTTGTGGGCTGCTACTGTCCATCTCAAGGGCCATGCTTGCATGTCTGATTTTTATGTCCTCTCTTGTTGGACAGCCTAAACAATGCCACTCTCTGGGAGGCTTAGAAAGTACCATATCCAAGGGGCTCTACCATCACTCTTCAACTGACCCAGGCCTAAATGAAGTACATAACAAAAGCCTGAGGAAACCCAAGATAAGGAATTAAGTAATGATGAGTCATTTAAATGACCAATAAAGGTCATCTAAATCCTTAGGCTTGTTTAAGATTGTTGGGCTTAAGGCGTGAATCTCATTCCTAAATTGCAGCTTATTTCTCTAGGACTGATACACACAAAAGCATTTGGGGAATATATTTCTGACAGCAAAATTCCAGTCAATGTCTATGTAGCCAAAAGAATTAATGCCAAAGATTTAGTATGAGTTTTATGCCATGAATGAAAAGAAGTAATATGGAGTCTAGTAATCAAACTTATTTTTCTAACTACAAAGATGAAGGAAAAGAACTTGAGAGTATTTTCATTCAAAACTTCAAGTAACAGTAGCAGAAAGAACATATCCAGTATAATTCATTACTACATGTTGTTGATATAGCCTGGTGAATGAGGTTGTAGAAACACCATTTCTCTCCTCAGTGTGTGCAAGGAAGCAAAGATGCAAGCATTCAGCATTCATGTCTAAGAAGTGGCTTCTTAATAAAGATGACCAAAGACAGCAGCCTACCAAAGCCACTTTGCTTGCCAAAGCCAATAGCTTGAAATCAGATGAGAGCAGACAGCAGGACAGCTCCTTAGGTTTTTGATTTGGGGTTGTTTGGATTTTTATTTAGAGGAATTAGTATTACTTCAGCCTCACTACTTAGAACTGGTGGATCTTTGTCCAGGATTGAGTAATCATTGCTCTGAAACTACTTTGGTGACAGAGTTACAAGTGGTCCTAGTAAAGGAAATCATTCAGAAACTTGATCATTTAATACTTCACTGGTTTTGAAGAAGATAGCAATGCTTATATACAGCAACATCTGAACAATGTTGCTCAGAGCTCCAACTTTTTATGGAGAGGAGGCACTTGTGGAACAATGTCATTGTAACAAGGCACATTAGTGCTGTAGTCCTGATCAGGTCTTTCTGATGGCGTAGCCCCTGTGGGGCATATCTTTACATATTATCCCTTCATAGTCCATATTAAAGTCCCTTCTCTGTCCTAAACTTCAGGAACATGGGTCAAAAAAACACCAAGACAACTTTGCTAGGGTGGCCTAAGCAAAAAACACCAACATCCCTGGTGAGAGGTTCACTCTGCCAAGAACTTTTCAGGGATGCAAACACATTTACTTTATGTCATATTGCACCATGTCCTCATTCAGTCATCCTCTAAATTAGCCTATGACTACATCCAGCTGTGTGTTTTTCTCTGATTTTTCACTGGAAGAGACTTTGGGTCGCTGAAAATTCAACCAGAATAGAGCATGAGTGTGCCTGTACTCAGGGGGCAAACCTGAAGGTTCCCAGCATGGGCTGGGAAAGGGGGAGCTTGTTTGGATAGCTGGGACAGTTGCTTATTCAATGTATTTCCCTCTGTCCATGGTCAGTTTGCAGTGTGCTATAAGACCCTTAGTAAACTTGATGAGGAAGCAGGAATAGAAACAAGACTGAAATTCCCAAGTAGGTCAGGGAGGGTAAAATTTCAATCTGCCTACTTTATTGGAGAACACATGAAGGGACAGGACAATATTCATGACACAGACTTGGCAAACTCTGAGCCAAATTAACAACATTAACAACATAAAGCTTGGGTGAATTTTTTTCTCTTTTTTTTTTTTTTCTTTTTTTTTTTTTTTTTTTTTTTTTTTTTTTTTTTTTTTTTTGTTTTCTTTTTTTCTTTAAGGAACGTTTGGAGCCAAATTTCTAGGAAGGACAGCAGTGAATCAGCCTTGCAATTCCTGGTAATAGGGGTCTGGTGACTCTTCCACATATACTGGAGGTTATCCGAACACTGCTAGCAGGAAGGCAGCTATACATTTGTCTTGCAGCAAGGACAGAAAGAAAAATGAAGCAGGGTTTTTCTTCTCCCCGCCATAAAACTTGAGCATTCACACTCAGAGTCACTGCAGACAGCCCTGGGACCTATAGAAGAGACTAGCAACTGGCTATAAGCACTGTAACTTAGAGCACATTCCACACAAAAAAAAAAAAAAAAAGAGGAGAACTTAGGAATAACAGAAATAGAAGAATAGAAAGTGCCTCATCAAGCAAATTCCCAGCACCCAGCTCAGAGAGAGGTAAAGGATCAAGAGAATGGATTGAGATTTCTGTGGCCAAATGAAAGAGAAAACATAAGGGAAGAATAGGAGTGTATAAAACCAGTTGATGCCTTCCAGTAAATTTTGCAATGTTTGCTTGTCAGGAGCAGTTCTGTTCTGCACTGCTGATGTCTGTAATCTTCCTCTTTCTCTTGATGCTTCCTGCTAGGGATGCTCACTGAATGAGCTCTTTTTCTTCCAATGGCTTATGCTTATAGAGGAAAGAAAACATATCTTCTTATATTCAGTTATTGTGGTGGGGAAGAAAAAAATCCAGTATTTTGAGCTTTAAGGCAAAGGTAGCATATTTAGTATCCTATTCTGGAAGTGATCCAGATGAAAATTCTTCTGGGTGTAAAACATTTGCCCAGGTTTACTCACATCTCACCTCAGATGTTTGTTTGTCCTATATCCAACTGATCCATGGTGTGTGATCATGAATCTTAACTCTCTGCAATTTCAGCTCATGGAAATTGAAACCAGTCATCCGAAAATCTGATACTTTCAGATCAACTGAGGCTTCTTGGAAGTCCATACAGGACACTGCTTTTGGGTATCACATCCAAACTTCTCTGAATTCCTAGAAGGGAGGCTTGGATTCAAGGCTGTGGAAGATTGACTGTGCCTCATGAAGTGCATGTATGTAAAGTTCTCAGAGGCAGCAGTGTCTTGTCAGTGAACATTCACCTTCCCATATGCCACCAAGTTTGAAAAATAGAGATTATTTCCAGATGCTATAGAAATTCTGCTATGAATCTGGGAAAAGATTCTTAGATCCTGCCTAATCACATAACAAATTTTCCAAAATTGTGATCACAGTTTTTGTAACTGTTCACCAAAATCTGCTTTTGTCTTTGGTTTTTGCTCTCCTGTGAGTGTGTATTAACCTGCAGAACCTAAATGCAATAACCCCTGCTAGGTGTTCCCTCTAGGAATTACAGTCCTACAAAAGAGACCATCAGTTCCTGCTGAAGGTGTTTCCAACAGTGTTTCCCCAGCATTGTTTGTTAGTCATTTTCTTTACCAAGAAAATCACTGCAGCTTGTTTAACAGAAGAAGGAATGAGAGCTCCTTCTTGAAGTCCCTTATTTATAAAAGAGCAATTAAGGATATGTCCATATAGCCTAATTGTGCCCTCTCCCTTCACACGTAAAAATACTTTTAAGTCACATTTCTATCGGAAAGTTGCAATACAGACTTTTGGACCCTGCAGTCAGACACCATGCAAACAAATAAGAGTTCTCAGCTATCATCACCTCCAGCTAAAATTATAATGACTGAATTATGTCCAATTTACTCAAAGGCAATGTTAGTTGGAAAGATGAAAAGAGATTATTTTTATCTTTTGCTTTTTTATTTAAGTTTTTTCAAAGAATAAATCTTCATTTGCGGGGGTGGAAATTCCTTCTAGCACTTGGTTTAGTAGACACAAGGAAAAAAAACACACTTTGTCTATTTTTATTTTTTAATAATTAATGTGGTTTGATTGGTCACTTCCCAGGAATGCTTCAGCCTGTTTGATGCTGATGAAATTGTGGTGAAGTTAAAGAAAAGAAGAGGTTCAGCACTTACACAAACTGTCCAGTTTCTAAGGCATCTGGTGTTGGTATGAAAATTAAATATGGCTATCATGCATCACACATGATGGGACCCACTTTTACTGTTGTGAATCCAGATGCTATAAACCAGACACATCCTGGAAGCTGATTAAGCACCACTTGGTGAGGCTAAATCCAATGAAGAAAACCATGACGTTGTCAGAGCAGGATCTAGGCATGACTCCTATGGTCATTTTTCAGTTTCTTTGGAGAAAGAACTGATGTTGGTGGGTTCATGGGGCAGAAAAAGGATGTGCCACTGCATAAACATGGGAAAATGCATATTATTGTGTCATCTATACCTTGAGAGTGAAAGAAATCATTGAAGAGTGAGGGAAAACTCGGGAAAGGTGTATCTAGCAGCGCCAGGCTGCAAGGTGGTGGGTCTGACAGGCTGGTGTCCAGATGTGAGATGTGAGCCCTGTTCCCATGGGGGTATGATGCAGCTGTGCACCATTAGCCTTGCCTGGGAATGAATGCCCAAAGCCAGGAACACTTATGTTCCAGAAGCAAAGTCTGGTGGTTGAACACCTCCAGATGGATCACTTGAGTAAATTTCTTCCAGTTGAGACTTGACCTGGGCCAGGTTTAAAGCACATTCTTGTGTAAACACAGTTTGCAAGCACAAATGTGTGGGTTTGGGCACTGTGTGCTCTGCACATGGGTCTTTTCAATATAATTTTCTATTAAAAGGGCAAGACCTTTTAATTGCTGCATTTCTTTCTAGTGGGTCTTCTGCTTCCCAAGAGGCATTTGCTACAATCTATGCCACAAACTCTCAGCTAGAGTCCTCTCCCAAAACATTGTGACTGCTGCAGGGCCAGAGTCTCCCTCAGACAAGAAGCCAACAAGACCTGAGTGGGTTTTAGACCATGCGCCACTGTGTACCTGTACTGGTTTCGCCAGGTACGGCCTGGTTTTTGGTAGCAGGGGTGCCACAGAAGTGGCTCCTGAGAGAAGCTCCTGGAAACTTCCACCATGTACAGTGAAACCAATCTCTGATGGCTCTGAAAGCTGGACATGCTGCTGGCCAAAACTGGGCCAATGAGAGAGGTTGGTAATGCCTCTGTGATGACATATTTAAGAAGAAAATCAAAACAAAGGCACAGAGCTTTTGTCTTCGAGTCAGAGGAGAGGAGGAGGTGAGAACATGTGAGGGAAAACAACGTGGAGACACAAGGTCAGTGGAGAAGGAGGGGGAGGTGGTGCTCCAGGTGCCAGAGCCAAGGTTCCTCTGCAGGCCATGGTGAGGACCACGGTGAAGCAGCTGTGCCCCTGCAGCCCTTGGGGATCCACAGGGGATGCAGAGATCCACCCACAGCCCATGGGGATCCACGTGGGATGCAGAGATCCACCCACAGCCCATGGGGAGGTGCCTGTGCCGGAGCGGGTGGATGCCTGGAGGATGCTGTGATCCTGGTGGAGAGAGAGGCCCCTGCTCCCAGGCTGAAGCAGCCTGTCCATGGAGAACTGCACCCCGTGGGAGACCCACACTGCAGCAGTTTTGGGAGGGCTGTGTGCTCGTGGGAGACCCACACTGCAGCAGTTTTGGGAGGGCTGTGTGCCCGTGGGAGGGACTCACGCTGCAGCAGGTGCGGTGTGGCTGCTGCTCGCAAGAGGGGACCCACGCTGTAGAAGTTCATGGAGAACTGTCTCCCATGGGAGGGGCCTCACGGCCTCACAGGAGAAGACTCCTCTCCCAGAACAGCAGAAGGAAATCTTGGTGATAAGCTGACCAAACCCCTATGCCCTCTCTCTCTGCGCTGTTGGTGGGAAGGAGGGAGGGGCTTGGGGGAAAAGGTGTTTTAAGGGTTTATTTTACTTATCCTCCTCTGATTCTGCTAGCAATAAATTCACTTTTTAACTTTAATTAAGCCTGTTTTGCCCTTGAGGTGTTTTCTCCTGGTCCTTATCTCAACTAATGAAACGCTCATTAATTTTTTTCCCTCTCTCCTCTGCCCAGCTGTGGCAGAGGAGGGTGAACAAGCAACTCTCACAGGTGCCTGGCATCAGGCCAGTGTCAAACCACAACAATACCAAAACGGTTACTGATGCTATCACAGTCCATGGGGCGATTTAGTGAGCTGGAAGACAGAAACAGGTACAATCTACAGTGTGCCCATTAGGAAGCCATGTGGGTGAAAGAGACAACATTGTCCTGGTTTCCAGGCTCTGGTGTGAAAACAGTGCAGATATAGCCAAAAGAGGATAGTGCATAAGCTGAGGGCTGCCCACCACCTAAGGGGCAGTGAAAAGCTGTCTAACAAAACCAAGATGAGTATCTGCAGCCCCAGCATCACCAAGAGAAGCTGAACCACACCTCAATTCATCACCCATCTATCTTAAGAAAAGCCTGAGGGAATGAGCGTTTAGCATATCACTTCAGGCTGCTGCTCATGATGTCAACATCTTTTTCTTTAGTTCATCTTTTTCCTTAAAATATAATCTGTAAGGACCTAGTAATGGCAGTATCCTTTTGTCCGGTTAAGATATCTGGAAAGTCTTCTGCAGTTAAAGTCGGTAGTAAATTGCTGTGATATTCAAAAATAATTTTTCAACAGTTATGTCTTTTTTCCTCATCTGTATGTCTCATTTTTTCACTCAGCTGTAATCATATGAGACTCATTTATATTCTTCATTCTTAGGTAGGTATGACACATTTACCATGAAAAATTTCCTGATTTTCAGACAAGTCCAAGAGTGTCCATCAGATTTTACAGAGTTGAGTTGTCAGGTAAAATATGTTCTTCCACAGCTTTCTGATTCCATAGGTTGTTTGTTTCAGTGCAGAAGGCACAACAAAATAAAGTACCGAGCCAACAAACAAAAATACATACACTCCCCAATAACCTTCCTAGTGATATTCCTGGAGATGAAGAACATCCAACCCCCTGGTCCTCTAATGTCTGTCTAAAACATCCATAGGCTCAAACACAGTTGTCAGCTTTGCTCTGCTGTGGTGACAGCTCAGGGATTTCTTGTGGCATCGTATTTCTGGTAGCAGTTTCCTGGAGAGTAGACCTGAGCTTCTGAGGGAAATGGTTGCACTGTGTGCTTGCTGTGCTGCAGAGAGAGGGTGTCTGCTTGGGGGTGATCCAGGTGTCCATCTGCACTCAGACTCCCAGTTCCACAGGCAGTTGTCTCCCTGGTTTCAGGAGTTGAAAGATCGATGTCTACACAAAGAACATTCTGTATACCTGCAAGCTAATCAACTTCTGCCTCATTTTACAGACAGGTGTTACTGAGCCTTCTGCATGGCTCACACACCCAGAGTTCCATGTGGCTCCTGCTTCCTGGCCATCCAACATGAGCCATCTGGGATGTCCAGCACAGGCTCCACCCACAGTGAGCCCAGCCAGCCACCTCCCTAATGGTAAACCTCTTTTCCCATAATTCTCAAGGCAATGGATCCTTGACACAAATGCGCTCAAAATATAACTGTGTGTGTTTTCATGTCTCAAGGGACAGGAAGGCAAACAAGCGTGCTGGTTTAGCTGACAAGAAGCAGCTCTGTTACATGAATACAGCATGGTTTTGCAGAACGGGAGCTTCCACACATGGGAGCCTTTCAGGACCACGTTGGATTTAGGCTGGTGTTATGTGTCTGCTATGAATGAAACCCACCTCTGTTCCAAAACCAGCCTGCTTTTATGCTGCCATGGTAAAAAAGGATTGTTTTCTTTCTGCAGCCTGATTCAATTTTAAACCCAAAATTTTATTGCTCCTATCTGTATAGGCTTCCAGTAAGACTATTCTCATCTGAGCGAAAACTGTTTTGAGGAAGTTTTACCACAAACCCTTAAATACTTTGATATGATAGTGTCCATCGCACTGACAAACTCAAGGTTAAAAATAGAGTTTACAGGCTTAAGTTTGGCATTCAAGCTGACTGCAGTATTGCAAAGCAATTTAAAGTCAGCAAAATAATGTTTAACATGTCCCAGATCCCAAATCTCCTTGGAGGAGCAAGTTAAAAAAAAATAAGGAAATAAGGAAAAAAAGCTAAACAACCACAACATCAGGTCAGATGGTAAGGTACTGCTGCCAAGCCTCCTCCATACAAAGTCATTGCAGATGCTTCCTGGTCAGTGACAGTCTAAACAAGCAGTGAAACACTTACAGCTGTAAGACTGCATGCCTATCCAAAACAGCCTTCTGGAGGGGAAGGTGCATGGTTTCAGAGAGGGCTCTGATGAAGTTAGGATCCTATGGCAGGATCAGGGCAAACCTGGGGTTAACAGAAAGGGTTGGATGAAGAGATGCATGGGTCTTCCTGCAAGGGATGGTGAGAGCAGTTTATTGGCCCTTTGCTGATCCTATTTGCATTGTTGCTTACAGAATTTGTAGGGGATTTACATCAGCTAGACAGAGGGAAAAGGAGGATTTTATTTCCCTTGATTCATAGGCCCACTTCTGTCCCTTTTTACTCACTTTTCTTCCAGTGCTTTGCAGCCAAATTGTAACTAGAGACAGGGTGTGGGACAAGCATCCTGGTGGTGCCAGAAGTGAGAATTTCCCCTGGAGCCCAGCAGGTGTGAGGTACTCGTGCCATCCAGATAAATCCCATTGGCAGATCTGGCTTTTTGAAGGACTTTTTTTCCCGTAGCCCAGATCTGGCATGGATTATTTTAGATAGATTTTGCCTTTCCCTATGAGGAAGGGATATAATCTGTTCTTCAGTATTCTCTTCGTAATAAACTCCTCCCTGAAAGGGAAGGTGCCAGGAGAACACTTCATGCTCTCACCCTGAGTGTGTGATGGTCCTCACATTCTTTCAGACTTTTACAACAAGGTCTTAAACTTCAAAAGCACATATGTGGATTGTGCTGGGAGAAAAGCACCAATTGTGAAGATGCTTTTTGGCTACAAGTTTCTGCATGGTGGCTTGAAACTATCAAGATGGGGATTTTTTTCCCATCCAATCTGCTTTTTTTCTACACAGTGTGTTGTAGTTTGGTGTAGAGGCTTCACAGCATCACTGAAAAGCCTCAGCAAAAATCAGGTTGGTGATATGCACAACTTTATTAGAGACTGACTTTGGAGCACTGGCCACTTGCACAAGACTTTTATTACAACACATGCTGTTTTCGGTTGTTTATGACTTTGCCAAAGCTGAATGTTTGGGTTCAGGTTTTCCATGCTGGATGTATCCCTTCAAGCTGAATTGCTTTTTGTTGTTCCTCTTCCACTCTCCAAACACTTTTCTCATCTAAGTTGACCTGACAAACATCTAAAAGAAGAAAAGCCACACAGTCCCTATTTTTCAGTCCTGGGTCTGAGCAATACTGAGGAGATTGTGTCAATAAGCATTGCTACACAGAAGGAATTAAACCACTTGGAAAACGTCCGGAAGGAAGTTCTTGGAGAAGCCAAGAACCACAATCAGGTTTCCCTAGCCTGCAAACTGTGTCCTAAATCTCAAGCTCCTTATTATTCTTGTCCCTTGCTGTAGGACTTGTGATTTAAAGGTTAGGATGATGTGGGTGTCACGATGAGTCAGAAACTCTGGGTCAGTCGGGTTAGGGGATCTTTTTTCTACAAAGAGCTTCCCTTGCAGGACTTGTGTTGGAGATGTCTTGTAATGTGGTATTTCTGTGCACTAACCCTGTTCTCATGTGCTGCCCCACGGTCATCTGTGGTATACACTCTCCCTGCTGAATTTCTTAGAAATAAGCCCAGAGCCCGGCCAAACATACAGAACAAAAAAACAAAAAAAAAACCAAAAAATCAAAAACAAAAACAAACAAAAACCCCCTAACCTTTCACAGGAAAGAGTGAATTGGCAGCAGGTAGGGGACAAGGACAGAAAAAGGAGACTGCTGTGAGGATAACAGAGCACAGCCCAACACAGCACCTGACCTGTCCATGCAGAGCTCCAAGTGTCCATCAAGGTGTTTAACATGTCTCAGGAAAATTGATAACATAAGCTCCTTGGTTGCCCTGCTTTCTCTTCTTCTGTGCTCTGCAGATGGCCAGTTTGGACCTGGCCTTGTGGTTCCTATTATGACTTCCTGTGAATGGGCCAGAAAAAACACAGACAGAACCCTGGTGGAAGGTCTCAGGGAACTTTGTGGGACCTACAAGAACACTTTTGTGGTAAAACTGAGGCCTCAGCCACCTGCACCTCTAGACAGAGGTCTTTGAGAATGGCTAACCAACTGCTGGAATGAGATGCCAAAATTCTGGTTGTTTCAGAAGACACCTCTCCAAAATGTGAGGAAAATGTTGCCAATTGAAATTGTTTCAGATGAGAAAGTTTAATAAAGCTGTCTGCTTTCTTTCCCAAATACATAAGATGTGATTTGGTTTAGTTTAGAAATCTGTAAGGACCCACCATCCTTTGAAACCAAAGCAGAATTTTCTTTAGAGGTTGATTCAGAGCAGGAGCCTGATTTCTTGTGCTCTGTATCACCAATCTCCCCACAGCATCTGACAGACAAAGGCAATTAGATGTCTGTACATGTCTAGCTGAACGCTGGGATGTGTGTACTCTGTATGGGTTAAGTAGGTCCTGTTCTAACACACTTCCCACTGAACTGTACTCTTCTTGAGCCTGTGGTGCCTTTCTTCTTCCTGCTCTCAAAAGTGATTGCAATTTACACATAGAGAGATAACGGGTAGAAGCAGAAAGCCAGCTCAGTTATTTCAGTCACATTAAATCAACACTTTTCTTTGGTTCGTGTCTTTATTGTTATGGTCAGGAAGCCTTGAGGACTCAAGGTCCATCCACAAGGATACCTGAATCCGTACATGACTGCACAAAGTGGGGAGGCTTTGGGGGAACAAGGGATTGCCCCTAAGAAACCAGTGCAGATGATAGTCTTAGATGAATTGCAGTCTCTGGCTTGTTCCTTTTGCCTGGTAGACCCAGTCAGAGAGGGTGTTGGATACATCTTCCTGTGATCTAATCCTGATGTGGCATCAGCAGCCACAGGGAAAGCTTCAGCCTGGCTCCTAGTCAGAATCACCCAGCACAAACTGAAGGAGACAGCCCTGCTCCAGCCACATGATATTTAAGACTGGAAAGCTCATCCAACTGAAACTGAACTGCTTTTATACTTCCACTAGTGTTCAACCAGATCAGTTCCCTGACAGCATTCATCATGAGACCACAGGGATGCCTCTGCTGATATAAGAGCAGAGAATGTGGGGTAGGTGGATTTGCCCCTGAAGATTAATGCTGGCTTTGCTTGCCCTGACTCAGGGCAGTAGTCAGAGACAGACACAACTCTGTGACATGCTCTAGATCCAGAACAACACAGTTCTGTGAAATTTCCTTACTTTGAAAATACATCAATGGACTCTTGGTTCAAATTTAAAATGATATATAAATCACAGCATTTTTTGGCTTAAAATACAATGCCTTACCAAAAAAAAAAAANATCCAGCCAAGAACTGTAATAAACTGTCAACATCAGTCCTGTTCACTTCATTTTGGGGTGTTGTTAGTCCTTTCAGAAAGGTTTTTCAGCTATGATATCCAGGCTGGTGGTCCATGGAGATTTTTCTGTTCCTGTAGTTCTGTTTTTTCTATCTGAATCTGATAAACCTCATTAAAAGGAGTCAGAACCCTATGGGATGAAATGTCAGGCCTGTCTTCAAGAAATACTGTGCTCTGAATTGACCCAACACAAGCTAGCTCCACGTGGGATCTATTGCAGTCATTATAGTGCATTGCTGAGCCCAGCTAATACGAGGTTTTGAGAAGTAGATTATATTAGTTGCCACTCAGCACCTTGTGATTGCATTTCCATAGCTTTTGGACCAGTTTGGAGTGTGGGCAAAACATGTCCTGCCTGCCTGCTTGCATAAGACTGTGGATCCACGTGCATGTGTATCTAATCACATAAATGAATTCTCTAGGTGATACGAAAATCCTTGCCCATAGTACAGGAAGGATGTAAGAAGCTGCATAGTCTTTGCCTTCCTGAAGTGCTGGGGCCACTTTGAGTATAAATCTGAACATTAAAAAATTTCCTGAGGGAAGGCAGGGCCAAGTGAAGGTATTTCAGAGCTACACAAGTAATATAAAACTGCAAGAAAGCCATGAAGATTTACGGACAGGGTGTCCTCTGTTCCCAGGTAAAGGAAAACAAGCACTTCCACAAGAAAAGGGGGAGGAAGGGGAAAAGCATAATTCTTGCTGTAAATTTCACTTAAATCAGGGCTGTGATACAGAGACAGCACGTGTGGCAGCTCAGCTTGGTTTTCACAGTCCCATACCTTGTTTGTTTGATTTTGGTGGGTTTTTTCCCTCAGATGCTGTTCTGTCCTGAGCCACCCATGCCCTAGTCATCCCTGTGACATAATGCTTCTATGTTAATACATAGCTGCCATCCCACATATTTGTGCCTGCTTCCTGCACCCTGCGCCAAACCTACCTTGGTTTTGCTGCCACACGGTTTCAGCCTTCACTCAGCTACACCAGTTCTTGCCAGTTCAACTTGTCATCAGCTCTAAGGTCAGTTCCTCACTGACATCCCATTCACACGTCATCAGGCAGCCATGGGCTCCCAGCTAAATCCAACCCTAAAAAAGAAAGGGCTTAGCAGTTCTATAAAAATTAAAGAGTTGCCTTTGTTTGTCTTCATCACCTCCCAGGTGACACTCTATTGAGAGCAGCAGCTCCTAGTCTGAGCCTTGTGTCCATCAGGAGCACTACGTGGCAGGCAGATCTTGTCCAGGAGGAAATCAGCATGGAGTAAAAAGCCCACAGTGGAAGCTACTGTTGCAAGATACATCATTTTGTTCAGGTTTTTTTCTTACAGCAGGCTGTGTCCATCCAGTGATATTTTATTTACCACTTCTCAATTGTCTTAGGAATGTTTCAGACAGGTATAGTTGGTTGTCAAAGAAGGCACTAAAGCCATTCCTCCTTGCCAAGGTTTGACTCCATCCCAGCAGACTCAATTGTTCCTCAAAGTGAGCGGCACATTTTGATTGCATTCCCACCAATAAGAGGTAATGGCCACCCCAAATTAATCTCTGATTTGCAGGAGCAGGGCAGGGTGCACCAAGAGGAGGCAGTGACAGTGAAAAGATTAAGTGAGTTTTCTGTCATGCCCATCAGACTCTCCACAATATAGTTTACAGGTTGAGGGCGTCTACAGCGATGTTTTCTTCTTTTTTGTTCCTCCCGGAGAATGTCTCAGTCAGAAGAGACATAAAAATGATCACAGAGCACCGAAGGGTTCTGAGTGCTTTGAGACAGCAAATGGATTTTATGTCCAGATCACTCCTCCCGATGGGTGGAGGGAGACATTCATTTCACCAAACAGAAGAGAAACCAAGGACTGGCTCATTGAGAATTTGGATACAGATTATGAGATAAAGATCTCTCAAAGCGCTAGTCTTCTACCACCCCAGGACCCACTATTCATGTCTCCCTCCCCTGGTCAGCAGGGGTCCAACCTCAGATACTGTACACGATTCTGGTAGGGTGCAAATTCCTAATCCCATGAGGTCACAGGTCTGGCTGAAACACCTGCTCCACTGGGACTGATGGAGCAGCTGCTCCTTTCTCTTCTTCCTTGAGCCCCAGGCAACAGAGCTTATGGCAGGGTCCCTGAGCTCATACCATGAAGAATCTATTTTGTTGCTTATGGATAGTTCCCTCTGGCATGGAGAAGTGACTTTTACTCCCTACAGCTTAATCAAACCTCTGATGTGGCATCAGTCCTAAACAGGAGGCATTTCTTCTCAGGACTAAGGACTAGAGACTTTGGCTGCATCCCAGAGTGGAGCCAGGGACTGCAGGTGACCTCCTGCCATGCCCCAGCTGGTGTAAGCTCACCAAGCCCTGCACTCAGATGCTGCACATGGTTTTGTCTCGCAGACCTGTGCATGCTTTCCCTGTGCAGCCCTTTCCAGGTGGACAAGCAGGTCTGAACTTCTGAGTGACCCAATGGTCACGTTAGGAGATGCATTGTGCCTTTGCTCACATATCATTGACCAAGTCACTCTAACATCATGTGGAGGAGGGAGAACAAATAAACTTCTGGTTTCCAGGTTTGCTTGGGAGGGATGCATACCTGGAAAACTGACTTGACAACTACAGCAATCTGAACAAAATACAAGGCCCCAGAACCTGAAGTAGATGGAACCTGCTGAATGAGACTCTTTAGTCCTCCACAGCAGGGGATGGCCTCTTACTGCTGGTTTATAAGCACCATTCTCCACCATGAAAGGGTCTGTTGCTTCTGTGTGTAGTTGCCTGTCACTGCTGGGCTCACTGTGGGAGTGTGGCTGTAAACGTGCTGAAAAGCCAGCTTGTACTCAGGAAGCACAGGAATGCCTGCAGAATAAATAACAATGTAAATTAGACAGGAGTGGAGCTCACCAGCCCCAGCAGGAGTTATCCCCTTGTCCAAACATTGAGCCAGCAGCTGATGAGCTTCCTTGTGTGCTCAGCAGGGCTCCTGCCAAGCTGAAAAGATTAAGAAGGAAAACTTGCCCCAGCTGAACAAATAGCCCAAAGGTTTGCCTGAGGCTCAATAGATGATTAGGGTGGCATGATTAGGCATTAGTTTCTGTAGCCTGAGAGACAGATGCAAGGAGCACCCCATCCAGCAGCAGCTGCCACGCTAGCCTGCAGGACCTGCAACAAGCCTGAAATTCTGCCCTCTGGAAAAGATCTTCACTCAACAGGCAAGAGCAAGGTTCAATCCCAATCATACAAATTCAAATACCATCCACTCTTACTCATGCTCTTCTCTTAACCACAAGAACAGATACCTGGGAAATCAAATGCCTCCTACTTTCTTTGTCCCAGCCCTGGCACAGGGAAACAAGTAGTTTCTAAAAGAGACATCATATCTTCCAGAAATGTTGACAGTCCTCCGTGTTTCACCACTGCTTCTGAGCCCAAGAGTCAAGTTCTTCTTGGCTTATCTCCCCTAGGGTAGTTGATGGCTCAGCAGGGACTGCAAATTTATGTCTTACAGCTAGTGAAGCACGGCTCAAAAACATCTAATTTACAGCCAAGCATTTATGCAAACATAAATCCAGCATTTATCCATAGGGACCAGTGTAATCATACATTAAGAAAAACAGAGCATTTTGAAGCTCTAGTGACAGGTTCAACCCCACCTTCTTTAAATCACCTTCAATGATCTTGGCCTCATCTTAGTTCCCATCTGAAATTAAACCTGCTGTCACACTACTTTTCCTGAGTTTCTGCTGTACCTGAACTCATCACCAGAAACTGATAGCAGGGAGGAGCGGGGGCTGGAGAACCCAGTGAATATTATCATCATGCGGGGAGTTTTTAATATGTTTTCCATCATAGCTATAAACTGAATGGGGACTTTTATGATGCTATATGTATGGCATCCCAAAGGATGGAAAATAAAACATATTTTTATTAAGCCTCTTGAAAGATATAACTACTCATTTTTATCTGTTGGAACTCTACAGATGGGACACTTGACAACTACTTTGCCTTCAGAATGCAAGAAAGTTTGTGGGGTGGTCAAAGTGAATGTTACTAGTGAATGTAAAAGCTGTAATGTTACTAGTGAATGTAAAAGCTGTAATGTTACTAGTGAATGTAATAGCTCAACACCAGGACACCCCAAAACAATGTAGACAGGGTTCGGCATCTCTAGACCCTCAAAGGTCAGTTTTGTCATATCCTGGAGTTAAGCTGTGACTTTAAGAAAAATTTCAGCGGTGATTCTCATTTTGTCTGGTAAAGGACCAAAAAATGTGAAGATCTTTACTCTATGACATTTGATATAAGCAGGTGTGACTTTGCTCTGCTTTCCTCTGCAACTCTTCTTTCACCAGAAATTGCTCACCACTCTAGAGCTGCTTGTGTTGCTCTCTGCCTCCATTCATTCACTAGAGACTAAAATTAGACCTAGCAATGATTCTTCTGAAATCACGGACTCTGGAGGGACACGTAGATTTTCCACCAAACACGTAGAAATCACAGAGTTTTGTTCGTGGGATTGTATGTGACAGGAACCCAGTGGAAAAATACTATTGGGTCTCTGGGAAGTGTTTTTGTACTGTCCTCAAAGGAGCCAGAGAAATACAAACTCTAAAGGGAAAGATCTTCACATGAGAGAAAGTACTGACACATCTGATCTTCCCAGGTGATGTTGTGGGAACAAGAAACAAACAGAAGTCTAACTTCCATATAGCATTTCATGGATTCAGCACGTCATCTCTGAGATGCTTCAAAATACAGGTAGCCATGTCACAAATGCTATCCAGTGGGGATCCCTCCCTGGACTGCGGAGGGATATTAACATATAAATTTGGTCTTAGATCTGTATTCCTTAGGAGGCACCACTCTTCTGCTCTTAAATATATGCACAGAATGTCTACAGTGATTCTGATCCAAACAGAAGGACCCAGAGTTAGAGAAGGACACTTAGATGTGTTTTCACTTCCCCACTCTCTAGGAGTTTCCATCAGAGCACCTACAACCCATATTAGCAGTCTTGTTGATAACACTGTCCTTGTGTAAGAAACAGTAAAAAACATGATCCATGGACACCAAGAGATTTACAGATGCAGAATGCAGAAAGCAGGACAGCGGTTATGGAGCTGAATATATAGCACCCAAGGACAGGAGGTGATTTAAAGAAACCTATAAATATCCAGGGACTTTTCACTGGGGGGTGATTTGGTAAATCACCTCTGAAGCCTTCAACAAATCACATAAATAAAGAAGTCACACAAACAAAGGTAAATCAAAAAGTGTTTTATTTATCAGATACTCTGAAAAGGCCTCGGATGTGGCAGAAAGTTGATTACAAAGTTTAAAATTGTTAACTTGGCAAAAAGAAAAAAAATTACACTTTTCTCCCACTGTGCAGTTCTTTTTCTTTGTCCTGACATCAGACCAAAAGCTACATAAATCTCTGGAGGCATCTCACATTACTTGCGTTGTTTCTGGACTAAAATGGTGTAAGTGCATCTTGGACAACAGAGGTGCCTGTTGCTCCACTGCAGAGGGTACTCTAGGGAAGTGTCCATGGCAAGGAAGGGCTTGGGAAGGAAGGTCACTGTGAGCAGCTCCCCATGTGAAGGCTGTTGAGGTGTGCATGCTTTGCCTGTATCTGTGTTCAGCCTGTACCACTGTTCAGAGATAGGGGTCTGATTTGTCATTTTAAGCCTTCAGCTGTGGAGATCCCCCAAATTACCAGGCAGGCAATTCAGAGCTTGACTCCCCTTGATATTTTCCCAGTACAAAACTGACATTTCCCATGCCTCTTCAAGCCTGCAGTCTCTCTTCTTGTGCACAGAACCCAAGAGCTTTTCAGCATCTTCCTCCATATCCATTCCTCTTTAAAACATGAAGACAGAGAGTGTGTAGGACACTCAAGTTTTCAGTCTTTCCTTTAGAGTTTTCCAGATACTCGGTAAGTCTCTTATTTTAACTCTGGATCTCACCAGTTGCTTTGTCCCTTTTTAGAAGTGTGAGGGCCGTGTACTTCAGCTAAGACTTTGCTGATGCTAAATGGGAGATTATTGTTTTGGACACTTTGTAAGGCAATGTCCTCCTTCATACACCCATTTTTCAGTGCAGCCTGAAACCCTGACTCCCATTTTGTCTGGTCTATTTTCCATCCCCTCAAACTCATATTGGACAATGCAGAACTGCTGCTTTGCCATTTACTCCCCCATCTTGAGTACTACCCATTTGATCCATTGGATATCCTTTCATAAGCAGAAAATTTTATACCTGTCTTTTTGGAAGGAAATCAAATTCATTTCAGTCTTCTCCTGCAACTAGGAAAGACCTCTGCAAATTGCCAAGTCTCCATCTCATCACAGACAGGTGAGATAGAGTTTTAAAATCTTCAAGGTTCAAGCTAAACTCACTTTTAACCTTTTGACCATTCCACAAGATGCTTGAATGTCATGCTCTGTTCTCCAGCTGTCTTCCCATAGTCTAAAAAAAATCTGGCACATTCTCATAACTCAACGTGTCCTTAACTTCCATGGGCTTCAAATCAGTTCCTTCTCTTTAAGAAAATAGTAATTTAAAGGATTCTCTATGTCTATTACTGAACCACACTGGACAACTTCTCTTCCTTTTCTGAAGAGTAAATGGATATTTAATAAATGTCCTGCTACTTCCAGTATCTTATGTGTAGTCATTATGGTCTATAGATCAAACCTAATGATTCCTGATAAATGTCTTAAGTTGCCCGTGTTGCTTACATGGCTGTAATAAAATCACCAGGCAAAGGTATCCGGCAAGAATTGCCTCATTTCCTGACCTCATTCCTCATGAATCTGCCTCATACAGCTGCCTCTTACCCCCATCAAATCCAAACCCTAGAGGCCTGAAAGATTATTGTACGCACCGGAACATGCCAAATTCCCAGTAGATTAACCCCCCTCCATGCACCACATCAGAATGCTTTATCCTTGCTTTGAATAAATCACTTCCTTAAAAATGCCTCTAGTTTAAAGCAACAGACGAGTTCACCCCTGTGGCCCAGTCTTGGCCCTTGTTCTTTGCTGAGGCTGACATTTTATACACAAGCTGATGTCTTCTAAAAGCTTTGAGGGTTGCAAGAGTTTCTCCATTCATCCTTCATTATATGCCACGCACTGTGCCTCCATCAACAAATATGTGTGGTCACTTGCCCAAGGATCCAGGTTCTGTCTGACTCCTCAGGTACTTCAAGACCAAAACATTTGTGGCTCACTAACCTCCTAAGCCAAAATGCTGGGGGTTTTTTGTTGAACTTTCTTGTCTATTTTACTCTTCTGAGTTTGTCTAAATAATTTTGAAGCCAAGTAAACTTTCCCCAACCACAGAAAATTTCAGCATGAAGTTCCACAGCTGAATTGCAAAAATGCATGAAAAAGCATCCTCTCTTCCTTTCTTTGTCCTGCCACTTAGCTTCTTTTGATATACTCCAGTTCTTGAATGAGAAGAGATGGTGGGAAATCATTCCCTATTCATCCTTTCAAAGATACCCATACATATTTCTACCACACCTTTCCCTAATTGCCTTTTTTTCCTGGGCATCTCATTATCTTCTTGTGGATGGACAGATTGTCACTTTTCCAGAGATCTACTTTTCACACAGAACAATTTCTATGATGGACACACACTCTTCAGAAATGGGCTGAGAACCGTCAGCCTTGTTGTGTGTCATCAAATGGCCCTTTCAGTCACTACTGAATGTGCTGCATTTGGACTCCCTCCTTAGACCACTAAGTGGTTAAACACCTGTAGAAGAATGTGGCTAAACGGCTAAGTACCAGTTGCTTTCCCTTCCATCAGTGTGAAATGCCTGAACTTCTCAAGTGGCCAGGGTTATGAGTTACCATGCCTCTCAGCTGGGGCAACTCCCTACATCTCTTCTCTTTGCCTGTGGCAAACACACAGTGATTCATTTCATCTTAGTCTGAAGTGTTAAATTACATTATTCTTCATTTTTCCCAGGGATAAATTGACTCAGCATTTAGGCTAAGCATTTACTACAAGGTTTGCATCCAGACAATTACCTCAGCTTAGCTGATGCTCAGTAACTTGTTAAGCCACAGTATCTTAATTACAAGACCTAAGGCTCTCATAAAACAGATTGGGATTTTGAGATAACTTCTGCTTCTATTTTGGAAAGTTGGAATAAATTCCAGGGCAAAACTATTCTAAAACAAAGCTTTGCATTACAATCTCCCATCATGTAGTCAGAAGAGTTTTGTATATAAAACAGGAGTTGCAGCCATTTCTTTTATAATCCAAACTGTCCACCAAATACAGAAATAAGATGAAAAACTACCCTTGGCATAGCTAATTGCAATTAGAGACTTTTGAAAATTCAAGCTCTCATTCCCCACTTCAAACACAATTCAGCAAAGTGTTTAAGCTCTGACTTGAATGGGATGCCTTAAGTGATTGGAATTAACCACATGCTTAAGCATTTTGCTGAACCAGGAACCTAAGGAGGAGAATAATATCTTAAAACTATGACAATTCTTCAGCTGAAAGAACACAGAAGACCCTTATTCTGGGTAACAAAATTATATTTCTTTCACATTTCCTTGTCTGAAAAAAAGGACTCTTTTAACATGGCTTGTGCTGCAGCCTTTGGATAGGGATGAGTCTGGTCTTTTGCAAGCTGAGAAATAACTTCTCAAGGAAAATGTCTTCCCTTAGCAGTGAAGAGGTAGTGCATGAGTCTGCAACACTGACAGCCACCCTTTAGCTGTCACAGATATTTTCCGGTTTGGTTTAACATGTATTCAAAGGTGTGTGCCCAGCAAGGAATGCTAATTTTTGTACTTTGCTTATTAGGATCAATTCTGACAGCAGCATAATCTGAGTAACTTCAACTTGCTCAAGACCAACATAGTGTAATTTAGAGTAGTTTTCAGCACAATATAGTTCTTAATACATGCTCTGTACCAAGATGCATTCCCATATGTTGCCACTGAACATTGTTAATATTCTGTACTTAATGTACAGATATGTTGAAAAGGCCTTTAATTAGTTTGAATTAGTCCTTGAAACTGGAACGTGATGTTTTGGTGGGGTAACATCAGAGAATGCACTTGCTCTTCCCCAACCATTCACCATGCATAACATGTACATCCATGATTTTTATGACCTTAAAAATTCTTCTCTCACTCATTTGCAATGGTAAATGCCACTCATTTGCCATGGTAAATGTGACTGCAAATACCAAGAAACTGTGAAGGCTGCAGTAGAAATTCAGTTCTTGTAAATATTCCAGGCATTCATGTCAGGCATCAGCTGTGGTTGAAATACGGGGATTTGGGGGTTTTTTGTTTTGCTAGACGATTGCTTTGTTTGGGATAATAACTGAAGCATGGCCTTGAAAGAAATTACTTTACTCTGGTTCTAAGAGAACAATTTTGCCAGTTAAGGTCCACAAGTTTAAGGGTGACATGTATAGTCCTGCTTTTGAGAGAGGAAATGGTAACATGAGCATTTTCTTCTCAGCCCACTTTCCTGTGCTTTTTGTGCTCTGCAGTAGAGGTAAGCTGGCTTCCACCAATAGTCCATCTATTCTATTATCTCACTGCTACAATCTCTTTTTGGTCCCATTATCAGCAATGAACTAGTTAAGGCAAATAATCCACTCAAAAATAAACTCCAACAGCACATTAGAGGAACAGACCTCATGCATCCTGTGTCAAGCTTATAACTGTGTCGAGGACCTCATAATTGTCAGCATGTTATCCTGACTTTTGCATCAGGCTACTGAAGACCAAGGCCATTCCTAGATAAACTGTTCTGTGGTTCAAAAAATGCGCAATTTACATTTTTCTTCAATCTGTTGTTCATCTTACAGTGGATTATGTAAGGTCTTCATTAAATAGATCAAAGTCCTGTATCAATAAAGCACTTTAGGCAAATAGAGCTGGAATAGCCCATCTCCCTACCCTAAAGTAAGACCCACTCTGCCTGTGCCCTTCCTAAGGCCTCCTGCAGTCTCCCAAGGCCTCGCAAGCTACAAATCTCATTATCATTTAGGGAGTCTTATATATTTCAACTACTTTGATAGTGTGGTGACTTTTTGTGGAAGACGCCTTACCTCAGTACAGTTGGGCTTCTCTCTTGGGTGTCTAAAGATTCCTGCTTGTCAGTCTCTGGGGCTTGCTTGTCTGCCTTCTCACAGAGACACATCCTCCAGGGCCATTCTCCTAAATGGCACTGACAGACACCTATGTACAACATGCTCAGAAACCTTCCACTCATAACCCCCTCTGACAGCAGGTGGGCTCCTGGTTCCTGTAGGAAGCCCAGCTGTTTTGCCCTGGATGTTGCACTCCTTATCCAAACTCCTTCGTTGCTAGAGGAGCTAAAAATGCCTGGCTCATGCAGCCCTTGCACACGATGTCTGGCAAATGCTGCAGATGAGGTTTCTCAGTCTAAGGAAAATGCTGCAATTAACACTACATTAATTAACAGAAGAAAAAGCAAGCTATTTTTGGAAGTTGTGCCTGCCCACTCAAAAGCATTCAGAAGACCCATTGTACCCTTCTACTAACAAAGCCTCATTAGCCCCCCAGAACAACCAGTCCAGAGATGGGGAAAGATGATTTAAGCTGGGGTTATACACTGTGCAGATCCAGATTTTGAGAACCCATTTTCTGGCCTATGTCCCAAAATTCTGCTGCATTGGAAAAGGAAACCCTGGGATGCCAGTAGAAGCAGAAGCTAAAAAGTAGCAGGGACTGCCCTGCTTTTTATAATTCTGCTGTCATGGGATAGAAGAACCAGAGCTCCAGTTTGTGCTTGGCTGAGAAATATGAGTCTGTTTTTGGAAATCCATACTCGGCTCTTTTTGGACAGATAGTGTGTCTTTGAAGCATTAAAAAAAAAAAAAAAAGTGCTTACAGAACCTGGCTTGTCCAATTTACCAGTGTAAGAAGAGGCAGGGCTCTACCTGATGTAATTTTTCACATCCAGATAAGAGGACCATACCAGGGCAGCTTTTTAGCTGTCTGTGGTCAATGGCATGGTGGCCTCATAAGGAAGCCTCTTTGAGAAAAGAGATAAATAAAGATAAACCACAGGAAAATCAATAAACAGAGGGAGAATGAATCTATATGCAAAAAAATATCCCCAGAAATCTAGCTTCTTCAGTTTGGTCAGACCAGCTTGTGAAGCTGATTCAGGTGGTGTTTGAAAGATTTAAAGACCTCTGTGTAGGTTCACCGGAGGTGCAAATCTGGAGACCCAGCAGTGTTTCCCTCATGTAACACAAAGCCAGGTTGCTGCCATGCACGAGTCCCAGTGTGGCTGCCATCTCCCTGGCCACAGTCTGGGTATTGCTGACTCTGGGAGCAGCTCTGGGGACTCAGAGAAGGAATAAATTAGTGCTCATCATTGAGAACTGGGGAGGAATTTTCCGATGGATGTGTTTGTTGTCGGAAAATGTGGGTTCATTGACAGCTGCACACGTGGCAAGGGTGGACTGACTTCAGTGACACTTTTTTTTTTTTAGGACAAGAACAGTTTTCATGTCCAAGCATGGAATTTTTATTCAAAAACAGAGCTGAAAACAGCAGTTCCAGAGTGCCCATTTATCCAGTGATTGCCATGTAAATTCGGAGATGGAAAGCATGGGTTTAAGTCCCTGTTGCATAGAATTTGATTTTCACGTCCTTGCATTTCTAGCAGGTTCCCTCACTGTGGAGATAGTTATCTGGGGAGAAGAACATGATCCCTCTTGCTGGGGAGGGCTGTTCATGTCTTTGTTTTGCTTTGTTTGTTTGTTAAGAATACAGCATTATTTCATGCAGTAAGAGAAAAAGAAAAACAAAGTTCTTGAAATCTCAAGTGATGCCAGAACATATTTTCTACCCAGCTACTTGCCATAAATAAAACTGACATTTTATATCTTGGCCATTACAGCTAAATGACTGCCATGATTACTTTTTTCTTCTTAATAAAATAGAAGCCATGTTAACACACACTCGTTACCAGAAAATTTGGTCTCGTTTCAGTTGGTGCAAAATGCAAACAGCAAAAATATCAGTTTAGAAAGACACATGAGAAGTTTTTTTTTTCCCTACCAAGCTAAATTTTCATTTGGGTGACTCGTCTGCAATCCAGATGGTGTGTATGAGGGTGGAATGAAGACAGGCGCCATTACTTTTTCTCTTTTTCTTCCAAAAACCACATTGCAAATAAATTTGGTAAGGGGACCACTTAGAGAAGACCTGTTCCAGGAGATCCCAATTTTAATTCTGCCAAGGCGATTAGCACAGTTCTATTTCCATACAGTTCTTTAAATTTTTCTAAGTCCTCAACTGGACATTAAGTGACTCACCAGCTCTTAGAATATTTTTTTTATCTGAAACATTTCACTGTGCCCTTTGGCAATGGATTTTTATGCTGTAATTTTATTTATAAGTTTGCATGAGGAACTTCAAGATTAAGAAAAAAAAAGGTTAAAAATTTTATGTGTCCATCTATAACTGCCTAGTTCTGCACATCTGGAGAGTACCTGGGGATGGGATCTTTTCCTTTCCTGGCACAGATCTGAGTTTGATCCAAAGCTTCCATTGCATTACACATTTTAATACATTTCTCTGCATTCTCAGACAGTGATTTTTATGAGTAAATAACATTAACAATTAATAGATCAGAATGTTAAGCTCTTGAACTCAGAATTGGGTTGCACACTGAATAGTGGAGCTCACTGTCTCAGGATGAAAATAACAGGCTTGTATCTGACAGAACCAAGTTAAATTCCTGCCATGGACTTTTTCAGTCTTTATGATGGCTCTGGAGTTAAGACTGGGCTTTGCATATATATACAAACACACTCAATGGTATGCTGCTTTTAGTAAGACCCTTTTATTTCCTCTGAGTCCTGGACTCTGTTCATGCAATGACTCATGAGCAAACAGCTTTGCAGAACTTATCCTTTGATTTGTAATGCTCCCTGCTGTGCCTCTGCAAAGTCTTTTATTTCTTTGCAAAGTTTGCACAGAACAGTTTCATAACTGTAATCTCCCAAAATCTGAAATCAATGAGCACTGTATCCATTACACTAAGGATGCATTTGTCTTGCCATTTTCAACTTTGAAAATTGAAGCTTTAAAGCATTCTCCATTGAAGGCAAGAACACATACTACTGCTTAGGAGCCCAAACCCTGTTAGGTGCCAGTGGAGTTCAGGTACTAATGTCAGATTCCTAAACACTGCTTTTAGCAGCAGTCTGAGGTGCTTGAGCCTCTTTTTTATATCCAAGCTCTCCAGCTATGTCTGTGCTGCCTCCAGTAGAAATCCTGGAATTCAGAGCAAACAAAATGCCTTGAGATGGTGACACTTGCACCTAAGGTGGGACCCCAAGTCCCATCCAGCTTTACCACCTCAGAAATACATTTACATGAAAATTCTGAATTCAGCTGAGAAGCCAGATCTGGCTTCGCTTTTTAGCTCATACTTCTGGCAAGAAAGGGAGGCTTACAAGACCCATTTTGGCATCTGCAGACACAGGCAGGGTAAGGGGTATGTCTTAGCTAACATCAGATAAGAGCACTCGAAGAAGCTGCCCAGAGATGTTGTGGAGTCTCCTCTGGAAATATCCAAATCCCACCTGGACATGATTCTATGCAACCCACTGTAGGTGAACTTGCTTAGCAAGGGGGTTGGAGTAGATGACCTCCAGAGACAGATGACTTCCAGCCCCACCCATCCTGTGATTCTGCTTGATTATGTGAAGAGGTAGCCTTAGGTGCATAATGTTTACCCATCTTTTCTCCCCAGCTCTCATATCAGTGGTGTTTTCATATCTAACTCCCCCAGTTGCTCTAGACAAACCTGGTAACTGCAAACAGCACTGGCAGCAAAATATTTCCTCCCATCCTCCCCAATGACATCTGAACAGTTCACAAATGCTGAGAGATGCAGGCTTTGCAATACCTCCGTGGAGAACAGGCTTGTGCTACCTGCTTTTATTGACAGACAGAGAGATGAATGATGTCACTGTTTTGCAAAGGTTGTCACAAAAATTTCCAGCTAAGTGACAATGAACATAAATTGTTTTATATTTCCTTGGAAGCCTCCTTCTACTACTTGCCTCAGAGTTGAAGAACTACTAAAATATTAAGTGGACAGAGAGAGCTAGATGGGAAATTTTGTCCCATTCATCTTTCATTCTCTCTTATGGGACACTTTTGTTGGGGACTTCAAAGGACTGTACCAGATAAGCAGAGGAGAAACACAGATTAGCTGAGACATCAACAAGCATTGGATGAGGTCAATTAAAATCCAAATTAAACAAATGGAGCTTTCAACTGTGATCCAGACAGGAAGAAGCAGTTGAGTTGCAAGGGTTGGAGATGAAAAGAATTCCAAAGGGTTGATGCAGAACAGGAGCAGGGGGTGGGAAGTGTAGGAGTAGCTAGGGGCGACATGGCAGTGTGGGGCAAAAGTACCTTTCATCTATTGTCTTCAGACAGGACCAAAACTCAAACTTGTCTGGATCAATGATACCTGGACGACCTGAAACGGAAAAGCCCTGGACAAGTTAAGGACTATCTTGGTGGCTACAGAAAGGAAGAAGAAGCAGAGTCCCAGAGTAAGGGTCGGGGTGAGCGAGGGCGAGGACAAGCTGTGCTGCAGCAGGCAGAGCAGTGGACCAGCAGTGAGAAGAGGCAGATTTTGTGCCAAGTGGATTCTGGGTCACGTAACTGGAGCCAAGCTGCTGAGTCACTCTGCAGAGCCTTCCAAAAGTCACTTTGCCCACCTCCTGCTGCCTCAGTCAAACCCATCTGAAAACAGGGGTCAGGACAGTCAGGAACTGTGCTGTGAAAATAAGGTGGTGGCTGAATATGCCAGAGGTGACAATGAAAAGGTCCAAACCCACAACAAGACCCTCTGAGACAACAGCAGAGGACCCCTGAAATGCTGGGATAAAAAGACTGGCTTTGTCTCATACAGGAGTTTTTTCAATTCTTTGCATTATTCTTTGCCCATCCAATCTACTAACTTGGAATACTTTCTGTTCTTCAAGGCTCTTACTGAAGTCTGGACAATTAAGCAAAAGCCATACTTGTAACAGTGGTAGATTAGAGTTTAAGCAGTTTATACCCCTCCCCTAGGCTGCCTCAATAATATTTTTCCTAACATCGCCTGGGTTTACTCCCCTGCCCATTAAAAAAAAGGTACCTTTATTCAAATAACTGTTCCAAACCACTTTCCAGAGTCATTGTTTTCCCTGGTTTAGTCTTCCATCTCTCAAGTTTGCCTAATACCTGTATCTTTGCTTTCTTAAAGGAAATCATCTTCATGATCTCAAAATTACTGTCTTTTGTCTTATGCTTCCATGTGGGCCATCTGACTCCATCAAGAATCTTCAACCAGTGCAGTATAACCTCAAAGACATTATGTTCCCCAGTTAACAATCACAGATTATAGAAGATAGAGGCCAACTAATGCTCTCTTGACAAGTGAAAAGCTACAGTGTGATCCCAGCAATTACCTATTGTGCTTGGCCAGAAGGTCTCGAGTTTGAAAATAGATATGTGATCACTTACTAAGATCTAGCAAGAAGAGAGGAGTGGATGAAGGGGCTACAGGACAAACAAACATGGCAAGCAGCCATACAGCAGAGAGAGGGTTGTTGCATGATAAGGAATGACAAGGGAAATACTGGGCACAAATCCACAGGGAAACAGTTTTCGTGACTTTTTGTGTCCAGAGTCATTACCCTGGCCTGGATCAGAACATGGTTTACATGAACAACCTTTTCCTTGCAGAGCAATCTAGTTCCAGTAAGACACAGAGCATTCCCTTTTCTCTCAATTTACTGGCATCGCAAAGACGAAATCTTGGAGGCCCCTCCAACAATTTCCCTTCAGTATCTCAGTTTATCTTCCTTTTTGTCTCAAGAATCCCAGGACAAGCCTGATGTCAAACTCTTTCCTTGAGGGCAATTTCCATCATTCCCAGAGTTATGTTCAAACACACATATAGCCTAGTAATTAATACAAACTATCATGAGCTGACATGTACCTCTGTCTGTGTATCAGTATCCTCCATGCCTCTAGAAGATGGATGGATTTAAATAGCATCTTTGAAGACAGCTGAAGCAAGTTAACTAGGGATTGACTAACACAGTAAAGCTATTTTTAGCAGTCAATTCATATCTGGTTACCTTGTTACGGGAAGCTTATGCAATACTAGTAAATTCTTAACTAAGGAGATAGATTGGACACCAAAATTATTTCACTCTGAGAATATCTACAGGACTTCAAAAAGAAATACATTTGACAGAAAGAGATTTACTTTCCTTCTGGTGTTGTAAGGGATTTATTTTTTCATTCAAGGTTTCCTCTGAAGCTATTCAGGCTACCAATAAAGAAATGGAAATTCATGATGAAATACCTGCCCCCAGGAGCAACTTATTGAAATAAAGTTTCAAGTCTCACTATCTTCACCGGTATTTCATATGACTTAGTAGCACCAGCATTTTTGGGTGTGCATTTTTAAAAGACTGGTGGTTTAGCATACACATGCAAAATAAACTTTTCTGGGCAGCCGGGAAGCATCGGCACGGCCACAATGATCTGAACAGTCCTGGGCTGACCGTACCAGAAAGCGAATAGCTCTGCACAGATGGAAAACACCGGGCAAAGCAAGCAGCCATTAATCTTCTGCCTCTTCTCCCTGGAGAAGGAGGACGGAAGAGGAGGCATAATTCTAATTTTGTTTTTACCTTTGCAACTCCACTAAGATTGTCCCTGGATCCAAGTAAGGACAGAGTTTGGCCTGTTGACTACTGAGCAGGAGTAGAGGCTGATGCAACTGGACCCATGTGCAGAGGCAGCTGGCCAGTAACACAAACTGTCTTGGGAGCCAGGGCACGATGCTGTGAAATGCTTGATCCAGCACAGCAAGATGTTTTCCTTATTTGCAAGCCCTAATATGAGAAAAAGACACACCAAGTATATATAGCTCTGGGGTTCTGGATGGAGAGCTTCTGTGTCCTCAAAAAAAATTATAAATAAATAGTTTGCTGGACAAAGGGGGACAGCACTGCCCAGCTTGGAAGGAATCGCTTTTTTTGGAAGGATCAAGGGAGGGCAAATGGCACCAAGCCGCTTCTAAAAATTGATTAGGAGGGCAAAGCATGTGCAGGTTTCCAAGCAATGAGTAAGCACCATGACATCAAGGAAAGGTTTTGTCAGTGGGATGAAGAATTCCCACCGGTGATGTGTCTTGGGGATGCAGAGCCAGGCAAATGGAAGCTCTCTGGGGAGGGAGTATTGAAACATATCACATACCCTAGAAGATGCAGTTCAGACTTCTCTAGAGACATAGATTATTTCATAGGATCACAAATAATAGCAGAATTAAGGTATATCTATTGCCATGTCCTGGTTCAAACAGTCAGCAGCACCAGGAGAGCACCAGAAAGGAGTAAAATGTTAGCATTTACCCTCATGGAATGAAAAAACCTAGATCTAAGTTAGGTCTTTGCTCTCTAATAATCAATATTGGCCTGCGCTAAGTATCAACGAGTTTAACATCCCTTTCAAAATCATGATAATTCATTCCAGTTACTGTGAAAAAACTTGTATTCAACAGAAATTCAGAGACTCTATGTTTTCCCTTTAACCTGGCTAAATGTTCTTGTAGCTACATCCCATGGCAAAGTTCTTGAATTTGCCTATATGCTGTGTTAAATACACACACACATGTATTTACCCTGTCCCAGGTCTGAGTTCACGCTGCTTTTTAATGTCACTGAAAGGAGTCTGTTCCCAGACTCTTATGCCCTTTGATCTGTGCAGGCGTGGAGGCAAGATCAGTCCCATACCCTTCCGTGGCAGCAACTTCCCTGCTGGAATAGACTCACCTCCCAGTTTCTGGCCTCCAGCTGCAGGGATCGGTTCTGTTTTCCAAGGAAAGCAACCCTGCCTGCAGCACCTCGCTAATTGTGCTCCCGTGTGGGCGTACGGACGTAACCTGACTCAGGCTGCCAGTCAACACCACCAGGCAGGAGGCACAGGGCTCTCGTAGCGATTATCTTATCTGCTAGAGCTGATGGGTGCTGTTCTTACAAGTGAAGTACCTAATCCTCTTTTCTCTCTCCTAAGCACTGGGCCTCCAGGTAGCCTCAGGCAAGCCCAATCCCTCTATTAATTATTGGTTGCATTTTCTTAAGCCGCTCTTCTTTTCTTTTTTTTTTTCTTTTTTTTTACAGATTCAGTCACTCCTAAGTGAAATTCCATTTGTCACCCTTCCCTCATAACGGGTTCACATCTGTTTCTGTAGTCTTTCAGTATCACAACAAGTTCTGATTTTGCAACAGTAGGCAGATTTGGGGGTCTGAGGGTATTTTTGGGAGGGGGGGTTGGCAGATTAAACTGAACAAACTGAATAAACCTTCCTGATGACATCAGGCTAAAAGTCAAACTCATAGGGAGCAAATCTCAGCTCCTCACCTCCAATCTTGCTTCTCACCTGCATTTACAAGTGCATGCTGGGGATTTAAATACTCAAATGAACAAGAAAGAAATATCAGGTGTGCATCTGGCCCAGAAAACGCCTCCCTGATTCCCCTTTGCTGTCTTACTCCCAGCAGCTTCAAAAATGAGAGATGGTAAGTGCTGGGGGAAGGTTCACAATCCTGTTAAAGGAGTACCACACTGTTTTCCATGGTAGCACAGCACAGGTGCAGGTGAGAAAGCCACAGGGGCATGCATTCCTTATTTTCCACATGTAAATCATATCTTTGCAATAACCCCAAGCCCAAACCTATAGCAGCTCCAGCAAATGAATGACTTTTGCTGTGTTTGCCTCTCTGCCTGCACCGTCAGCATACAGGAATCCTCAGCTTTACACCTTCTCCTGTGTGCTTTTTATCACTTTCCAACCAACCCCAGAGAGGACACATCACTGTGAACACTATGGTAGGGCCATTTGTTCCAGATTTGGAATGGGTTCCTGTCAGTTTTCCCTCACCTGCAGATCAGGCAACCAGGGCCACCTTGGCTGTTGCCAGCTGGAGGTGGATTTTCAAGGGTAACCTTCACTTGAAGACTTTGATCAAATCACCTTCTATCCTCTGCTTCCAAGGTGAAGAAGTTGGAAACCTCTGGGGCTCTTGAAAACGCCTTCGATTTGGAAAAGCTACTGCACCTCTTCTCATCTACTTCATACCCAAACATCAACCAGAGCAGAGGAAGTCCTGCTGAGCAGGGGCGGGCCTTATTCCCTCCTGTAATTTACCCCTAAATAAAGACTTCACTGAATTTGTACTGCCTTCTGCTTCTACTGTTGAAACAACCTCAACTTTATCTCCCTCCACCAGCTACTCTCACACTGAGCCATGGTTCTGCACATCCTGGCCCCTCACACATCTGCAGGGAGGCAAAGGTTAAGTATGACATGAATCTGTCTATCCTCCATCTCCAGACAACTTCTTAGTGCTATGGTGGGGAGGGAGAAGGAGTGGAAATGTCCAAATGTTTACAACTTTTTACAGCACAACACCCAGAATATGTTCGTAGTCATCCCCCAAGACAGGATGCTAGGGAGCACAGCCATGACTGATGTCAGAAAATCTGCTTGAGACAGGACTTCAAGAAAGTCCCAAACCCAGATAAGAGCAACACAGGTGTGCAATTCCTTAAACAAAACAGAACTCAAGTAATCTCCCTTACCAGAGCTTCATGTCCTTGAGTTTGCCAATTCCATGGCTCAAAACCTCTTCTGTTCTAGTTTATAGTTCTCCATTCCACTGGGATTGTGTTGCTTCTTGAGATGTCAGACCTCAGTATGAGCCCATGTGTGCATGTGCTTCAGGTTTTAGAGAGCAATGCTGACACATGTTCTCAGAATATCCTGGCATTGTGCTGAAGCAATGCTGAAAAAAAGTCATCCTCCTCCTCATCTTTGCAGCAGAGATGTTGGGTCCCATGCTGTCTATTCTTAATCTGTAGCACCATCTTTTGAGGGCATGATGTACTCCCAAGCAAATGCACTGAGCTCTCCCCAGAGGATCCCCATGGGCCCTTGCTGGCCGCAGTCAAAGCTGGCTGAAAAAAAATTGTGACAGAAGCTGTTTTCCATTGGAAAGGGACGTTTCAAGGCAAAATGTTTCTTGGGAACATGTGACGCTGAGTAAATTTGTGACTGAAAAAATGTCAGGCTGCTACAGTGGCAAGAAAAACTTACTTTGTTCCAAGTTTTTCAATTTGTTCACTCCCAGCTTGTTTTTTGTCCAGCTTACATTTTTATTTGGGCAGAGGGTACCATGTGTATTGATAATTTCTATTCCATATTTACATTGTTACATTGAATATTTTGGCATTGATAAAATGTGTCATTTTTGGTGTTTTCGAATGGAACTTTTAACTAGGGGGGAATAGAAAAATGTTGTCCTTCTTCATCCATTCTCCCTCCCTGTTGTTAAAGAAATCTTCATCCATACAAAAACAGCTTCACTGTCCTGGACATGTTACAGTTAATAGCAAATTGCTTTTTGTCGCACTTAAGCTCTGGAGGACTTTGCAAGGAAGGGAGTGAATGTCTGTGTGCAGTGTGTGCTTCCCTTCCCTTCATCCTGGATTTCTATCAAGGCTGAGGGAAGACTCAGCAATATGTGCAATGACGTGTCAGTAACCTGTGGTGATGACAGGGCTGTGCACTTAGTGACTGTTCTATCCATACCGTGCTCTGGGGTGAAATATTCACCCCTGACACATAATGGGGAAACTGAAGCATGGGAGGGGACATGATCCTTCTACAGCTACTCTTCAGTATCTTCACTTTTTTCTTTCAGAACTTTACAAAAGGCCACGGAACAAGAGATCTGTTTCAGGTGACTAATTTCTCATTCCCATTTAGGTAGGCACTGGGTACTGGCTCAGCAATACTGCTCTGAGCCACCTGCAAATTGCTGCTCAGGCATGCAGAAGGGGTGGTCACTTTGCTGAGATGGGCAAGACCACTGAAGCCAGAGCCTGGCACAGTGAAAGCTCATGGATGCCGTGGTGCAGATAACAATGGCAGCATCTTCCAAAGGCTAGCCATGTCTAGGGAGAAGTATAAGCAAGGAAAAAAGTTTCCACTTTCCCTTTATTTTTATTTCAACCCCTTTTATCTGTCTTGTTTTATAGCTTTACATTGGAAGACAGCCCATTTCCTGGTACATACAGCAGCTTGACTGAGCATAGCTTGGCAACAGTGCCTGTTGCTTTAGGGAAGAACAGAGCATATTCTCATTGTGCATGTTTTCCCTTGGAAACATTTCATCCTGTCTATATAATTCTATATATGGCTTTCAGCCATGCCACTACAAGCTGCAAAAACACCAGCTCTTATACACTAACAATGTCAGGCGTATTTGATGGCTGGATCCAGGGCCATCAAGAAATTACCTGATATTCTATGGATTGTCTTCCTTGGGCAGATTTGGGAGTTTTTTGACCAGCACAGAGAAGGGAGCTATTTTGCCTTTTTGGAGGAAATCCTCAAAATCCTTGTTTCTCCCGTGCTCATTGCCTGCCTTCTTTGCTGTTTTTCATAATGGTAAGAAAATTAATTCTGGTGTCTCAACTAAATTTCAGTATCGGTAATTTTTGTGGTTCTCCCTGTTCTATAGAGTTTCTGTCATCCATCTCAAACAGATCATGTGGAATGCCTGGGTCTCACTCCCACAATGGAAGCTACATGCTTCTCAGGTTGAACAGAGAAGGACTGCACTGAAGGACTAAATTCAGTTCCATTCTTCTGCTAACAAGCTAAGTAGAAGTTAAAGGGAAGGAATATCCCTCAGGAAGAGGGATGAGATTCCTGGGAGTCCTGTCTCAGTAAAATGAAAAAAAATGTTACATGTCCAGTTCAGGCCTTGTTTCATGTCACCCCTAAATTCATGTCTGTTTTGCTGTTAATAACCACGTCGATGTCAAAACAGGAAATAGAAAGTTTGCAAACTTTCTTAGTGTTGAAGTCATAGCAGCTCTCTCATCCATGTGAGCATTGTTCAGAACAGCTGCACTATTCTAAGAAATGCTATTTCTCTGAATACTTTTTGGCCCACACCATCTGAAGTCACTTACAGAGCTGAGACCTTTTATTTTTGCTCTTTACTGCATCACACTGAGTGCCCCCAGCTCCCAGCATTAGTAATGGGAATTCCACACTGCTCCAGAGGTGATCTCTGTAGGAGCTGTTGGCATAGGGAAGAATGACTGTGAGTGTTAGGAGGATGTTTGCTCCCAAAATGGACAAGTTCAGCTCCACATCTGCCCTTCACATTGCAACCCTTGTTTGACTCAAGCCATCCTCAGGCATAACCTCAAGTGTCTGAGACCTCCTCCCCCCGGCCTCTTCTCTGCTGAGTGGAAGAGTGCTTCTGTCTAATTTTTGGATGCTTTTCAGTTCCTTGATTGATCTGTCTCCTCAAACAGTTTGTGCAACAAAAGCAAAAGGAAGGGACCCCTCAAACATTTCCTTGATGTGCTCACTGCTGTCTCTCGGCCAGTTCTGTGGATGCCGTGCTGTCCTTTAGGATGTGTCGTTTGCCTGGAGAACACCCTAGCAAGAAGGGACAATGAAAAGCAATGGTAGCAATAGATGGGGTCAGCAACCTTTCTCTGGGTGAACATGAGATCTGCTGCTCTTCTCAGCTGTTTGAGTGGTCATTACTCTGTTATCTATCCGGTGATATTTGCACTGTGCTCTGGCCTGACATTGTACGTGCCAGATTCCTCTGGTTCTCCTCATGGTTTTGCTTTAGTTGTGTGCTCTGCTTTTGAGCAGTGTGCTCAAATGCTCACCAGAGGTTCTGCAGACTCTGAGTTGGAGCAGCCAAAAATACAACATCCTAAAGTTTGAACCTTGCTCATTTCAGGAACCTGTATGCATCTATACTGCATGATTTCTTGTCATTCATCTTCGGCTCCTGCTCTCTGCAGCCACCAGGAGTCTCTACTTGAAATCCAGTTTTCTCCTGGGCATCACTGGTTGTTATCTCAGGGGTGACTCATTATCTGCCTAAATTGGTTACCAGAGGGTGTGAAATCTTTCTGTAGTGGAGTCATGGACTACAAAGCCAAGGAGGACCATTTTGGTGCACCTCAAATAACCCCTGAGCTGTTCATGTATTGAGCTGCAAGTGTTGGCTGGTGACTGCAAGGGTTTTGCATACAGAAATGGGTACTTTCATTTCAAGTGCAAGTTTGCACTTGTCTGCCATCCCTCACAATACTTTCCACGTTTTCATAATAAGATGGATCCTAACCATCCTTCTGTGGCGCAACAATTATGGAGTAGAAATCCTTTTCCCAAATGGCCCTCAAGGACAGTGGACAATAAACATTAAAGCTGTCATGTACACTGAATGTCTCTGATTCTCGAGAGGGCCAGGTCAAGCTGATGTTTGCATGGAGCAAACAAGTGTACCATGGGCCCCAGTAGTGACACCCACAGGCCATCAGGCGCTGTTGTGGTGGCCCAGCCCACCTCAGGGCTGTGGCATCCATCAGGCGCTTGCCATCCAGTGGGTGGCGCCCTAGTCCTAACTGCCCAATCGCCTAACGGCCTAACTGCCTCCCCCGGTCTAGAAAGTTCTTTGTTCTTTGATTTTTGATTGGCTCCCAGTTGTAACTCCCACCTCCCTGTTCTTCCCATTGGTTGCTACTACATTGTACCTGCCCCTTTGCCTGTACCCCATTGGTTCTTCCCTTGGTACCCCCACATAAAAACCCCTGCAAAAGCTAGGCCTCAGTTTTTGGTTCCTGGACCCTTCACAGGATAAGACCTGTTGGAACCCACACCAGAGGCCCCTCCTGCTTCTTTGCCTCTGGGTGATGCCGGCTAGCACATTGAGCCTCCTGAGCGTGCTCCCTCTCACGAGGATCCAGCACAGCGCGACCAGCTTGCGCCTATTCCCCGCTGGGGACGGTTCCTGAACAGGGACGTCTGTGGGAAGGACGCTGCGTCCCCTCTGCACGAGGGCACGACAGGCCTAACAGCGTCAAGGCACCACAGGAAAGTTGCTCTTTCATAAACTGCCTTGCTAACGCAAAGTCAATTCCAAAACTGTAAATCCAGATTTCCAGCCAAGAAGACACATCTAAATTCATCCAGGGACATCTGAGACAGGAAGTCATGTTGCCACTCTTGCATTCCTTAGTGTGAGTCCAGCCTCAAGTGCAAGGTGTCTTCTATCCAAGTCAACCTACCTGAACACCTGAGGTCACCACATCAAGTGGCAAATAGCACAGCGTCTCTGTGGCTTGCTGCTTCCTGTCAAACTCAGCTCTTTGAGAGAATAAATGCCTGTTAGAAGACTGACTGTGCCCTGAACTAAAAGTGTAGTCAGTTCCCACACATCTGGATGCCATACTGCATGGCTGAAAATGTTTCTTTTGACCATGATTCATCCATCTTCATTTTTTCACTCCGTAAGCTTCTGTGAGTGACTCAAATCTGACACCCATGAAAAGCCTTTATTTCTTTTTAATTCTGGTCAGACCACTAATTAATTGCTGTGCTTGTTCTTTAATACCTGACCAATTAGGAGAAGTAAATAACATGGGTAGAACAAGATGGCATGCAGGGCTAATAAAACTGCTGCAGTGGTTTTAATTGACAGCTTAAAATGCTGTGAAGTCTTTAGTGCAAAAGGAGAAGGAAATAGGCTGAGTGACTAAATTACAAACTACTTCCATAGGCTACATTTCCAACATATGGACTACTTGTAAAAGGTCTACAAATAACAATTATATTTTAAAAAATGCTGAAGCATTTTCAGCCGACATGAAATCAGGGGGATTGGTGAGTCAACAAAAATTAAAGACCAGCCTCTAAGCAAGACCTATAGCTGGGTCCAGATCCTCAGTACTGGGATCAGTGTACTTCCAGGCAGATTCCTATGTCTGCTGTTCATTTATTTTACTGGCTCACTATATAAAATTACAGGGTGGAAAGAGCAGGAATGTCTAGGGAAACCTTAGATGTCACTGTAACAGCCTTGCTACATTTCTAGAGCTGTGTATATGCATTAACACAGTATTGCTTTCAAACTAAACTCCCAGCTTGGCTTCTTACCCCAAACTCTGGTTCAGCAAGGCAGGTACATGGTTTCTGAAATAGAATCATGTATGCCCAAATTGCTTGGCCAAAGAGTAAGGCTGTCCAGAGGTCTCTATGCCCTCAGTGATGGGAAAAAGGTAATAAAAGCCCTGAAGCTACCTGGAGACACTAGAAAAGAGGGTGGGGACATAGATGTGCTTATTGAGAGACAGGAAAATGGAGGGGTACAGGTTTGGGTTAAACAAAAGCCTGGCCAAACATGAGGATGATGTTTCTCACAGCAAGAGCTAGGAAGCCACACAGCTCTCTTGAGGAAGCACCATCACTGACTCATTTCAAACTAGTCTGAACAAATTAAGAGAGAAAAGAGAAGCGGGCAAGCCTGGCAACAAGATTTGAACTACAATTTTTCTTGATCCAGAAAACTGTTGGCCTTTCTCATGTTGAGCTTTCTTTGATTCTGCAGAAGCTTTTAATAATTTTATGGATTTTTGCATAAAACAGCCACAGTGTCACATAAGGTCTCTATTAGCAGCTCCCCCTCTGAAGACGTGTCAGCATTTCTGGTAGGACTGCACTCAAAGGACTTGGGGCTGCAGGCATTGCACACACCATGGATATCCTCCATCACCACTCTTTGTGGAAGATGGGTTCAAAAATGAGATTTGTGGATTTGCTCCTCTTTTAATGTGAGTTGCCTTTTTCCATTGAAAAGCAGGCATAGATGTTACAGACTTATTCTTTCATAGTTCTCTTCAACTCAGACTTTGCAGCTGCTACAATGCCCAGTTTAGGTGTTCAGAAACAGTTCTCTTGGCCACATTTTTAAAGGCCTGAAGAGTCTCAAAGCCTTAAATGGCTGTGCAGCTTACTTTGTGAGCTAAACCCACCATGTAGCATGGAAATTCCCAGGTGTGAATCTGTGGTACTTTCCCTAAGCTGGGGATTTCTGGAATTTGCAGGATGCCTTGGGGATGGTCTTGTGCTTTTCCCTCGGCATGTTCTAGTTAGTTAGTTACCTGCCTACGTGGATTCTTGCCTGAATATGCATGGAGACCTGGCAGCTACAGGAGCTGGCTGCCTAAGCAAGGCACAGCAGGCTTTAGATGCTTGCAGGGAGCATCTTATAGGCACACGGCCTCCACGCTTATGCGTATAGATCTCTTGTGAAAGTTTAACACCAGGTTTGACCCCACAGTTACAGCACACGAGAAAGGCTGTTGGAAGCAGCGGGGCAGTTACAAGGAACATTTGGTATGAATTTTCCCTTGTTTTGCAGTTAATGAATCATTCCTGAGCCTGCCCTTCCACTATTCTCATTATTTCAGTTTAGACTGTTGGGGAAAAAGCTCTTTAGGAGACAGAGCAGTCTCTTTTTATGTATTTAATTTGGTTGGACAGAGACAGAGGGAAGATGGACTGTGTATTAACTGACTACATTCTTATCCAGTACAAGTTTAAGCTTGCTCTCCAGGCAGTCCACAGTTTATCTCTAAATTCATAGGCTACTATGAAGCTATAATGCTGTAGGGGTCCCAGAAAGTTTTTTTCCTTTGTTGTGTCTCAAGCATGCCACCTTTGATCGCATCCTGCAAGGAGTTGCAAGTATGGCTCTTCTTATATGGTACAGTGCACAAGGGCCTTCTGTTTACCCTTCCCTGGAAATTGTTTTCTTCAGCTCTGACCCTCAAGTGCAATGAACCTGATTCAAATAAGCCCTCATGGAAGAATTTCTATCTTCTTACTGTCAGTTTAAAAAAAAATCCAAAACAGAATCTAAACACATGCACACACACGCACACACAGACAAACACAAAACCCGCCAAAATTACAAGTTAAGTCCCCTGAAAAATAAATTAGGCACTTTGGCAGTGGGGTAAGGTACCTGGGTTTTTCCTAGAGCTCTGCTGCTGTCTCCCTCTTGGGTCATTGTAATGGGGATCCAGATACGGAAGAGAGCTCTGTGGTCATTCTAGTAACTTTTGTGCTCTGTCAGGTTTAAAAATCCCAGGTGCAAAACACCAGCAGGACAGATAAGAGTACCTTTCAGTTAAACGGAATTTTTTCTAAAGGAGAAATAGATTCACTGTTTTTTGTCCAAAAACATCAGCAGAACTTATCTGATGTGTATAACTGTGTTTGAAAGCCAGTTGAGGGCACAATCCCACAAACCAGGAATGGGTTAACTTTAGAGAACTATTGAGCTAGGCATGACCACTTATGCTGGCCTTCTTCTAGGAAATTCCCTGCAAGAGAAAATTAGAGGCAGAGGACAGCGTGTAGCCATAATCAAACCTTATTTAGTTTGGCACTTCCTCTATCTATCCCATCTCTACCAATCTGACTTGCTCTACTGTTTTCCTTGGCTGGACCACTATAGTAGTTATTCCTTAGATCTATGTAATATTTCAACATATACAGCTCGTGCATTTGCTACATTGTCCATCCTTTGTGTATCAAACTTCAGGGAGCGATTTTGAATGTGATGAATTTTCAGGTTTGGCTGGAATTCTGCTCCAGGGCTGGGTGGATACACAGAGAAGTGGTTCTTACAGATTTTGCATGAGACAGGAGGGCAGAGCCTTTTCCTTCACATCTTAGGCATTATCAGTGCCCACATCATTATCATCCCAGTACGACTGAATTGTGCCCAGCTGAGGTAGCAAAGAACGTCTTTAATGTGTGAAAAAATGACCCCTAGGCAGAAATTTCACCAAACCAGCTGAGAACAGAATCCAGAGCATGACAGTGTTTTTCTCCCATTAATGAATAAACTTTATATTTTTATATCTTTTTTTTTTTCCAGAAGTGATTGCCAAATCCCATAAATAAACATAGCATTCTGCACACTAAGGAACTGGATTGACGTTCAATGATATTTCATACCACATAGAGTTTAATTAAGACATGATGACCTGGATTCAGTGGGTTGACATGAGGGAGAATTAACTCTCCATTCTAACAGTTCTGCTGCCAAGGACAAATTCTCTGTTACATCGGTGTGACTCAGTTCAAACAACAAACAGTCTTGCAATTTAAAATCCCTGCAGGCCCTGGTCAAGTTTCCCCAGTTCTTGGATAACTTTCTTTTTTCTCCTTGATGTTTTTCCTTAAAGTGAGATATTCTCTTGCTTTGTCCTGATTTTCCAAGTAACGGGTGGGTCCTTATACTCCTGACAATAAAGTTGCCTTCCAAATATTTATCACATCAAATAACTGACTTTTCCATGTTATTAATCCTGGAGAATCTCCATCTTTCCATTTGGTGAATTATGTTGTCTAATATGGACAGATATTTCCAGATTTAATGTCAGATTTGAGATTTACTTTTGTAATATATACTGAAAAATGTATAAGGAAAATAAATAGGGTTAAATTCTGATTTGCTCACTTTTTGTTGTTAACATTCATGTGGTTCTGCTCAAGTTACAGGGTGTATCTCAGAACAGAACTGGACATACTTGTATGAAATTGAGTGATTTAAACTGGAGATGGATAAACCTCCACAGAAGCCAAGTCTCCTGAGAGAGAGAAATGAAGCTCTTTTGGATCCTTTCTTGGTCAATGGACTATCCATTGAGCTCCATCGCACAGACTCACTTAGGTTCATATTGTCATTGTGCTTCAGATGTCTTGGAATTCACTGAGTTAAACTAAAACTAGACTTAGTCAGAGCTGATCAATTTTCTCTACTACAACTCCATGTTACAGAGGCCTGAGTTTGCTTCCAAAAATCTCCCCGTTTATCCTGAAATTTGCCCTTGCCTTCCTCTGAGGGGACCAGTAGAGGACTCTCCAGTCCTCTACTGAAAATATCATAAAGTAGGGTGAGGTTCAGTGACAGACTTTGAAGCAGTGATGAATTTATGCAGTTGTCCCAGGTCCTGATGCTGTAATAACCCAGGAAACCAGAATCTTTTCCCCAGGTCTTCAGGCTTTATCATATAAGTCTTTCTTTGGTTTAAAAATCATAAACGCATGGAGAGAAAATGAAAACTGAACCAGAAGGACAACAGAGTCCTTGCAAGGCGTCCTGTTCCCAGCATTAGGCAGAAGATCCCAAGGAAACATGAGCCATTTGGTGACTTGGCTTGCAACACATCTGCCTGCTTTGGTGAGAACAAACATTTTGTGAGCTCGTTTGCTGCAGAAGTTACTGGGGACAATCTGCTGCCTGTAATGAGAGCCTGGCTTCACCGACCTGGAGAGTTTAAAGTTTTTAACGCTCTTCTGGAAGGCTTTGAATTCACCTGTGTGGCAGTGTCACCACTAATAGTATAAGGATGGCATCCACACATTGCAGCTGGCTCCATGTTTCCCAAGCACTGTTAGGAGATTGGATAATTCTATATGCAAAGGACTTTGAAACCAAGCCTATTCATAACCTCTGGGGTGGGCTGAGTGGTGGGACTGCCCTCTCTGCTGGGATGTATGAGGGAACAACTCCTCCTATTACAATAGGTCAATTCCTTGCTCCCAGCCTCTCCTCATCTGCACAGATCAGAAGATTTGAAGATACTTTTCTTTTGTTCCTGTGTTTTAAAGATGTAAACTTTGCAGGGCCTTTTTATTTCTTGGCAAGTTCCTTTAAAAAGGCATATTCTGAAGCTTCTGTAACCCTTACCTTGTCTCTCCAGGCACAGAAAGCTCATGTACATAAGCAGCTTCACCTCTGCCAGAGATTTTTTTTCTATGGTTCTGAATACCACAGGAGCTGGCTGCTTCCAAAGCAAAGGCTAGCTTGAAATCCTTCCCAAAGGTAAAGCTTGTGCACAACATGATGGCTCCTGCAAGGAGCACCAGTAGCCCTGCACAGCCAGTCTTCTGTTATCCTGCTTCCCCCAGGTCCAAGCAGGTCATGACAGCTGATACCATGGAGTCTGCAGAGCTCTGGAAGATGTGGAGGGAGGGAATAAATTCTGTGGAATGCACTTGTCTCCCTTCTCCATCGATAGCTGCAGACCACACACTGGTCTTCCATGCAGGACAGCCGTAAACACTGCCTACGACAGAGCTCTGGCAAAGGCTAGTGGTCCTCCAGTGAATCCAGATGGGTCTCGAAGGAGAACAGCTGTGTGTGAACAGGAAGGGAGAGCTTCCTCCTGCCTCTTCCAAAACCTACCACTCAACCGCTAAATAAATCAACATCAGCCGTGACTCTTCACAAGGCAGAGTGAGCCAAGCCCAAGCTGGGAGTTTACCTCAGTGCATAGCAAAGGGAGAGGAGCTCTCTGCAGCAAACCAAGGCTTCCCCAATGCAAATCTTTAGGGCATTGCCAACCCATTTCTGCTGTGTTTTCATAAAGCTTCTTTCCTAATGCTGTTTGTGCCACCTGAAGTTATAGCAGACATGGTGCATATCACCATATGGAGACAAGGCACTCAGAGTGTAGAACAGGTGAAACAAAAATTACTTTCAGCTATACAACAGTAAAAACATCAAGCAGAGGCTTGGAAAGTTTTGGGTTGGGTAACACAGGAGGTCTGACCTCTTCTGTCACTGTCAAGAGCAGTGGAAGAAAAATCTCTCCTGCCTTTGCACAGACCTTGAGGCATGTGTATACGTTGCAAACAGGTTTTTGGGAGTGGATTTTTGCAGAACATGTTCTTAAAAAAAAAAAAAAAACAAGCAAGAAACTGTACTGTTTGGATCTACTATTGCCCAAACAGAAATGTATGGTCTGTCATTAGACAACATCTGCAGTGATAAAAAAACCTGGTTTCTCTGGTAGCTTCATAGACCACTGTACAGATCTTTCATCATTTTAAAACAGAAATTGAGGGTTTTTTAACATTAATGTCTTGTAGTCAGGCCCTCAAGCCTCGTATCTGACAATCTCAACTTCCTTTTTTGGGTATACAATTACAAGTGCATAGTTATCATCATCATCATGAATATAGTTAAATTACATTAGGTTAAAGGGAATTTGATAGGTTTGCTTTGTGTTGTGTATGGCATGACATGGTTAGAATGACAGAGTCATTTGGATTGGAAGGGACCTGACACAGCTTCTGGTCCAGCTCCTATAGCTGGGGGCACTCATACAATGTACCAAGGCAGAATTCTGCAGCGTAGAGAGCAAGGGTTAAACTAAACCAAAGAAAAAATCATATTCACTAAGCTGCCCAGAGGCATCCATAGGAAAGGCTAGATGAGACAGCCTAGCCTTCCTAATGTTGTAGGACATGGTCCCTCTTGTTTGTCTGAAAAAGAGATCAGAACACATTTTTTTCAATAAGATATTTTCCTGCTGAAAAGCTTCATTTAAAAGAAATGCATTTTCCTAGAAATACGTTGGTTTGGACAGATGCTAGTTTAGGAAGAAGAGTGTGAAACGTGAAACTTTAAAGCCAAGTATTCTCAAAATAAGTCATTTCAGCGTATTTGGGTTGGGGGGGGCATTACATCTTGAAAAAACATTTTATCCCTCTCTGTCTAGGCTGATTATTAGACAGAGCTGGAAATAAAACAAACAAAAATAACCCAAAGAAATTTTTTACTTCCTGAAAGGGAACTTTGCTTTGTCCAGAAGAAATTTGTCTAGAAGCTTTCAAATGTGTTGTTGTTTGTCCCTGACTCAGAATGCATCTTGGTGTGGATTCACAAGGTTTCATCCTTGCTGGGAACCTGAGATGCCAGAGCTCAAGAGCTGAGGTTCCCTAGCCTGTGTATCTCTCAGTCTTCATTCAAGTAGTGAGATTGTAATTTCTAGACAAGAGAGGGATTATGATGATGCTTTTTAATCCTGCCTAAATTCTATCATGAGCCAAGGTGGTCCACAGGAAAATGCTACAGCTGGTATCTCACCTGGTTTTGGTTTCCCAGTCAGAAAGTCAGGTTCTCTCTCATAGCTGGGTGAACTTGGAGAAGATCAAAGTAAGGCTGGAGCACAGGCCTCTGGCTTCAAAGGAGTACAAGTCATACAGCTCTCTGGTACCCTTCGTCTAGCAGCTGAATTTCACCCCTGCAGAACATATTCAGGATTTCAGCAACCTACAAACTTGAAATATTTCAAGGATGTTTTTGATTTTGAAACTTCACCAAACTTCACCATCTCAGTCTCCCCGTAGGATAACTCAGAAAGAAAATTTTAGCCTTTTCTCATTCATTTAGATAAAGGGGCAAGACACAGGGAGGAAGAACTTTTTGAACTTTTTTGGTTACAGGAAAGCATATTTTTCCAGTCAGTCTGAAGCTGTTCTTCTCCATGCATCCAAATAAAATTCACATTCAGGCATGGATTATGTTTGGAAAACTTAAACCAACTATGTAAATGCTCTGAAACAGAAAAAAAAAAATTATGAGAATTAATAAAAGAGAGGTTTAAAGTGAAAACTCCTCTGCAGCCTTCATTATAAAGCACTGCCAGATGCCTCCTCTAAAAGAATTCATACAAGGTATTGCTCTTTGGGCCCTTTGAGCCTACAAACATAAATTAGGGTTACTCACATGAGTAAAGCATTGTGGGATCAGACTCCATTTTTACCCAAGTGTGACCATCTGTAAAAAAAACTTTTGGGATAAAAGACACAGAAGAACTATAAGACCCTTATGGTTGTCAAATACAATTTCCTTTACTTGCATTTTTCTCTTACATTTGGGCTCCAACCTCCATCTGTTTATGGAAATATTTAGATCCCTCTGGTGTATTTTTAGCAGATCATTTTGCTTTTGCTGCTGCAATATCATTGCATCATCATTCTTGGGTTGCTCAGCTCTAATTCCTTTGCATTCTTTTCTTTTTTTTTTTTTTTTAATCTTAAGCTTCAATCATTCCAGCAGACACATGCACACAAAGTAAATGCTATGCTCTGTTTACACTCACACAAACACGCTGGCAAGTTGCACACAGAGACACACACAGACGGCGTGGCTTGTTGTGAGTGTTAGTGCTGGGGCTTTTTCAATGCAATTTCCATTTGTGAATCATCCTAATAGAGACATTACAGAATGGTTGCCCTGGGAGCTGAGATCTGAGGCTCTTAGACATACCTCCCATAAACAGCTGAAGTCTGAAGGTACACAAGACTGTCACTATCCTCTGAAATTTTTGCTGTCACGTTGTTCAGTCAGCCCTAAATGCATACGGTCCTGACATATTCCCTTTATCAGTGTTCACCCCTGCATGCACATGTGTATAGGAATCACCTTCTCCCTTGACTGAATACTCTGCTTCATATGGATATGGACCCTCCTTTGTCCAGGAGTTCACAGCACTCCTTCCCCACCTTCCCTGTTATTCTGCCTGCAAACTTGTCACAGCTTCATGTCCTTCCAAACTCAGGAGTCGTTTGGGCCTAGTTGCTTACAAAGGCAGGAGAGCACCAGCCTGATGGCAGACATTAAGGAGAACACCTGCAGTCTGGACACTCACCTGAGACCCAACAACTCATTAAATAATCTTTTTTTGTCCCTCTCCATCAGATAACACTCACTGGATTTTACAACATCATTACCTCCAGTCTGAGATGACCAGGCACAACCCTAACCCTGAAGAAGTTTTTAGGTAGACCCTGAGGAAAGTCTAAGCGAGATCCGTAGGGGTACAATTAGAGTTGATTTCTGCATGGATGTTTGACAGACACCAAGAATTACATCTTCTGGGTGAAAAGCTACCCCTCTTTGTGATAACCTCAGGGAAGTAAATATATGACTTGTCCCTTGGATTCAATTTCATAACCCTGTTTTAGGTAACAAGGTGGAAAATAGAATATTACATCATTGGGAGGCTATGTCATTCTTTGGCCTAGCTGCGTTAGTTTTTGGAGAGACAGTGATTTGTGACTCATACATAAGAAGACTTGCACTCAGGAGAGGTCAGGCTCCTTTTGCACACCTGAAGAGCCTCTGACTAGGCACTAGTGAGTGAACTTATGAAAAGTCAAGCCATGCTCAGCATCTGCTCTTCCTAAATGCCTCAAAATTGTGTTGCCATTTGCAAAATTACAAACCACAGTGGTCTATTTATCCTTCTTAGCCTGGACAGAGAGTGTGTGATGCTTGCTCTGGACAAATCGAACAGTTGTGCCTCTCCAAATGCTTTCATCATCATCATTATTTATTATTATTTATCATCCCTGCCATGTGTTATGTTTTTTCTGTGTACAAAGAACAGGCAGATGTTTTCCATCTGCATGACTCCTTAATTTTAGATCTCAGAAAAAAAACAGAGAAAGGAAAAATAAATAAAGAAAAAAGAAACCATCAAGAATGAAGAAATGCNTCCTCAGGCTCTTGGCTGACTTGAAGGAAAGGCTCCTGGGACTGCAATGGGTGTCTTCATTAGACCACAGGTCCTAGGACAAGCTTTACATCATGGGAACAAAAGACCGGTTTGGGAGGTTACTCTGACCCAAAATGTTGGGCTGAACTCGCGCAGACCCACAGCAGGGTTCAGGTCTGTCTTCCTCCACACAAACTCCTCCACCTTCTTTTTCGTCCCTTTGGCCTCTTGCCTCCCTTCAATTTCTCCTCTGCCCATAAGCTCTTGAGTCTTCCTTCTCAGCTTCTTTCCCTGCTCTTTCTTATTACCTGATGGCTCAGACGAGCAAAACTTTTGACTTTCTTCTCTCCACCATGTAAGATTCTTCTATCAAGTCCACTGGCCCAGGAAAATCCCAAGGCAGGAGGAGATGGAGTTGTCCAGCAGTCTCACTCAGCTTTGGCACAGCTGTAGTCAACACTGGCTTTACTGCGAAATTGAAGCTTTGAAGCTTTGATTAAATGTACATATTCTTGAAAAGTGTCTTCTTTCCACAGGAATTTTGACTTTTTGGTGAAGACCAAGAAAGTTTTGGCCTAAACATTTAGGAGGTTTGAGTCTTTTTTTGGACTATATGGAAGACAAGACATTTAAAATTTGCCACAACCAGATTCCAGAGGGAATGGGTTTATTCTGCTTTCCTTCACAGTTTTCCCAGAATGTCTCTCTTCCCAGAATCTTTCTTCTTTAGAAACTTCAGTGTTGATGTGAGCACACAGCTATGCCATACCACCCACCAGCAAGGGAGCAGGCAGGATACCAAATTGGGCTGATAGAAAGGTGAAAGGGTTTGTACAATACTTCAGTTTCCAGAGCAATCTAGTTGCCTTAGAATGAAATAATGCAAAAATAATAAAACAATGATGGGAACGGGAGCTATATTAATAATAATGCTTCATAAATGCGCATGGCCTTTTACAACCATATTACTAACAGACCATATCAAAGACCTTGCAAGAACAGCTCAGTGCCTCTAGGGCATTTGGAACACAGACCAAGATTTTGCCAATAGAAACTGATGTGATTCGTGAGGTAACACTTTAAATTCAGACATCTGGTGGGTTGTGGGGAACGGGGTACTGTGACTCTGGTATTAATAGCATGTTCCCTCCATTTACTAGTTCAAACAAGTTGCTGCGTTGTTGTTAACTTCAGAAAGCAACCAGGCTTGTGAAAAATTGAGCTGTTTTCTTTCTGCTTGACATATTGTCGAAGAACTGAACAGACGCAGCAACAAGTTCAGGCACTCTGAAGTGTTTTGGTTAGTGATTACTGCTATAAAGTCCCTGTTTCTTCACCCCCACCACCCTTCTTGCCAAAATGAGAATTTGATGACAAGGTAACTTGACTCTGCCTCGCCCTTAGAAAGATAGAAAGATTCAAAAATAGCTGTAGGCTTCAGGCTACACAGAAAGCTTGCAAAGAAAATTTACTTGAATGAATAAAATGAAAATTTGTTGCATGGAGGCTCTCAAATACATGGCTGACCTCATGAGAAAATCATGAGAAAATCATGAGAAAATCATGAGAAAATCATGAGAAAATCATGAGAAAATTTGGCTGGGGGGTAGGTGCAGTGGGGTGTCAGTGAGAGTTGGATTCTTCCTGCTCTTGGTATCTTTTTGGGGGATTAGAACTCCACCACATTATGGTGGAATCTCTTTGTAATTTTTCTTTCCAGTAAGAATTTAAAGAGTATATTTCCAGCCTCAAGAAGTGAGGAAAAAAAGAAAAGCAGATTAAACAATTTTATTACAGTGTAGGAAGAAAGGGGTTGGGGGAACATCACAGTCAAGGTGCAAGTGACAGCAGGACAAGCCAAAAAAAGTGAGAGGGAAAAAAAGCAAAAACTTCTTTCAAGAACAATTTCTTTAGTGGGAATTTAAATAGGCCATCAACTATTATGTTGATATACAGATGTCTGGATTAATTTTCTCCCAAGAAAATTCTCGTGGGAGGGACTGCCCTCAGGTGCTAGTAAGCCAAGAGATTTTCCTGACTTTAGGTCTGTTTTGCCAGGTTTCTGGGAAAGATGAGGCCACAGTCTTCTCTTGGAATGCTTGCCTCATCTCTGCCCTTACCAGCAGCTGCTGGTACCATGGTTCCATGCCCAAAGCACGAGGGGTAGCACCAGGCATTCCAGTACCATCTCCACACAGAGCCCACGTACAACAGAATCACTGCATCTCCTCCCTTGCACCTTTCACTGAACTGAGTTTGGTCTCAATTCTGTTTTCTTTCTGTCTCACCTTCCCAAAGAGTAGCAACACATCTGCTAGGTTGATCTGATGGAGAAAACCTGTTTGTCACCTGTTGCACCATAGCAAAAGGTAAAAGAGCCTCTGATGGACACCCTGAAGACCTTGGTCACTGAGGGTTTCCATTCTGTTGTCCAGGTGTCTGAAGGCAAGGGTGTTAGAAAAATAAAAGGAGAAGGGTTTCTACGCTAAATTTGATTTGGATAGTTGAGCTTGGTTTCTTTGCTTTGAGATGCAGCAAGACCATAATTTTACAACAGAAGACAATAGAAATAAAAACAGAATTTGGAAATAAATGCACAGATTCCCAGTGTCTGCCACTCTGGTCATCTGTGAGAAACAGCCTCCCCACTCATCCATTTCATTGTCCTCCCATGCAGCTCAGTTTTAAGCGTCTTTCTGCACAGCACTGAGCTGGACTTTCTTGATAAAATGAGGCAGCTGTGACCTTTGTGGATCCAGCAGGTCTGAAACCTTTCTAAACCACATCCATCTGCCCTGCCATGCTGAAAACCTTCAAGCCTGTCCTGACAGATGCCTCAGCCCAAGAGCCAGAGCTTTCTAAAAGTTCCAGGTGACGTTAGGAATGGGTCAGAGGGAGTCCAGTGGCAGAGGAAGAGAGCAAAACCCTGGTCATGAGTTGAGCGTGCTGAAGGCCAGATCTCCACCTTGTAGCATTGGCCTTAGCAGATGCACAGGGTCAATTGACACAGCAATTCTGGGATAAGCAGGAGATCCTGGAAAGTAGAAAGTTAATATTTCAACAGGTGAGAGATCCTGTCCCACTAAGAAAGAATTTTTTTGCGTTCTCTCTGAAGCTCTATTCAGAAGAGGATGACAAATATAATCTGTCTGCGCTCATTTCTCTGATTATCCCAAACAATTTAGAGAACTTCTCTTTCCCCCCATCCTTGAGACAACCCCATCTCTTTCTTGATTTTTACTTCTTTTGGGGCTGCTGCTTCTGATTCCTTGTGAATGGGCTGTGTGGAGAGGGTCAAGGGAACTTCTTCACAGCCACAGGAAAGGAAAAGAATCACATTGTTTGATATTTTTCTTTTCTCTCTTCAAATTAGGAGTATCAGTCCCCACTCCCAGCCTTTTGACATAATGGCTTACCAGTGTCCACTGGGGGATAATTTCCCACTTCAGTTTACCTTAGAAAATGTGGGAAGGTAAGAAGGTACATTTCCATCTAGTAAGTCCTTCCAAGTGGTGCCATGATGCTATTTAACCTTTCCCCACAAATGTGTAGTACCAGAGCTGTCAGTCCAGATACAGCAAGTCTCTGCATGTAGTTAAAGCATAGACAGAGACCAGAATTTTACAAGAAAATGTCTGCGTAAGCAGGTTTGCATTCAGTTACTGGTGGATAGTTTAATTTTTTCCCTCTTGAGATACATTTTCTCCTCTTCCTACAGCAGTATATATGCATTTGTGTGTGTGTGTATTTATATATANAGTCACCTAAGGATAACAAGTATTGGAGATCACTTCTTAATTCTGGTGATGGAGCCCAGACTTTGATGTTAAAGGTCACAGGTTCATCCCTTTTGATAAGATGATGATAATATGGAGTGGCATGTGAATAAAATCTCATCTCATAATCTATCAAGTACAATGAAGTTATAGAGCTTAAATTACTTTTCAAGTTTGTTATGCTGTTGGAGTTTTTGTGTTTTGTTGTTTTGGTTTGGTTTTTAAATTGAGAACAGTCTCATTTTCAATAACATAGTTTTATTGACCATTTTTTCATTTTGATAAATATAACTCACATGACCATGATTGATCTGGGGGAGAGTAGTAAGCTGGATTTGTCTTCCCCCGTGTTCCCTGACAACAAATCAAAATATCCCTTAATGGCACAGTTCTGGGTTGAGTTTCAGATGGACTGAAATCTGATCCTGATCTTGCTACTATTTCTGGTGTGAACATGGGTATGCCCTTTCATTTCTCTGTGCGTCTTCTTTTCCTGCTGACCTCTGTCTCATCTAGTCTTAGCTGGTCTCCTGTTTTTACAGCAGCTATCAAGAGCAGAGTCCTAATATCAGCACTCAGCAGATAAAGATATAGAGGTTCCCAACAGATGCTGGAGTCTCAGCTGGGATGAATGACAGTGGGGGCTGTTCGAGGAACTGTTTGCTATGCTCAAACCATTTCTGCCTTTAAGGGAAAATTCAAAGTGTATAAAAACTCAAAATATGGAGTGGCTCAGATAGATATATCTAAGGCAACTAGATGTTCTCGAGACATTATCTGATCAGAAACCTATGTGGGGCCAGCAGTTTACTTGAGAATAAACAAATCAGAACTACAAAGGACAGGAAATCCATTCCCATGGAAATCTCAGAATCTCTTTTACTTTGCAAAAATCGAATAATTTTTTATTTTAGATGACATAAATGTGGATTCCTGAAGGCATTCTGCTTAGAAACATAGCAATGGGAGATTTGCTTTTGAAAACAGAAAATATTTTACATGGAATGTTTCCCAAACAAATTAATTTAAACAGAGAATGAAAGAATGGTGCTCAGTGCTAATGAAACAGCATGTAAGCTAAGAGCATCTGCCTGAATAACTGTTTTATTATTATCCACTGCTACACAGTTAAAAAAGATAAACCCTTCTTTTCTGCTGTATTATCTTCCTTCCCATTCAATGCCGAGATAGTACGGAGCCCCAGTACAGGTTCACTGAAGGAGGTGGGTACGTAGATGGGAGGGGAAAAGTAGAAGGAAAAAAAAAAGGATCTTTGTAGAGGAAACACCAAAGAAATACCATGCCTCCTGGACCACAGGCAGGATATGCATGATTTTCTGTATCTCAGACAGAGAAGGCTGGGGATTTTTGTTTTGTTTCTTTTTTTTAACAAAGGTGAGAAATAGGATAAGACCAGGAGCAAAGCTAGAATTTTTCATAAAGGGATAAAAGATGGAAGTTCTTAAAACAAAAAGAAGTTACTTGGGCAGACTGAGGTACCTGAAGACAGGCAGCTTAGGCCAAAGAATGAGAAAGAGAGAAAGAAGTAAATCCATGCAAAAGCCAACACATTATCAAAATGCAGCCAGGGATTATCTCCCAGTGATGTGACTGCCCTCCCTCTGAAGATCAGCTCTGGGTGATGTCATCTCTTTTCCCATCACACAGTCTAACAAACAACATGGTGCAGAGGGAGGTTGTCCCCTTTTTCTTCCTATCATCATTATTATTATTTTCATTTCAAAATTAATTTTGTAACAACAGCAATTAGGCTCTCCTGCCAGCCTGCCCCTGGGGGGTGATTCTAGTTCTAGTGCAGCAAAAATTTGCTCCTAAGGAACATCATAGCAGGCATTGAAATAATCACCCAGAAACACACAGCCTGTCGTGTCTTATTGCTTAATAATCCATCTTACCTTCTTTCAACCCTCTTCTTATTGTACATCATCTGATGCCTATTTTTTTTTTTACATGATTTTCCCCAACTGCTTTTCCTCCCTGCCTTAACATTATGAGACTGAAAAACATTTTTCCTTTTCATTCTGCTGTCCTGAGGTTTCTCCTGCTTGGTCATTGCTGATCATTCCCATGAGGGATTACAAGCTTAACAATCTCCAAGAGGTTTTCCCCACTTTTATGTTCTTGGGGAGCAGTTCTACCAGCTATAACATCATTACCTTGGTGTTATGTGAATGTGGCCTTTTGGTTTTAGGCCTGTTGGCTGTGACCTGGTTCCTAAGAAGAGCCTCTCTTGAAAGAAAAGGAGATGAATCCAAAGAAACTAACACTCAGCAACTGAAAGTACTGTATGAAACTGTTGCTAGGAGTTCCTCACTTGAATGTTCTGGGGTTGGCTTGATAGGGCATGTGCAAAACTGTACAAAAAACTGCTTAATGTGTATTCTGGTGTGCCTCAAGATCCCTTGAATTAAAAGCTGCTCTGGCTTAAGACGGTTGCTAAGCTTTTCCAGATCTTGAAATCACTCAGCCAAGCATCTGAGTGGTATCAGAGTGGGGCAGCTCCTGTCCCTTCCGTCCAGCCACACTGGAACAAAAAAAAATCTGTTTAGTTTTCATTGCTTTCCTCTTCTAGTTTGAAGAGATGTTCTTTACTGAGCAAAATCTGGGCCTCCATATCACATCTAAGCAATACTCTCAAGATAATTTGAAAGTAATTTAGAAACCTAAGTCTGACGCTGGAAAAAGGAAAGACCTGCGTATCTCACTGGAAAGCAGTGGTGCTTGTATCTCTCTTGAAAACAGGAATTAATCTATGACGTTGCTGGAGTAAAACAATCAAAGCTGATCCATTTTTTATCCATGTCCCTTTTGTTTCTTGACTCTCTCATTTCTTGTGCTCTGCCTTCGGAACCAAACTAGACTCAGGAATGTCTGGGTGCAGCTCCTGAGCAGTTCAGCTCAGACACCCATGCCCAGGATACTGGAAGGGACTGGTCCAAGGCTGGAAGAGCAAAGGTGCCAGAGGGAGCAAGGGAAAGTCACATTGCCCAGAGATTCCAGTGGAAGCCTCCTAGACAGGCTTCACCACAGGTTAGGAGATTTAGATTGTATTTGACTTTTCCCTTTCTGGTTTCTTGGCTTTTATTTTTTTAGATTGATAAAACAAAGCAAATGAATTGGGGGGGAGATATTTTCTTTTCCACTGAAATGCATTTTTAAGAAGATTTTTATAGAATGAGAGTGAAAATAAATAGGCATTTTTATATCGGCACTTTAAATTCAGCGTTAGCCATCTTTAAACACATGTAAAAATACAGAAAGGTAAATTAACTAATTTATTTTTAAATGAAGACCTATTTCCAAGGCAAATAATGGAAAACATTTATTTTCCAACCTAATGGAATGAAATGATTGGACGGGAAGGGGCTTTGGTATTATTATTGGGTGCTTTTTCCCTGTCTAAATTAACTGCTCAGGGGAAAAAGCATGAATTCATAAAACATTTTGGTACCACTAAATCAGGAGGGGATTTTTTTTTTCTTTTTTTTTCTTTTTTTCCTTCTGGTATAAAAAGATGAAAAATATCACCTAGCTCAGATTTGGCACCGTGGCTGTCTAGCATTCACTGGGGTTTGCGCCTCAACCGTGACCCACCATGTTTGCCCACACTGGGAGCTGGGAGGGGAAGCCCATAACTCTCCTTGGCATGTCCCTGCCCAGCCCCCCTGCAGAGCAGGTTTGCTGTCACTGGAGCAGAACCACGGCGCTGCAGAGACAGCCACCCGCACACGGCACAGGCCCGCGGCAGCTGGGTGGCCAGCCCTGGGTGGGACAGGAGCTCCTGGTGCTCACATCTGCACCCAAGGCAGCGCTTTGTGAACGGTGCAGACACAAGCCCAACCAAGGAATATCGCTGGTAATTCCCCCCTCCAACCTAACAACTGTATTTTTTTTCCCTGAGATATACAAGATACGTCAAGGCACAGCTTAGGAAGGGCTTTTAAGAGATCTTTACTGTTCAAGGCAGGCTGTGGTTTCATTATTTTTATTATTTTGGTAGAATGAGTAACAGGAATAATAGTAGCTGAGGGTTGTTTCTCTTCATTGACTCTGTGTTAGGCTTGGAAGCCATTCGACCAGGACAGTCAAAACACAGACAGGAAACAATCTATGATAATGTCCAACTGGGGTATCAATTACGGTTTTGAAGTTTCATGTTAAAGGGATATCGTCAGATCAAATTTAAACCAAAAGTTGTGGGTTGCGTTTTTAAATACATAGATATACATATAGATATGTATACATATGAGAGGGAGAAATGGAGACTGTTGGAAACATTTCCAATTCTCTTTTCTTTTTAAGTAAAAAGAAATTAAAATTTCTAAAGCAAACAGTCTCCTCCCTGCCACGTGTGAGCCTTGACTGCTGTCCTCAGCCAAGCCTGGCCCTATGAGCCTGCTGGGATTTTTTAACATCCTCTCCTAAAAGGCTCTGGTAGGTGAAAAGACTCATTCCCCAGAGAGTAGAGAAAACACTGGGTTAATCTACCACAGTGGCCCCATGGCAATCTCTGGAGCAAGAGTGGGCACATGCCTGCAGGGAGGCTTGGCAAATGCCTCCCTGACCAAGGTATGGTGCATCCAAGCACAGATGTCCATGGAGCCTTTCCCCAATTCACGGGGGCTGAAAGAGATGTTTCACAATGAAAAGCATGGCAGGGTTTTTAACCTGGGCATTTCAACCTCAGCTGCTCAGCATGGTCAGCCTTTCTTTTGCCCAGGGTGGGAGAAATAGATGGCACTGATGCTGATCCTGTTCAAAACCAGCTTCTTTCTGGACATCTGCTATTAAGTCTCAAAATATGAGATGGTAACTGCTGGCTGGTGTTACAAAAAGAATCTGTGTGGTCCCCAGAAAACCATGAAAGATTCCTCCATGCTAGGATCACATAGTTAAAAGAAACATCATACATTATCATTTTCCTTCTCCTTCTTCCTTTTGTCATCAAGAACTGGCAGAAATAAACAGAAGGGGATGTATTCACAAATGAGTTTGTGAAACCAAACTCTGGCAAACATGTGAGAATAAAAGCCCATGTCCAGTCCTGGAGCTGGCACTTTAAAAAGAAAACTTGGAGGAAGCTCAAAGAGCTGCCAGAAAGATTTGTAGCTTGGCAAACCGTGCTTACCAGTGAGAGAGGAAAGGAGAGCAGTTTGGGAGATGGCATAAATACTAACAGGTTAATAAGTGATCAGGGGACTCGTGGAGCGAAAAACTCTGATATAAAATGAATCTTTGATGTAGCAGCCAGAGGCATGAGAGAATCCATGAGCTGCAACTTGGAAATCAGGAAAACCCACAGAGGAAATATGCCGTGTGTTTTTGTGCAGAAGAGTAATGCAGTGCGGGGAGAGCTGCATCCCAAGGGACGGGGTGGATTTGCCGTCATTTGGAGCCGTGGGATGACATCCCTGGTTCTGGCCCAAGTGAACATAAAATATTACATCCCATGTTAAGCACAGGGCCAGATAAACTGGTGAGAGAGATGTCTTCCAGATCATCAGCCTGAAAAGTCTTCTGGGAAGTAACCATCATTGCCCTGGTATCCTGGCTATGTGACCTCCCCAGTGCTGGTGTGAAGCTGTTTCCTGCATGTATGGAATTCACATATGTGAACAGAGGGAAGGGACTGAGTCCCCAGGTGACGCCTCCATCCATGACAGGTCACAGCTGGATCTCACCCACAGGCCTGAAGAAACTTCACAAGCTTTTATCAGGCACAGAGGCCAAATGGGAAGCTCTGAGGAGAAAAACTCCATGTAAAGCCTTCCTGGTAACTGCCAAATATGGCTAGCACAAGTTCCTTGGCTCACAGAGAAGGGACCTGAGGCATTGTTCAAGTGAGGTCCTGTGCTGGCATGGTAGAAGTCTTTGGCTGCACACAGTGACGTGCATGGATTTGGGACCCTGCTGAAGGAAATGAGAATAATTTTTCAGCTCCAGGGCATTGATGTACAGAAAGTGGTTAGCAGGCTCAAGGTCAAGGCTAGAAAAAAGGAGGTTTTACACATACAGCCAAATGTATAAGACAGTGATTTCAAAAAGAAAAAGCATCAAAATGAGCTTTTTCTGTTCTTTCAGTTCTCTGAGAGACTTTCCACCAATATTTTCATTAGTTTTCATTTTTTATAAAGATTGTGCTGCAAAAGACCAGTAGCTACCACAGGCTTACTTCTTACACATGTCTATCAAGCTTTAGATAGGGCCTTCCATCCTTTGGAAGCCCTTAATTTCAGCATGGTTGCAAAACTTGCTGAGCCTTTAAGAAAAATATGTGAAATTCCAGGGGCATTCCAGAAAAGCTGACTCATGCAGAGCAAGGTTTTGACCCCAGGATTTGACTATGCCTGAGGATAAGGGAAAGAATCCTTTATAGAATTCTTTATATCAGGGAAATACAAAGGAAAGCAAATTTCCAGACTCGAAGAAAGTCTGGAGTTTATTCTGAAACCTGTGTGTTCTTCCCCATTCCCTTCTCACAGGTACTGTTAACATCTGTTACTTCTGCAGAGAAGGCACCCAGCAGTGGCAAGCTGGGAGGTTTTCAGTAGATGATGACTGAAACCCAGAATTGTGTTCCAGGACCTCAAGGTAGGTAACTGGACCAAGACATGGAGACTGGACCCAGCTGGAGTATAAGGGTAGATGTCATCCATCCTGTATTCTCCTCAGTCTTAAGGGCACAGCTTCCCAAAGCCACTCACTGCAGCATTTGAATCCCTGACCTCAAGGAAAAAGACTCCTGTTCCACTGCCTGGTGCTGGAGCTTTCCTGTCCTCAGTGAGGAAGCTTTTGTCTAAGCTCCCCTCCTTTCTCTCATGCTGCCTCTCTCCTCAAGCTCTCTTAAGCAGTTCGTGTTCCATGTGACTAGAAACTGGAATGATTAAAAAGGGAGCCTCTGATTATAATAAAACAAAAAAGGCAGAGTTTGTTTTGTTTTCCCTGAAAGAAGATCCGGTGGTTGGCTATTCTTTAGAGAGCTGCAATTTGGACAATTTGTCAGTGTGTTCAGGGCAGAGGAAAGCATGTGACAATGGATTCAGGGACCATGACCACAGCTTGGGACAGTGAGGGGATACACAGTTGACTGATCCCAACAGCCTATTCTGCTTTTCTCCAGAGCCAATAAACAACCCCCGGTGATAATTAAGCAAGTATCAAAGACACATTTTAAAGTGTTTTACCAATACTTTTTCGTTACTCGTGATCCAGGTAAAGCTTTATGCCAGAGCCTATGCAGAGGTGGTTGTGGTGTTTCAAACAGCCTTAAGGACCATCCTCAAAAAACACCTGCTGAACTGGGACCTCCCAGACTGACCAACAGAAGGTCATGTTTTAACCCTTTCACCAGAGCCACAGCGCCTCTAGAATAGGTTTCTTCTCCTCCAGTTTAACAAATAAAGATCAGGCTTCTAGCCTAGGCTAAGCACCTCTGAAGCAACTTATCCTACCTGGAATTACCTACAGAAAACTAAACTGCTTTCCATTGACTTACTAAAAAAGGTGACATTTAATATTAGTTGGCTGAGGTGTAAATAATCCCACATTATTCTGATGTATGCAGATACATACATAGATGTGTGCATTATTTGAAGAATACATCTACTCTACATATCAGGACAGATGAGCTAAAGTTGTCTGAAATACAAGTTTGATGATAAATATAATTACCGTACATTTAGATTTTCTGGAGAGTAGGGTTGTGGCCCTAATTTCCAAAATAAGATACCTAAACTGGGGCCTTTATTTCTATGTCTAGACATCGGTTTCAAAATGCTGAGAACACCTGGATCTCACAGCAATCACACAAAAAGAAAGAGAATAATGTTGCCTATCACAAAGAGGTGAATTAAAGTAATACTTTTTAAGCATGGGGAAAAATATGAGACAATGTGTCTCCTTTTCTTATCATAAGGGAAGGCTCAGACAGAAGAACAGAAGAGTGACAAATTCCATTTTAATGAAAAGAATGCTTTGTTTTCATGGGACAGCGGGACTCATTGCCACAGGAAGACTGGAATGCCAAGAGCTGAAAATTTAAGCCCTTGCCTAGTTGGTAATTTGTCAAATAGAGAGGGAGGAAAGGTCTGAACATACCATCCAACAGCTCTCTGTTTTGGATTGCATGACCTCCCTTCTGGTGGCAATCACGACTGGAGACAATCTCATGTTCGAAGGAATCGGGAGCACTGTGTCACACTGGTTGCTGCAGGAGGGATGTACGAACAACCTGGCAGACAGACACAGGGAGAAAAGCTCTGAAAGAGGCTCTCAGATGCCCCTGCATCAACCACCCTATGCTCACCACTTTTTTACTGTCACCAGACCCTAAAGCTGAGATCCTGTTCCCAGAGCACAGAGGTGAGTAAAAAATGGCAGTATCTCCTAGAGGAAAGCATAGGGGTGGGACACAAACCTGGCATCAACAGAAAACTTGGCATGGATCTTCAAGGAGCTCCAGAAATGGCAGACATGCTGTCATTGAAAGTAAGAAGAGGAGGGTAGAGCAAAAATATATAGGTTTTATGGGGGATTTGGAAGATTAGAAGAACAAATAAGTAACACAATGGCTGGATATTGACTCAGAGAATACTTGAACTAGATTTGACTGGCAAACAGTCCCAGTCTCTATTTGCCAACTGCTTGGAATTGTTTGAGCAATGACCTTGAAAAACATACAGCAGATTCAGACTGGGAAGCCAGAAGGCCTCACTGCACTGGTCTGATCCAATCCTCTGCACAACAGAGTCCCTCCAATGTCACCTAGCCTCAACTCTGATCACTTTTTAAGCCAGCAAAAGTGGCTCAGCCACTTTAAGATATTAAACTGGTATAAAGAATTAAGTCCTTCTAAATCTTAAAAGCAGTTTAGCAGATCATGGTGCTTTTAAGACCCTAAATTCTTAAACCACCTTAACTCTGATGGAGGACCAGAAAGCTTAGTACAACAAAGCCATGCCAACTTAAGAGTTTAAACTCTTAAGACACTTTTCACATATAAGCCAAATTCAGGATCAAGCACAGTGCCCACATTCTTGGTTGGTGTCTGTTCAGATGTTCAGCATCCAACAGCTTCACCCTACACCAGGTTGAGAGACCCGGGGCTGAGTGTTTTAACTCATCGCCTGCTTTGTCAAATGACTTGACTTATCTTCCAAGAGCTTTTGTTCATATCAGTCAGTCTTAATCTATAAAGTTTCTCTTTCTCTGCAGAGGGATATTTTGCAGTACAAGAGTACGTTGGGTAAGGTTTTTTAAGTTCAACTTATGTTGAAATTTTGTGATGATAAATACTAATATAAGATCATATCCCGACCAGCTGAAAAATCATAGAAAAGGAGCCTTACTCCAAAGCATTTTAAGGGAAGTTTTCTGGTGGGCCTTTATGGCCAGAGTAGCACATATACAATTAGGTTTAAAGAATGAGGTAGTTGGGAAATTCCAATTCCTCAACAAAAACCAGTTCATTAAATTCACCTTTCAGCAAAAAGTTTTATGACTGTTCACAAACAACATTTTCCCTGCATGTACCATGTCCATATCTACAGCCTCAAAGGTGATCTTTCTTGGGCAAGTGTGGAGACACACAAAAGAACATATAATCCAATTTTTCCATAGAATTGGGTTCACTTGGGATATGAGAAACCTCCTATGGTTTAGTGGAATAGGACAACTCCTAAAACAGTAGCTAACTGTGGTAAAGAAAAAAACTGCAATTTACCAAACAGTTAATGTATAGCACACAAAAGCCTTGTATTGCATTCTGGATGTCTCCGTGTTGTTGAGAGTGACTGGTTTAAAGAACAAGTAGAGGGACTCTCTGAAAGGGTTGTTCAGAGCAGAAGTGTACTCAGACTACATTAAACTGGGGCGTGCAAAAGCACGCCCAGACAAATCTGGACTACATGGTTTGGAGGGAGATTTGTGTGTGCATCAGTCCTCACTGCAGTGCCACCGTTTCCCCAGGAAGGAAACCAGGCTTATGGGCCAGGAGCCAGCAACAGTGCTCTCACTTTGGACCATCAAGGATGCCTATGCGTACCTCACACGCAGAGTGCCCAGAGTATCACACACACACACACACACACAGGGTCTGACATCAAGAACACCCTCTGGAAATGCTTCACTCTTAAAGGGTCTTTCAGCTGAAGATCAAATGGAGGCTGATTTTCTACAGGATGGTACCGAGTCCCTCAGATGAAACATGTTGTGGTCATGTACAGAGTGGCTCAGCCCTAGACCATATTTTCAACTTGTTCCTGCTGCTCTGGGGTCAGTGGTGTAGAGATGATAATCTGTCCATCCAGTTCTTTGACTCACATACTTTGCTGAGTTGTTTAAGAAAGTTAAGGCAAACCACATTTAAAAGCAGCTTTGTTTTCTTGAGGTAACAGGTTTGCTCTGTACAAACACTATCTCTTATCTAATAGCCCTAGAAAGGCATGTAGCGTCAAGCTGATACTGTCTTCATGCTTGGCTTACTTTTGCATTTCAGCCCTGAGATATGCAGGCAACCTGCCATCAGCTGTAAAACCACAAACCCTGATCTGTGATGGGGACTGATAAGAGAAAATATATGAAAACAGACTCCTTAGAGTTTGACTCCTTTCCAGCAGGCTCTGGACTGAGATCTGGCATTTGAAAGCGATTGTTCATGCATAAGAAGCAGCTTTTTTTTTTTTTTTTTTTAATGTTTCCTTTTTAAGGCTGCAGAAAGGCTAGAAGAAAAGAAAAGTGAGTCAGGGGAAAATCAACACAATGTTGTTTAACTCCCATCAAGATATTAGCAAGCGCAACATCCAGTAGAACAATGGCTTTGACCTTCGAAGCCCCTGTGATCCCAGGAGCCTTCTCCCCACTTCAAAACGAGAGGAAACATCACACCAGCAGGTTGACATGATTTGCAGGGACAGAAAACAGAACACAAAACTGTCAGCTGACTATTTATCAGTCCATCTTTCCCTTGCTTGCTCAGTCTAAGCAGCCACTTGCTGACCCTAAACTTTGTAGTCTACATGTTTTCTCAGACCTCCTGCTTTCGAGTAATACTTTGCTTGTTGATTGTAGGAATCAGATAGCATCCCTAGGTGATTGATTGAGATGCTCTTTGTGTTCTAACATTTCAAGACCAAGAGAAAGCACCTGGAGTTCCTGTAGTACCTGTGGTGGACATGTGTGATGGTGTACATGCTCCCAGGCCCAGGCCACAACTGTACATGCCAGCCTTTTTTGTACTGTTTGTCAAACTTCTCTTTCTCACAGGATTTCTGCCTGAAGACAGAACCAAGGTAATGGAGGAATAACTCCTCTGGGTCTGTCTGAGTGTGAAAGTAGAAACAGCAGGTACTGCTGCCACTGATGTGTGAAATTTGCTGCCCAGAAGGAAGTCTTTGTAGCTGGTTTTTAGCTTGCCTCCATCTCAAAATGCCAGATCCCCCTGCAGCTTGAGCTAAGAGGGTATTTCAACCACCTGTTTGCAGAACAGACCCTGAGAAACTCTCTCAAGCTGTTGTGCTGCTATATGCAAGAAGAACCACCCCCACACTCTCCTCTGCCTAATAACCATTTTAAGTCCTTGCATTTCTTTCTGAGAGCAAGGCCCAGCTAAGGGTGGGGAGTAGATTTGCCACCTCGTTGAGCTTATGGCATGGACCCATCCCCATACTTTGCTTCTTGGGAGAAGCACCCAGCTGCAAAGAAATTTAAATGGATGAGGAGCCAACAAGTACACTAAATGGCTTATCTGATTCTCTGGGGTGTCCATCTGGAGACAAGAGCCTTTCCCCATCTGCTTAACAACAATTACAACACCTTCTCACCCTCATCCTCCATACACTCTCCTAATCCTCCATTCTTCCATCCAGACAAGGGCAGTGGTTTTCTTAGGAGCAAAATGAGCTTGCCAAAGAAGAGCTTTACCTTATCAGGAACACATCAGCCCCCATGTTTGGTTAAAGGATCACTACCTCCAAGCAGAGCTCTTGTTCCCTTTCAGCAGGCAAAGGAATAAATGAGATTTTGCTATGAGAATGCTGCACCATGGATGCACCACAAGTATTCTAAAGACTTTGACGAACCTGTGACAGCTGCAACTACCTAGCACCATTCTAGAATATCTTTTCTTCACCCCCTGACATCTTGAATTCTTCAGTGCATTTCTTGGGACCAGTGCAGAGGACTGACACCTGCTCCCCATCATGTATTTCTTATAGGTGTTAAGGACATGTTCTTGACCTCCACTGCACTGAGGAGAAGCAGTTATTGGTGTCCTGGCCCATGTGGCCCTGTTTGGTGGGTTTTCTGTTGAAAGTCTCCACTTGAAACACTTTCTGAAGAAAGTAAAATGTAAGCAAGAGGACTCAGAGTTGAGGTGAGGAAACCAGAGTTGAGGATAGCACCAATATACAGAGCCTAAGAGGGCTTTTTTTGTGAGACTGGCAGAAGCTCTCCAGTGCCAGCTATGGACTACTCTCCAACAGGCCATGGGCAATGAAGAACCCCAAGGAAGAGTCACAAGAAGAGAGCAAATATGTACTGACACCTTCCTAGAAATCTACCTCAAGCTCCTGATATTTCTGGCTTGTGGACTTCCTGAGCCACCTTTTGTGTCTTCCTACTGAGCAGCTCTTGGTGGATTCAAAGACCAGTTGAGGAAATTACTGAAGAAAAATCTTAGCCACATGGTTCTATACTTTCCTTTTGATTTATATGATGACCCCAGTTTTTCTACCTTTGGACCAACTCCTCTTTTATTTGCAGTCCTTCACCCAAATAACTTGCAGAAGCTCTTTGTAATTAATTTATATAGAAGGATAATTTTTATTTGGATGTGGAAGTTGCAAATAAAAACAAGATCTGGACTGATTTCCTCCTGAAAAGCCTATGGTTGCTCAAACATACCTAATCACTTACCTTCATCTAGCCCATATTTTTCTTATTATAATGATCTTCTGTCTTTGACTGTAAAAGACTTTATTTTTGTATCCTGGGGTAGCTAAATGAATTTGAAATGAATATGGATTTCCTGCTGATCTCATTTAGTTTTGGTCTTCACCCTGGAATTGAAAACATCAATGCCAGGGTGTGTTAGAGGTACACTTCTGGAAAGGCAATTATCCTATAAATGCTCAGCTGTAACTTATATAATAATTATTTCTTCAACTGAAGTGCCTTTTGAAGTACTTTCCAAAAACTTACAATAGCCCTAACCCATAAGCATTTTGGTGAGGCAGGGAGACCAAATTCTGCACTCCATCTAAAACCATTCTGCAAAAACCCTGTCTGAAGTGAGCTGGCATTGGGTATAGCTGGATCTCTCACATTAGGTGTTTGGAAATCTGTCCTCAAAGATGTATGCCCTGCAATGTTTACTTTTGGAGTATTACTTGGAAATGATATGATGGATGACTGATACTTTTTTTTCATCCCCTCTTGGCTGAGGGTTTCCCTGGAACTTGAGACATGTCTCTGTTGAAAAAATCACTCAACGTTTATGAGGAACAAAAGAAAGCAGAAGGTTATTCAGTGTGTCATGTAGTTTCACCTGAACCCCAGTGGTTTCAGGGTATACGAGACATACCAAGCACCTTGATCAAGTTAAAAGCAGACTGCTTGTAAAACTTACACTAATTCTTGTGATGCCAGTCATCTGCATGAACGGGTTGAATAACTTCTCTCTAATACAGTTGTTAACTGAGGGGAGAAAGGTATGGGCTAAAAATCAGCAGGCTGGGTGAAGAGCAATATTTGGTGATTCAAACAATCTCGGGAACCTCCCTTCGAATTCCTGGACCCCTTTCCTCTCTTTCCTTGTCTGAAGCTTAAGTCAGGGGATTGTTGTGCCTTGTTCTTACAAAGCACATGGCATAGGGAGCCCTGAGCCATCATTGGGATCCTTTGTAGGAACTAACTTAATTTACAAATGGTGGTAGGCTGCAGCATTTGGGTGAGTGACATGGGCGAAGAACTGCCATTGGGAGAGGCTGGGCTGCAGCGTGAAGCTGAACAGCTGGAGCAAAGTAGACTCTGGTGTTTTGGGAAAAGGCCTTTTAAAAGCCAGCATGTGCTTAGGATTCACAAAACAGTCACTGAGGGGCAAATTCACCCTTGGCAAAACCCCAGCCTGGGGTCACATTGGAGGTAAGCGTGCTTCCCTACTATCAGAGGGATTTGCAAGCAGAAAGAATTTTAACAAGGTCTTCAGACGTGACTAAAGACCCTGTTTGTTTTAGATCAAGCTCACTCCACTCCAGAGCCCCGAGTATATCTCTTGTTCATAAAATATCACAAGCTCAGATATGTGTTTGTTTTCAGGGGAGACTCCTCCCCCAGGCTCAGCCCGGTTCACCTGTTAAAAGCTCATGAGAAATTGTATTCACAGCATTCCTGTCCCTGTAACACCAGCATGTGGTGAAAGCCAGCAAGCTGCTTCTCCTCAGAGTGTGTGAATATGATGTCCTTCAATCCTCCCTTCTTCTGCAGCACAATGATTCTCTTCCAGAGCCAGAACTTATGCATCTAAAAACACAAAAAACGACTCCACTTTCAGAGGGTCTTTAAGAAACAAAGTAATAACAACAATGGCGATGATCATAATCATGATGATGATGACGGTGATGGTAATATAATAATAATAAGAGCCTTTTGAGTCTGTTGCTGTACCCCCCCCAGCTCCCTCTGTTAGAGGGAATCTTATTTCATGGGCTCAAATGAGGAGTTACAACCAATTCAATTACTCGAGAGTAATATCCTTCATAAAGAAGAGCCCCTGCTGCTGTTCCTTTGGAGGGTTCCCCTTTCCTGCTCTAAGCAGCTGTGTTGGTATTTAGACATAGGATACCAGCTCAGACTCTACTTCCAGCACAACCTCTACTTATATCCTACAGGCTTTATAAGTCCCCAGATGGTCCATAATGCTTGTGTAGCAGTTAGCCAGCCAAACAGTGCTTGCTGCTTATCTGGTGTATAACTCTCTGGAATGCGTGTGTGGGGAGAATGAGAAAAAATGCCAGATCATCTTCCCACAGAACATTTCCTTTCTTGTCCTCAGCCTCCCCTCTCTAAGCCCAGACAGAAACAAAACACCAGCTAGGGAATCGGCCACATTTGCGTTGCAATGGACTTGATCCTCGCGTCTTTTCAGAAGCAGCCTGGTCCTTTGTGGCTGTGAACCTTTGATGCCAGGGCATTTATGCTGATCTCTGAGCGCGTGACAACCCGTTTAGCTCTAGCTTAAATGACAGCACCAGATGGAAGTCAGTAACAAACCATGTCCAAAGCTAGCAATTTTCAAAATAATGGAAATTCAGAGGATTCCAGCAGGCAACAAAAGGAGGACAAGCGAGAAAAACTTATGGGGAAGGGTCCACCACACTGTTAACTTTCAGAAACTTTTGTGAGGGTCTTTTGCTAGATTACCCTTCAGTCTCAGCTCTTGTTTCGCTCTTCCTTCACCAGGTAGCCCTAATCATCTCTGGTTCAGTTCTTGACTTTGGCTAGCAGACGCATCCACAGCGAAGGGAATGTTTTGGGCAATTAATAAATCAGGGATACCTTCAGTGAGTATGAGAATGTCTGAAGGTGTCTCCAGGGCCAGTTTACTCTGTTCTCCCAGCGGACACCTGGGTTTGCCTGTTTGTTTGTTCTATTCTTGATTTAACAACAGTATTGGCAGAATTTGGATGATCCCCATCCTAACACTGTGGGCAAATGAGGCACTAATTTCTCTTGCCAGTGTTGATCTGTTCTGATATTCAGCTACCCTAGAGCAGAGTAGAGAGGCCAGGGGAACACACGGAGACACAGATGGAGGTTTTCATTTCAGATTCACAGCTTCAGAGATTCCACACTTTAATGCAGAGAGGGAAACTTCTGTTTAGTGTGAAAAACAAATTAGTAAATGTTGCTGTTGTTGCTCAGTTTTTTGTTTTCATGAATAACTGCTGAATTCCGAAAGTGTTGGTCTTGAATGTCACTTGTGGCTGGGCAAGTGGAATGAACACATCTTACTGGTGGTGAACATGGCAGGAGAGAGAGGAGGTTGTCATAGACCCCAAATACTTTATATTTTGTTACTCCCAAAAAAAACAAAACCAAAATCAAAAATAAATTAAAAAAAAAAAAAAGCCGGAGTCAACACCTTTGCTCTGGGTGCCAGAAACACTGTGACATTCCCAAGTAGGAACTCTGGGCTCTAAAGACTATGACAGCAATTAATAAAAAATACAAATTTATTTAATACACTACAAGAGTGAGAAAAGAGCAGTTTAATTTTCTCTTGGTATGATGGTGACAATATATGCTGTGACACTCCAGTAGGTAACCATCCCCAGACTCATTACCAGGTATTGGAGAAATAAATGGAAATATATTCAGCCATATATTTCTTAATGGGACTTCCTAAGTTTCTTTCTGACTTTATCTTCTGCGATTAAGACCTTACACCAAAGGACTGCCAATAAGGTAAGGCAGAACAGAAGTTGAGTGACAGAATGTTCATGGAAAAATTTTGGTTCCTTTTTCCTAGCATTTTCAAAGGACTTTAGGACAACACTGACCTGATACAGAATGTGAATACACCCAGTTGTAGGTCAGCAAAGATATATAATCATTTAATTCCCCTTTCACTGAGCGTCCCTGGGGTTTGCTACCCAGAGCCCAAATGATGATGTGCTGGCCACCAAACTTCCACTGATGTTGTTCCCTGAACTGGAATGGCCCGAATGAGCATATTGAAAGAGTTAATTCAAAACATATCCCACTGGCTTCCCACTGATTGTCTATTCATGGTGTTTCCATCTTTTATTGTAACTTTTTCTTAGTGCCTGCTGAGCATCTGTATATGGTCCTTTCTCTTCCATGCTGTGTGACCCATGTCTGATGTCAGACAGCTGGGCTGCCCAACAAGTGTTGTCTCCCAGCAACACAACCCTCATCTGACGATACAAGGCTTGCACTACCACACAGGAGTCCTCTTGCCATCTTCTGCTGACATGCTTTGGGGGTGGCATATTACTTCTCCCTTTCTCCAGAAATGATTACACAAGCTCTAAGCCTCTACCAGGAAAAAGGAAGGGTCTGGGAGGCAAAAAAACCGTGACATTAAAATTCAGATGCCAAGTTCAGTAGCATGAATAAAAATTTTCTTAACCTCCGAGGTCAGGAGGTCACCAGCTGGAAGCGGAAAATCGCCACCAGTAAATTGCTGTGGGCTGGAGTGATGAATGCTAGTTAGTACCAGTGAATTTCAGAAGAATCTCAGCTGTAGGGACACAGGGCATCTTGGCACAAGGCTGAACAATTCCCAACTGTGTTTTCTTTCTTCTGTAGTCTGTCTTGTGCTCCTTCTGCTTCCACAGATTTCTCAGTTGAGGCAGCAAAAGATTAAACCCTTGTGGGAAAGCCTTGTGGCACATAATAGGGGTGAAAGCAGTGAGATTCCGTAGGGATTGAGTGATGTTTAAGAAAATTGTTTTCAGATCCTATGGATGTCAAGAGAGAGGGAAAGTGCTTCAGTACTTGTGATTTGCAAAGCTGTCTGGAGCACATAGGTGCATCCATTTCCCTAGTAAGCTAAAACCACTGCTACTTACATCAAACTACAGCCCAGTCCAACAGCAGGCACCCTGTTCCATGTACATTCTGCAAGCCAGAGCCCAAGTCAGGAAGGTGGTGAGTCCATCCTTCTCTTGCAGGGTAAACGTGGGCACATTTGATCTGGGTTCCCCATTGTCTTACCACCATTCATCCTTCCATTGCTATGAATGTCAGCTTAGAGCCTTGTGGGGTGTAGTCGCTGCTTAGCCTCTCTCTAGAATAATGGGTTCTTGCTCCGTTCATAAGACATAAAGCAGTGAAGTAAAGCAAACTAATAAATACCTATAGGAGCGAATAGATGTGCCCAATTCACTCTGGCTAGTCCAAAATTCTAGGGTGGGAAAGATTTCAGGTTAAAGAGATTGGACCACACCACAAAATGCTCCAGTAATGATACAGTTCTCTACAACACTTTATGGGACACTTGAATATAAGCCCCTACTATTAAATTTGGTTTGAGGTTTCCATAAGGGAAAGAGGCCAGCTTGCATTTCAGATGTCATTCCTGTAGGGGAAGCTGGACAAAAAGCAGAAAGTTGGCAGCAAAAAGTACCAGGCTTCTTTCTCCTTCCATCCAACCCTCTCCAACCTCTTTGGCTAATACCCAAACCATGGCAGGAGCTGAACACTGCTTTTCATTGAGTGACATACCTGGCTCTAGTAGAACACGCCCTTGTGGAATTGGCATGCGGGCAACGTTTCCATTCCCTCTGCACAACACTTTTCTTTAATGCCTTCCAAACTAAAACAAAACCAGGAGGATTTGCTACCATGTTCTGCTCATTATATTGGTTTTATGAGGGTGTGGATTTTTCTTGCACCATGGCAGGATGGATTTGTCTCTGAAACCTAAAATCCAGCAAGAAAATGTAATATACAGGGAGCTTTTTTTGTTTTTCCTCATCAGGCTTTTTAATGGTTTTGGTTTGTTTCTTGAATATTTACCATTTCACCCCAAATCAATCCACAATCATTTCATGTGCTTTTTCAGGAACGTGTTCAGCCTTTAGAGGTAGAAAAGCATTGGGAAAATCAGACATCCTGGACTGACTATGTGGAAAATACAAAGGATCATAGCAAACAAGGCTGCCAAAGACCTCCAAATGTCACCTGAAAAAGTCATTCCAGTGTAGGATGGTTATACCTGTGCCATTCCAGATTTTATGGCTTGTTATTCCAGAAGTACCGATGGACACATCTCTCCATGTGATGGACATATCGCCTCAAGTCGCTACAGCTGTTTGCTTCAGTTTGAACCCATTGCCTCTCACCCTGTCTGCATTGACAGGCAAAGCAGGTTGTTCCTTTTGTTCCTTTTTTATTCTTTTTTTGCAGCTTTTTTTCAGCACAAAGACATCTATCACAGATCCCTTCAGTTTCTCTTCTCTAGACTAAACAACACTACTTCTTTCAATCTTTCTAAGTCTGATCTTCAGTCATTCCTGTTCCTTTCCAGCTGGTTTACATCTTTCCTGAAAAGCAGTAACCAAAACTGCACACACTGTTGAGTCCCTACTAATGGCAGTAAGAGTGGAAGAATTACTTCATACTTAGAGGCAGTCGTCCCACTTATCCATCACGACATGGCTCTTGTCTCTTTCCCAACACCATGATTATGTTAGATTATGCCTAACATCCAACCTGCTCTAGGCAATACTCCTCCATCCTCTGGCAACTCAGATGATCATTCTGCTTTAGGACAACACCCTGAATGTTTCTTTATTGAAATGTATCTTATTTTCCCTCTACAGCCAGACCTTACTCAATCCCCTCTGAAGCCAACAGAGAGAATACTCTCTTGTCCTTACACTGCAGTGGGTGATGAGGATGTGATCCATCTGCTCTGTAAGAGTTCTCCATAAAAAAATAATTTTACATTCCATGCTCATATTGCAGCATTTGCTAACTGGACATTAGAGGAACACTTAGAGATGTATGTAAGAATGTTCTGGAGCAGGATACAGCACTCTGCTGTTGCATGGTACTTCATTTTGTTATCTTTTTCAAGAACTTCTGAAGCCCAATTTAGCCGTAGGGAGATTAAGAGTTCATAGGGACATAAAGAAATTCCTTTCAGGTCTTATGGATGACAAGAGAGACTTAAATAGTTCCTTGAGTTATTAGAGGGAATCTCTCTAGTAAACCCATAAAATGTGCATCTCCAAGGACATCTACTGAGACCTTGAATTTTGAAATTAAACTCACAGTTCCGCATAGGGATTCTGTTGACTTTGCCACTTCCCACGATGTGCAAAGGGCTTTGAGATCCCTGGGTAGGAAGTCGATGTGGGAAACCAAGTTCTCATTCCTTCAGCTGGCTGAAGGCCTGGACTTCAGCTTAAAGGTTTTTATGGTACATATGTTTTTAAGGGGTGGGGCAGGTTATTCCAAGCTCCCAGATGAGTAGAAGACAGGAGTAAAAGCAAATTGAGGCAGATGGTTTGTTTCCCTAAGCTGGCATTCCTCACAAACAGCTGTGTTTGCACAAAGCTTCCACAGATGCATGGATGGGGAACAATATAGCTGGAAAAATGTCGTATCAGTCCTGCCACCTTCCAGCTCCTCCATGGGTTAAAGAGTCCAGCACGCTCCATTGCTCCTCCTCCTTCCCTCTCTTCCTAAAAATCTTGTAATGTGTTTCACAGAAAGTACCTTTTCTCTTCCTTTTAGTGTAATATTAATCTTGGGGGGAAGGGAGGAGGGGTTGGGGGAAGGGACATAGTGTTTTGAGGTTCATATTCCCCTTGCAGTTAATCTCTTTAACAAACCCCTTTAACAAACGAAAGGTCTGACAGGAGGCAGAGTCATTAAAATGAATTAAAATGCATCCAGGAGAGATTAGTAATGAAGCCACTCACCAGACAATGCCCCTTTTCTTCTCCATGTGGACTGCTAGGAAATATCCCAGATTACAGAACAAAAGGTTTTACAGTTGAAAATGCTGATCCCTGAAAGATGCACCATGTTCTCCGCTCCTCAAGTCCTTGCTCTACACAAGTACATCTGCAGCCAAGAGACCCAAGCATAATCTCCTCAGGGGGAGGGTCAGAGGGATTGGATTTAAGTACCAAGGAGCCTGAAAACCCTCACATACACTGAGGATAGGTCAGCAGACGGTGATAGAGGGCCCAGCAGTACCACAGTGTCTACCACACTGGTGCGGTGAGACACTCACACCCATCTGCTCCCACTGGGGACCAGAGGAGTTTCCAGCCAGGTACAAGGGTTAAAGCTGGACAGTATGGCACAGGAGCGGGGCCAGGATGGGGTCGGCAGTGAATGCTGCACACAAGCTGCAGACGGGAGTTTGGGGGCATGGAATTATGCAGGCAGGGGAGGAACAAGAGCAGTCACCAGTGCCTTGGTGGCAAGTGGGAATAGGCAAGAGTAATGAGAAATGCAGCTGTAGGGGGAGAAGCTAACTGGATTTTGAAAGCAGGTTTTCCTAACTCATGCAGTGGTCATTCAGTATTTCAAATGAGGCTATATAGATCCTCTTTGCTTCAAGAGATCTGTTGTTTAGTTATTCAGCTGAAACTATGCTGTTTTCTGGTCCATCATGGAGAGAGTCCCCAGTGCTACATACCATATGTGACACTGCTAACAAAGACAGGGGTGTCTGGACCATCTTTCCCTCCATCTCCTGTTGGAGGCAGAGCCATGTGGCCAGGTGTAGGAGTGGGGCCTGTGCTCCCAGGTGTAAGTCAGGCAACCTGTGATCCACATGGGCATCTTACCATCAGCAGCAAGAGAGACAAGACAAAACCCAGTAGGTTAAAGGTGGACTGCGGAGCTCAAGCCTTCACAGAAATTGTTGAGAGGTCAGCAAATGAACCAGAGGTTGAAAACAACTCTAAGTGAAAGGTAAAACAATAGGTAAGTAAAACCTGGATGACTGGAGAAAGAAATCAGATTTTAACATCTCCTAAGCTTTTAAAAATATTATTCTCACTGTTAGGAGGTCCCTCCACCTAATACTGAGATACTGCTGTATCTCAGTTTTTTCAAATCTCTTCTGCTTCTCTTTCCAGTAGGAAAAGGATGCAGAAGTTCATTTGTTCTTTCTACCCACCAAAGCAAAACCACATTCTACTTCCCAAAATGGCAAAATAATGATTTTGAAACACAACAAGAAAGATATGTTTAGTCTTGAAAAGTAGAATTCAGTTGATAGATCCTCAGTTTCCCAACTAGCCCCCATATCTGTCTGGAAGATGGCAGCTTCTGTGTTTCAGGTCAAGGCTTTCGATGAAAAAAAACTCCCTTCTGCATCTGGAAACTCAACAAAACTTCCAGGGAAACAAAAACCTGTAATAAGCTACTCCGCTTACATGAATGAAACTCTGAGCTGTGTCAGCTGAGAATATATCCCAAAGTTTGTTGATGACAGAAAAACAATGAGGTAGTGAATTGATGAGGGACCCATTTCACTTGTGGTCTGCCGAGTTATTATATCAAAACATGTCCGTCAGAGTTTAATGGTGTCAGCATTTAATGTTCAGCATAATGTCATTCCTACAGACCAAGACAGACACTTCCCACAGGTGATTAATCTTTTACAAGCAATTTAGCCATCGTAAGCAAAAGTGGATGAAAAGTATTAATAGAGGGAAAGGCCAGGGGCAAAATGCATGGAAAAACCTTTCTCTGCATTAGTCCCACAAAATTACAAGTGACTTACAGCTGATGGATTTAGGACAGTTCCTGTTGAGTAATTGTATTCCATGAGGGTTTTCAATACAATGTGATATTCATTTTCACCTTATACAGTAGAGACAATAATGGCTACAAGTGCACCGGCTGTCTTGCTGGGAGGAATAAAACTGTGATTGTTTAACATCTGACTTCTCTCACACAGTTACAGCCTTTAGATTTTAGCTATATTTTGCACATATCTCAGACTTGGATTGTTCTTTTTTTTTTCTTTNAAGAGCCTAGCTCTAAAAAATGCAGGCTCTAAAGACCCATTGTCAAATGAAACACATTTCCCTCATTTGATTTGTTTTTTCCTCTTTTGCAATATCAGCTTTCACTACAGAAATGCAGACAACCCCGTGTTTGGGTAGAGAAATGAAACCACCAGCACACGCAGGAGGCACAGCTGCCAGCCCAAACCCAATTCCCTAAACGGGAACTTTCTTGTGCAGTTCTGAAAACCTGGACATCCCTGTAAATGCCTCTCCATTCTGCAGGACTTTATACCGTTGCTTTTTTGCTCTGGCATCTCATCACAGCTCCTCTGTGTCCTTCTGGGACTTTCCTGGTCTCTCAGACAAGAATAACAACAACAAACCCAACGAGCCAAGCAAAGAGAGAGCCTGAACTTTCTCCTGGAGAAGACAGTGTGGCTATTCCTGGATTTTGCCCGCCAGCTGCCTCCTGTCTCAGAAATGAACTCTCCTTCCTTTTGCTCCCCAGAGACACACCACATTTGCTTATGACGTGACTGCAGCTAACCACATCCACCTGCCACGGTGACTCCACTTCCTTACAAAGGATGCAGCTTCTGAGCTGAAGGTGGGATGGGAGGGAACCCCAGCAGTGTCTAGCAAAAACTTACCATAGGGTTTTCTCTCCACCAGAAAAGCTGTAGGTACATTCTGATCAGGAAGGAATTCAGGAATTTCTTATGTGAAAAAGGTAGATCATTTTCTTATGTTTCTATCCAATATTTCATTTCAGGGAGAAAACTGATTGCCCCTAAAATTGTTGCGGTTTCCTGCCATGAAACATTGAATTATTTCTTCCTTCATACTTTAGAAAATTAAAACACATATTTAAACACTAACTTTTTTTTTTATTTTGCTGGGGGAAAAAAAATGTGTGGCAAAAATCAGGTTAAGAAGAGCTTAATTTTTTTAAACAAATAGTTACACCGTTATGCAAAATTGTTTGCTTTCTTATTTTTTACTTTTAAAGAAAAATCCCTCCCTCAAGTCCTTTCATTTAGAGAAATACTGAGGTTCAACAAATTTATGTTTTTTAACCGTCTCCAGGTTAACTGCCTCTGGAATTTGCTCTTTTGCACCTTTCCAATAAGAAAATAAATCCTGTCAGTTTGGCTTCCAGGTTTGTAGGGACCAGCAATAAAACTTTCCAAACCATCTTGGTGGCCTGGGAACATAAGCCCTCCATCCACCCACTGGGCTGAGTACCCAGAGTGCCCTTTTGACCAACTCCCTCATACTCTTGTAGCTCCTGCAACACGCTGTTCACAGCAGTTCTGTAAGAGCTGATGCTAATGCTGATTTCAAATACTTTGTCTCTTCATCGCTGTGCCTTAAGGTGCAAGTTCCATTCACAGTCTTCCCTGTGGATGAAACAAAATGTCTTTGTGGTGTGTGAGAAGAGGCATCCTCACACTCCCTCCTGCACCCCAGTGAGAGCCCTGGTGTCCAGCTGCCAAGTTTCTCAGAGCTTTTAATAATGTAATGTTGTTTGTAGTTGTGCTTCTCTCACAGATGGGAGGCAAACCAGGACTCAGAAAGACTTGGGAATGTAAAAGACACACAGCCATGCAGGGATAGAAAGAGAAGGGTAGCAGAGGCTTTACTTCTTTAGGAAACAAGGCTTAAAACAGCCAGTAAAACACACGAACTCAGTGTAAATCATACAACAGCATCCACTCATGCCAGCATTTCTAAACCTGCTTTTAGAGCATTATGCTTGGGCCCAGAATTAGCTGAGGGTTTTGTTGCTCATCTGAAAGAGTCAAGCTGTTTCCCTCGTGTACTCTAATCAACATCTGAACCTACAGACTGAGCATAATGTGTCACCTTGCCCACCCTTGGGAAATGAAGTCCTCCAACGAGCACTGTGGGGATGAAATATGGATCACAGATGTTGAACCAGGAAAAGGCACAGAAACAAGTTTGCAGAGCTGGAATACAACTTCCAAAATCTGTATCCTTTGACATTTCAGTCAGCTGTTCCACAAGTCCTTGGGGGAAAAGGACTATTATTTCTTCCCTTCTTCTTCCTCCCCCTTTTCAATTTTGTATTTTTGGACAGTTATTTATTCTGTTTTATCTTAAATTACTTATACTCTGTACTTTAAAATCTGTACAAGTTTTGGAAGTCATCTCCAAAGTTTAGTTTTCTCCTTGCTTGTTGAAATCCAGGAACCTTACACAGATGCACTGCACTGCAGGCAGAAAAAGTACTGAGCTTCTCCAAACCCCATGCATTTCTTTGTTTTAACTCGTCCTTATGTTTTAATTCATCTTTTATAGGAAATAATTCTAGTGGATACTGAAGGACACAGCTGGGCAGGCGTGGCATGCATCCAGGGCAGGAGAAGGCTCCTAAGCTGATCAGGTGTGCCCACTCACACAATGTAAAAGCACAAGCTGTATTGAGCAGAGCAAGCTCTGGAGCCCAAGCAAGCCATTAACAGCTTTCAACTCACTTTGAAGCAGGTCTCTGAGACCTAGTCTGTTTTACATGGTGGAATGGGGAAAAACAACCACTGCAGCTAATAAAAGGAAGGGGAACAAAGCAATGTTCCTGTGCTCCTGCCAGCCCCCACTTCCCTTGCCCCTTCGGTGCCTGCGACTGGCCAGACTGCACCCCTTCCGTCCTTGACTCCTGTAATTTTTGACCAATTTAAGCATGACCTGTAACTTCCCCTTTTACATCACTCATGAATTTGAATGCCTCCTAATTTTAGTTGCACCTTATAAATCCAATGGAAGTGATTGTGTGATCGTAAAACCTTGGACTGGCTCCCAGAGGAGCTACTCAAGTTGTGAGCAATATGCCTGACACCAAAAATTAGTCCCATTGGAATTAACCTACAGGTGCACACCCTGCACACTGTGTACGTGAGGACACACTCTCATGCACACCCACATGAGCTAAAGCTGCACCAAAAGCTGAAGCTGCAGGTATGAACCATGACTGCATACATGCAACTTCCATATCATACACACAGTTTTCAGCCTCTGTCCATTTCACAACCAGTTCTCTCTGGACAACTTCACATTTTTCAAAATAAAGAGCATTCCAAAACAGTTCTCCTGAAGGCTCCCCTGAATAAAAAAGACTGGGGCTGAGAGCTGATGCAGATCAAAGGAGCAGAGGGAAAAGGTGCTGCCTTTCAGCCTCATGGCCTGTGATACACATGGAAGCGTCAGCAGTCAGTGCAGGTAGCTGGAGGCTGACGTTTATTTTGGCACCTGCCAAGGTGACTTTGTTGTTGGGATCTGGGCTTGGCCAGCAAGCTGTGCTGGTAGGACAGCATCCAGACCAATGCAATAAGCCATGTCTTGAGGGAAGCCAAAAGAAAAGACAAAAAAGACCACACACAATTCAGAGTTGGAGCTTGGATTTTACAGGAGACTGTGGAGGGGTTTTCTTCCTTTTTCTTTTTTCTTTTTTTTTGTTTAAACTACTTTCCTTATTTTTCTCCTTCTTGTGAAAATACTTAGGGACCTGGAAAAAGATTTGAACCATTATGAAAATGTAATTCTATCTCATGATACAGCTGTAGTGAGCCAGGGCAGCTAGGTCTGGGGGAGTCAGCAAATCAGTCTCTCTGATTAGGAAGCAGGGAGGCCTTTGGTCAAATTTAATAAAAATAGACTTGTTATATTTGGAACATTTTATCTGAGAACATGTTGTCTCTTTAATGCTGTCTTATATCTGCTTGTCAGGCAGTGGGACACTTCCTGAGAGAAGGGCAGGCTCTCAAAAGGACTCAGAGATGTGGCTGGGAGGGATCCATGGCTGCTGGGGGCAGGAGAAGCTGTTAACCTTATTTCTGGCTATCACAAAACTTTGTCCAGGTTGACGGGAAAGGTTAACTTCTACATAGTATGAGTCGTCCATACGAATCTCTCTCCCTCCAATGACATAAGAGGAAAGAAATCCTTTTACTTTTCTAGTCTGTCAGCTGAAAGCAAAGCAAAACACACCCCATGATATTTACAGGTTGGGTTTTAGGCAACTGGCTGGTATCTCTCCTCCCTGGTGAATCACTGCTATTGATTTAATGAGCTTAAATGCAGCATACAAATAGCACAAGTCAGCCCAGCTAAAATCATCAAAACCACTGGGAAATCCTTAGGTCTTTAGTGCTTAGGAAATCCTTAGTGCTGTTGTCAGACTGTAACAATGACGGACAGGTACTCTCTGGCAGTCCAGTTGAGGGGCAAATAAGAAAAGATTTGCACAGCACTTAGCAGCTCTAAGTGACTGTCTAAGGGAGAAACAGCCACGGAGACAGTGAGGCGACGGACTTTAAATTATTACAGAAAATTACCATTTCCCTTAATTCTTTACTCAAAAGTCTCCATCTGATATACTTCAGACAGTTATAGGCACCCAGCATGAGAGAAATTTAGAGCAGGTGAAGGGTCAGCAGAGAGCCCCTGAGATGGCCAGAGGGCATGAGCAGAACCTACACAGAAGGGCAGAGGCAGGAGGTTGGGCTCGAGGCCTCCAACAGTGGCAGAGCATAAGAGGCAGGCTGGTGAGTATCCTTTAAGCTATCTTCCCAGACCCCAAAGCTCCCACTGGATAGATCATGTTGGGTTCCAGTGGAGAACTTCCTAAAGGAGATTTTTCTGATCTGATTTTGGTTTTGTTTTCTCCCATGACAGACCCTCATGGAGTCTGCATCTCCTGTGTCTCAATTTTCTGCTGAGGTAGGAGCCATGTCTCTAGACTTGCCATCCACTCTGACCTCACAAACTACAGGAGCCTCCTTTCAGCAGTGTCCTCACAGAAACCCTCCGTAAAACCTTCTTTAATTAGGATAAAACTGGTGAACGACTGCAACATTTTCCTCAGAAAATAAAACTAAGATAAATGAAAAAAACCAGTGTTTTTAATCTCATGATAGATAAACCATCCACTGTAAGGAGCTTCTTTATGATCACTATATTTTACAGAGTAGGTGTCCAAAATGGAAAGACTAAGAAACATGATGAACTCTTCATACAATTACATCTGATGACTGAGGTGTCAGACTGAATCTTTCAGAATTTTACTCCTCAGGGCCCCATCACCTTCAGGCACAAACCACACGACTTCTCTTGGAGTTTGGGACTTTCACTAATCTTCAGCAATTGCCTGCTGGATTCTTTATACACTATAGGAACAAACAGATACTAACAACTTTCCCTGCCTTCTCTTTCCTGTCTATTTTTACCTGAGCAGCCTGAAATGTTCATTACCTGAAGGTATAAAAAAGTTGCCAGTAAAACTCACTGTATGTATTTCCATCTGTTGTTTCTTACACGTAGACATTCTGTCTATTTAGAGTTAATTGTACCTTGGCTTTACTTCTCACAGAGGATCCAAAGGAGCTTGACCTTTGTCACTCACACAGGTTTTATATTGTTGTCTTATGCACATGGATTAAGCAGTATGTGTGGAAAGGAAGTAGTTGGCTGAACCTGGCTTTGGAAGTCATGAACTCCAGAGCATGTACTGGGATCTGAGGAGAGTCTAGGAATTTAGCATTTCCATCTCATTTTGCAACATGAGTATCACCATTCTGACACAAAACACCTAGAGACTTAATCTACCCTTGGGTGAAATGAATTCTCTCATAACTGTAGTTTAGCCCGAATAATTGTGTGCACTGTAGACACTTGACACAGTGGGGTAGGTTTAATAAACCTGAGCTACATAGACCATTCCTGTGGTTAAGCTTTGGAACCTCTCTATTAAAAACTTAGGAAATGAAGAGTTAAAAAGGAAATCCACATGTGTTTATAGCCAAATGGTCTGTAATGAACGTGTGAAATTAATTACCAAGGAAAGTCCTTGGTAAATTATGGTTTAAGCATCAAGGCCAGTCAAAAGAACAGACTGAATTTGAAAATGAAAGGTATAAAGTTCAGAGGGTGAGAGTTACAGGCAGCTGATGGGCTTGTCAGAACCAGAATGCTTCTTCTCTTGAGTGACTCATGGTTTTCACCTCTGTTACCAGATGCGTCCCCTCAGAAAGAGAGCAGACCACCTATGTGATGCTGAGCTTCCTCTCCACGTGCATAGATGTGCCCATATACTTATAATCAGAAAGCTGTGTGGTCTAGGATTTCAGGGGGGAAATAAAGGTTGGATTCAAGATCCTGAGTTTTAACCCCAGTGGTTCCCAAAGGCTCATCGCACCAAACCTGAGAAAGTCACTTGCTTCTAGCTGCAATTAAGGAATATGAGACCTTTGGGGAACCATGATTTTTTATTGAGTAGATCTTTCTTGTTTTCTCACTTCTTTCTGAGGAGGGCAATAAATAAAAATGTGCCTATTTAGATGGTCCATTTTTATGTTTCCATTCATTCACTTGTTTGTTTGCTTGCTTTGTCAACCGGCCCAGGCTGCAAGTAGCCCCATTAAGAAGAGCTTGTTCCTGAGGGCCTGAGAATAACCTCAAAACAAATTTTTAAAAGATTTTAAGAGATGATGAGTAGAAAGCTTCTCCCCAAATATTTGGCAGCTGCTTCTAGTGAGCCAGCCCCAAATCTTACAACTACCACGGACATGTATCTTTGCCCTACTTGCCTGACTCTCCTGGAGTCAGTCAGGGCTGCTCACCCAAAGTCCTGAGCTTCTCGTTGTTGCTGATGGCTAAAACCTTGTGCAAAACCCAAATGAAGCAGGGTAAGAGACTTTTATTGCACTTTTGTGCTAATGCAATCTTGTTTCCCTTCAGTACTTTCTTCAGGCTAATTTTGAATAGCTGAGTAATAAGGAATTTTCATCCCTGCAGATTATAAGGCTGCAGAATGATGGCATCTTCTTGCCCTGGCTAAGCAACATAGTCTTGTTTTTTCAAACTGTCCTTACAGTCCTTTACATCATTTTCTTTAAACTGATGGCCTCTAGAAATATACAGGTGGCTTCCCTGGCTGACTTACATTGGTGGCTCCAGGGCATGCTGAGGGTCATAGTATGCAAAAGTCATACTGGAGGCAGAGATGGTGCCAGGCTTGTATTTGTGTTGGAAAGGACAATTGTTTCTCAGGGCATTCTTTTGCATCACGCAAAATATTAATTTCTTCAAAACTTCCAGCAGTAGAAGGAAGAAAGTTTTCCAACTGAAAACAAGAAAACTTTCCATTAAATGCCAGATTGTGTGATATAAAGCACTGATGGCCCTCTGGCCACAGCTGCTTCTGTTTAGTCATAGTGTGAGCAAAGAGACACTCAAATAACACATTTGCACTGGAACAGCCCTTGCCGTAACTTGCGTTACTGCAGCTGGACTCACATCAAAACCCAATGCACCGTGTGGAAAGCAATTACCCACTGCAAAATGGTGGAATGAAAAGCACTCTTCAATATCCCCTTTCTTAATGGTGCTGAACCAGATCCGGGAACTCAACAAAATACTTGAGACTCTTTTCTCTCTCCCCCTCCTCCTCTTTCTTTCCCTCCTTTCCTCTGTTGTTCAGTCTGCATCACAAATATCTGCCAGGCACACTAAGCTGAGAGCTTTTATCATCCCATCCAGGTTCTCAACTGGCCTGGCAAGACTTTAGTAACTGCTTGTAAAACTGTGAGGATCCTGGTTAGGGGCCACACTGCACTAATTTACAGGATATAAACAGATACTGTGAGACCTGCCATGAGATAGGGGGAGGATTCAGCTAAGCTTCTTGCACAGACTTCAGGGCCCAGCTGGTGGCCAGACATAACTCAGACACATTCACATTGAATCTGGGAAGGGATGAGCTGGGGAGCTGTGGGAGCAAAAAGACTGCAGAACCCATGGCAGAAAAAATCGCTGTGTGCAGCCTATTACAAGAGATGAGTGAATAAAATGTTAGAGAGAATAAAATGAATTTTGCAAAACAGGTGGTTGTTTTAATTCAGCAAAACACATGCATGAGAAAGCAAATCACTAGAGACCAAAATGACAGCCTTGTGATGCAAAGGAGGGAGTTTGCCGAAACAGCTTTGCATTTTCAAGTGTATCCAATGGTGTGCCTTATTTGGGAGGTGCAGCATGTTAAGTTCAAGTGAAATTAGATCATTGATTTTCTGCTGCAGAAAGCACAGAAAGATTCCCTGGCAGTCAGGAGGGTGGTTTGTTTGGGTTGGGTTTTTTTTTTAAATTAGAATTCATATTTTCCCTTGCTGTTAAAATTTATGTCAGAATACAATGCCGTTTGTAACACGAATAATTTATAACCTCTTTTTTTGTTAATTTTTCCCATTATTTTCTCACCTATCCATGAGAAAGAACCCCACATTTGGAATAAAACATCTCTGTTCAGTAGTTTGGGGTCTTCTTTTGCAACCTTTAATACTTCTCTGACAGCTACTAACAGGGTAGAATTTCAGTGCCTTACCAAAAGCCTACACCTCATTCTAGATGATACATGACCTCAACTGAAATGGTAGCTCCTGCCTCAAAGAGTTTGCTACTTACCCCCACAATAAAAAATGCACTGTGGTTGGGCACTGGCACAGGAAAGAGGACACAGAATTGTTACCGCATATGGGAAGATATACAGGTCACCCAAACTCCAGCACTGCCTCTTGGTGTCCTTCACTGCTGTCATCTCAGCATGCACCATGAAAACACTCAGATTTCCCATCCCATGGCAATTGCTGGTCTACCAAGAGTGCATTGTCTTGTTGTAGCCTTACCTGAAAGGGCGACACTTGTAGCAAACCAAACGGTGTGGCACACAACCCCCATGGGTGCCAGAGCCTGTGTGCCACCCACTACCAGTGATAGCCTGGGATGGCAGTTTGCAAAATGACCGCATTTTTCCTCACCAGTTCAGCTGTGATAACAGACTGGTGAGTATGAAGTGGATCTGCTTTCTCTGACCCACTGTGGAGGCAGTGGCTGGCAGACATCCAGGGTATCTCCCCACTGAGAAGTGTCTACGTCACTGGTCAGGAAGGGCCAGCACCAGTATAGAGATGTGGGAGATGCTAAAGGCATTTCAAATGAGTGGGACACAAAGAACACATCTCTGGCCTCGAGACATGGATAGTCAGCAGTTTACAGGACATGGAGTAAAGAAGAGAAGCTGTGTCTCGAAAGCTGCCACTGAGAAGCCCTGCTGTAGCAAGCACACGGGGACTCGAGGGGGGTTAGAGGGGCGTGTGCTGGGAAAGCAGAAGGTGCTAGCGAGAAGAGCAACGAACAAGCGCGCTAATTGCAAGAGCAGCAAGGAAAATATGACGGGGAAAGGAGTCAAGGCAAAGCCAGAGGGGCCCCAGCAGCCTGCTGCTTGGTCGGGTGCAAATGGTTTCAGCAGAGGCATCTCGCAGCTGTAGGGAGCAGGTGCAAGGGCAGACGGATGCTGCCCTGAACCTGGGGAGAAGGCTGTAGGCAGGAAGGAAACCAGTTTTCCCAAGCTCCAAACAACAGCACACAAAAGAGGGAAAAGGAAGGAGAGCAGCATTCAGACAGAGGAGAAACAGTTCTGTCACTCTTCGCTTCAGGAGCATGATGGGCAGATGAAAGATGAATTTACTTCAGCCAGTCCTGTCAGATGTTTCTGAGCTGTGGGACTTATCAGCTGTCAGACCAGAACAGAATAAGCTAAACAAAAAGCTTTCACAACCCTCATTCCCAAATCTGTGCGTCATAGTGTGCCACAAAAAATGATTTCTGACTTCTTCTTTTTCTTTTTTTTTTCTTTTTACCCCCTTTTCTCTGCTACTACTAAATACTTTTCCCTTTCTCTCACTGGACAGCTGGAGAGAATCCAGATGGCTGCTGTTCCTGCGGCTACACACTGAATGAAATGCAGGGAGGCTTGTAGATGGCTTTCCAAGTAGCCAAACACAATGGTGGCAAGGGGCAATCTGTGTGGGGGGAGCAGAGGGCTTTCTCTGGACTGAAATGGCAGGGGCAATGACAGTGTGGGAACTTGGGGCTTCCTGTCTCTTCATTCTTCCATTATCTACCTCAAAACCTTCCGCTTCTCTACCCCTGTGCCACCTCCTTTCAAGGGCCAGCCTGTTCAGATTGGTGCCACCACACAAAGCCTGGATGTCTCTGCACAGCAGTCTCCTTGGTGGATTCAGCTGGTGGCTCGTTCTAATTAATTTCTTTTAAGCTGGAGTCTGGAGGTACTTGCCAGTCCAGATACTCTTGACTAGCTCAGATGAATACTCAGTACTGGGCTGGAAGAGAAGGAGGTAAGAGTAGCTCTGCTGTGCCAGATCAACACCCCACTGATGCCCCCGAATCAACAAGCGGATCCACAGATCTCCTGAGGACACTTCTCATTGAATTATCTGATGATCCAGTGAAATACCTTCTCTGTAACAGAGGCATAGACCGTTTGCTGGGGAACAGGACTCACATGGAATGGTCCTTCCCTTGCAAGGTTCATGTCTCAACAGATAAATCTCGCATCTCTGATCCACAGAGGTTGTCATGCTTTTAACCATTCCTGACTTTTCTGATAGCATTTTAAAGTGTGTCTAGATTATTTTCTAGATTAACCCTCTTTGAATGTCCAAGACAGTCTGAGGAGCAGGGCTGGACAAGCAAAAACGTGTTAACAGCTTGAACCAATGGTGAGAGCTGGCTTGAGGAGAGAAATCAAATCTCATGTTCTTTATCCAGCAAAGACAAAGACATTATTCTTTCTTCCAGTTTATAATGGCTTCACAGACTACTAAGAGTCAGCTAAGCTACTATATCAGTCTACATCAGCAGTCTCAGCTGCAGCAAACACAAGGGAATATGGCAGGGCACCATATGTAAAAGAAGGATCTCAGATAAGCTGTGTTACTGTGTTTGGTTCAGGCCAACAGAAAACATCCAGGTGGTTCCTTTAGCTCTGCTGATATCTGGTAAATTGCCAGGCTCTTTATCATTTGATTATGACCACCACACTCACCCTATGGACTTGGTTGACATTTTTCCCTCCTTGTTTTCCTCTGCACTTTGACTGTTTCTCTGCATCCTGTCCCTGGTTTGTTTCGGTCAATTCTTTAAACAGCTGCTGGGTTCTGCTCCAGAGGAGGCTGCATTCCAGCAGTGGGGAATGTGACTCCTGACACATGGGAGAGCTGGTGCCGTGTGTCAGGAGCTGTGAAGCTGAGAGATGTGACACATCCAGGTCAGCTTGTCAGCGCTGTGCAGCCCCAGAAGAGGTCCCAGTTTGGACATCCGTTTTATTATCTTCACGTGTTTCAGCTTAGTTTCTAGCAAGAGTTTCTTGCGTTCGTTTCCCAGCCTTTAACTTGAGTCGCACCCTCTGAAAGTCTCAGCAGTTGCTGCACACAGAATAGGCTTCACACGTGAAATCCCATGCTGGAAATGACCCTCAGTCATCAAGTCCAAGCAGCACCAGAGAACAGAGATGCTGAGTGTGATCCTGGTGTCAAGTATCAAGCAGCTGGGATGCTCTTTGTTTTCCCCATGCTGTGTTAGGAAGGGTCATGATGCATTTGCCATGCTGGGTTGGGTCCCCATTTTCAAAATATTTTCTGGACTTCTCAGGAATCTCCCTCTGGCTCTCTGAGTTATTGGCAGGCACTTCATGACATCTCTCTTTTTTCTCCCTTGCAGTCAGATGGTGCCAATGATCTCCACAAGGAAGGGTACCTTGACCCATTCACTGCGGGCCCTTGTGTTCAGCAGGTTCCAGTGTGTATGAAGTCTCCTCTGCTTTTTTTTCCCAGGACAGAAACAGGATGTTGGCTGTGCAAGAAGGTATCTGTGGGTTTGCTGTATTCCTTTCACTCTCTGCAGTTCCACAGGCCACCTTCTGAGTTCTCATGGATCGGCAGTGGTCTGTGAGCCATCATCTGAGAGAGTCAGAAGTAGAGAATATAATCTATGGCTCAGTTTCCCACAACCTAATTCCCTTCGTGCCAGTACTGATGAGTATCAGTACCACGAACTTTAAACTCCAAACCCTGCTCCCAAGCAGGAAAGGTGATGCTGCTGGCTTGGAGTAACATCCCACTGTGGTGAGGAGGCTGAGAACATGGCAGCAGAGCTGAAGCAACTATATCTAGCATGGGCTTTCCTTCTCCACACTTGCAGCAGGAGAACATGAGTTTGTAGATCTCCACCCTTTCCAGCTGAGAAGCATCTGCCACACTCCTTGCCCTTTAGCCAAAACACTGCCTCTGCTTCACCTTCCCTTTTCAACAGTTGCTTCCATGGACCCTCTACTTAGCTCTTTTTCCAATCCTTTTAGCTCAGCCTCACTGATGAAGCTCATCAGTAAAGCTTCAGAGAGCCTCATCTGCTTCAGCCCAGGAGGTGCATGGCCATTTCCATGGACTAATATCCCCACTCAATTGAAAGGTCAGCCTACAATCAGGACACTTAGGGCATACTTTGTAGTAGACTCTCATGAAAGCTGTTGCTGGCCTCAACTTAGCTGAGGGGAGAGGAGAAAGAGGATCTTCAGCTTGGCCTACAGAACAGGTCCTACTGCCATTCCCTAGGGCCAGGAACAGACTTTGCTGAGGTGATCCCAATGCATAGCAGAGAAACAAGCCTCTACAGCAGGATCAAACCAGGGTCTAAGTTCTGTGTGCCTGGAGCATGTTCTAACTGCTGAGAGTTCAACAAGGACCATTTTTCTAGCCAAGAAGGATTGTGATCCCCAAGCACTGGCATGGCAACCCACAGAAATTATGTGGGGTGAGAATCCAGTTGTGTAGAATGAAAGAATGTAGCATTCTTTCTTTCCATGAGAATATTTCCTAAGTTTCACTTCCATCCTTTAGCTGGAATAGGGCAGAATGAGACAGGGTAAAACAGGCAGGCACAGAAGCAGGAGTCACATATGGGCACTCTGCACTTAGATATCTACCACCTACTTGTACCACTAAAACCCAGTACACTTTTACAGCAGGGATAGGAAACCCATGCCTAGCCAGAGCCATTCCTTGGAACATTTCCACATGAGCCTCTCATCCATTGAACCAGCACAGCATCTTCCTCCTCATTATTCTCTCACGTAACACTTCCACAAACTGTGTTCCTTGCTTATGTCCTTCCCCTCTGTTCATTCCCCTGCATGATGGGTGGCAAAGTCCTAAGCTCCAAAGATAATCCTGTGCCAAGGCACTTAGACACGGCTACATCTGGACACAGAACACTTCTCTCTGATTCTCAGCAGTATTGCCTGAATATGTCACTGCTTGCATGGAGACAGGACTTCTCTGAAGGAGACAAGACATCCCTTTATGAAACAGGAAAGGGCTTTTGTTCTCTCAGGGAAGCTGAGGCATAATGGGACCTATACAAATTGCCTCCTACAGCACCTAAAATAAACTTTAAATCCTACTGTGATGTCAAAGAGACCAATTGGAAGTTTCTGCCATCAGGGTTTTGGGGAACTTGAATCATGTCTGGGATTGTTGAAAGAGCTGATGTTTGCATTCGAGGTCCTCATACCTTGCCCTGCTGTCTCAAACACTCTAGAGCTGAGAGATTATTAACATCTCCTGAACATTTGTGTATTCAGGTACACAAGGAAACACATAACTTCAAGATGGCCACAAAGCCAAACAGAAGCACCCTTGCTACAAAAAGAGATGGGGAAAAAATAAAATCAGTTAGAATTAGTTGGAAGCTCTTGTGACTAAAAGCTGAGCACATGATTTTGCATATGCCCAAAAAAACAGAGATTAGTGGCACCTGTGTCTTATCTTAAAATTCTGTTTACACTACTAGCATGTGTGGATGAAACAATGCAGTATCACAAACCAGCAACAGAGATATTTGTGATACAAACAGGATTAGTATTACATTATACATACAGCAGTATTCACACAGCAGGAACAAGAGGCTGAAACTACTAAAGGAAAGGTGTAAATTGAAACTATCAGCACAAGCCACAAGCTGCTGATCTGTGTTCCCTACAGCAAAGATGAAAACATCACTGCTGGCTCACTGCAAAATAGGCGCAAATCCTTGCCAGAGGTAAAGTTGGTGCTGTAGAGTGATGCACCTTGTAGTGGTGTCAGTGCTAAACAGTTTTTCTCTCACCCATGAAGGATTATGCCATTTCACACCAAAGAATCAGGAGATTAACTGTGTACAGCTATTGCAGAGTCCATAAGAAAACAATAAGCTGTAGCACAATGCTGTTCTTGCCCTGGAGCCAAATGGCAGAAATTTCTTTGCTTGCCAATGAAATCAATCCTACATCTACAGGACTGCTTTCTTGGGCCAGAATGCTCAAGCATGATGTTAGACAACCAGAGATGCTGAGGAGCTTTTTCTTGTACTAAGCCATCACAAGGATATATTGCAGTTTATGCATTATTTTTCCTGGCTTGTCTTTACGTTGGCTTATCAAATTGTGAACATCACCACCTGCCAGGACGGAGGAGATGTTTTCACAGATAGATCATCTAATTTATAATTCCTAGATTCATGGATTTTAGGTCTACTGCAATAAACTATTCCAGTTTCATTAGCAGTACAGCTATAATCAAGAGTACCATCAAAAGTAGGACAAGAGCACATCTCCAGAACTACAAAAGGGCATTACAGAGGTCTAAACAAGGAAGATTAATAGGAGATGATTGTAGCTTGGCCCTCATAATGTAAAGCTGAAAGGAGACAGACTCATAACAAAGACTAAGCCCTTCACGTAATTCATCATTGAACAGTTCAAGTCTGACACCAGACACTGAGAAAACGGAAAGCTTGCAAGGACTTAATAACTAAATGGATAGATTAATGGAAAAACAATCCATCAAGGACCCCCAGCCACAGATACAGCACCTCTGAGCCACCAGATGCTAGCAGAGTTACCTGTCATGGATCTCCCCTCCCCAGGCATACACTGTTGGCTTCTGTCTGAGAGAGGGCTTGGGACAGCTGGGCTTTTGGGTTGATATGGCTCAGTCTCTGTTATGCAGAAACCACTGAGAGCCACACTGCATTTTCAGGACCATTATGAGCCTGAGACCAGGATTTTCATCTGTGCCTATAGGCAATGGATCTGCCAGCATACTCCAAGGTTGTACTGAATCTGGGGCTGGGGCATCATGTGTTCCAGCAGACTTCATCCCTGCTTTCCCCAGAGGTGGCTGAACAGATGTGAAGTGGGCTGATCTGGGATCAATCTCCCTATCATTCTCAAAACCACACTTCAGAGCAATGTGGACACAGCCCTAGGGACTCGTGCTCCTCTATTTGAAGTACAAGCCCTTCATATCAGTTGACTTCTAGCCTTGGAAAAATACTTAAGGTGCTTAAGTGTGAAACCAAGCGAGTCTCCCCCTTCGTCCCTGCCAGGAAGTGCTCCAGAGGGGTGAAATTTGTTTTTCCGATTAGACTTCACACAGCACGACCTTTGCCATCTCTGAGCCGGGTCAGGCTGATTAATGGGCTGTCGTCCCAGCACAATGAGGACCAGAAGGGTGTGAGGTTGCTAGGACATCCTCCTAACAGCTTCTGCAGAAGAATCACTCTTGAATTGCTCTGCACCATTAAGCAAAGAACCTGGGGGTCTTTAATTTATCAGGTGGGAAGTGAGGATAATTACTTTTCAAGCAGCCAATATCACGACGTGCACTCACAGCGGAAGCAAAGGGGGAAGTTGGGGGATTCAGACACTGTTTACATTCCGGTGAAACTGGATCTTGGAGCTGTACACCAAAATTGGGAAGGGAGTGACGAACTGGGATGGAGAGGAGGACAGGCTGTTATATAGAGTGACTGACAGATTAATCTAATAGTCTGGACTCTGAGGCTCCACAGGTGTTCAGACCAGTGATCAGACCAGCCAAATTTGCAGACAATAAATCCAAAACCTGCATGGGGCCATTGTGACTAATTTTGCTAGGGGCGATGTCAGGTGTGCGATAGGATACAGGGACCCCCTCCCCCATGAGGACTGAAAAGATCCAGTGAATACTGAGGGCATTTTGAAAAATTAATTTCTTGCTCTTTTCCAAACTCTCTCTGGTTTTGATATCACACTTTATTGTCAGAATCTTCAGTCATTACATAAACATAAAGGGAATCAAAGCCCAATGGGAGACAACACTTTCCCTTCTGAGCAGAAGGCTGGAATATTTTCCTGTCACAACAGGACTGCAGTTACTGTTTATTTAACTTTCAGGGGAGGGATTGAGAACATAAATATTATATGATGGTCTCACCCAAGAAAAGCTTGTTTTTTATCTTAGTCTGGGATCCAGGATGAGCACGGACTGAGAGGTTCTCTCTGAGGGTGCTCAGAGAGGCATGATGGATTGCTCCCAGGTAACTGTTTGAGAGTCAGGCCCAGTGAGATTTGCTGTCATGCTCAAGAAGATAACAGCTGGGAAAGATGCAGCTGAAAAAGCGAAAATCTAAATGTGCTTTTAATTCCCTAGGAAAATAGCTCAGGAGCTGACACCTTTAGCAAGCAGCCAGTGCTTTGTAGGAAACACAAGAGGGATGAAGCAAACACAAATCTTTTATCTGAGAGGAAGGGTGACTGAAATCTTGCCATGAATGATCCTGATAAGCCTAGCACACAGCCTTTCCTCACATCCAATGCAACCAGAAGATACAGAAGACTCCGTGTCAGACAGACTCTGTGCAACATCCCACCCTTGGATTAAGGGGAACTACCAATGAGCAGCATCTGTCTCCCCTGCTCTACACCATCCCACAGGAAACATGTAAACATCATACCTCTTTCAGCCTTTAGGTGAAACCAACTCATCAATGATATCTTCATATTATTTAACAGATGCTCGCACCTCCCCTGGGCTCAATAAATACATTCTGGGCTCATCTCCTATGCCTCTTAAAGGCACTAGTTAAAAGAACAGAAGGGGGGAAAAAATAACCCCAGGTGCAGAGCAGTGCCCTGTGGAATGAGGCTTGGGTCTCAGAGCCTTCCTCACACTGAAACCCCCCACGAATGAAATATGTCTCACTTGGGGTAAGAGGTAAAGAAATCGTGATCTATCAGCTGCTAAAATGCATCAGCACCAAGAAAGGAAGGGGAGAATCAGGCCCTGGGGGAACAGGCAGGGATCACTCAGCAGCACAGGCAGCAGTGCTACGGCAAAGGTGTTTATGGAGACCATCAATCCTTCCATTTCTAGGCCTGGGCGGCCCATCAGCTGGGATTCAGCAAGTTTCCTCCCCTGCATCATGCAGAGCTGGTGCCAAGGACCTGAATTATTATTCTGAGTCATGTAGGAGAAAAGGGCTTTGTGTTTTCTAATATCCAGTGCTGGCTCACCATCAAGAACAGTGTAACAGGGTGGACGGAGCACCAAACTAGGATGTCCAAGCCTTGAAGCAGCAGAATGGTGGCAGGTGGCTGCAAGATGGTTGTACCTAAAAACATTGCATTTCTCTTTCCAGCTCCCTGGGAGGACAGACTGGATGGTCCTTTCTCTGGAGCTCCAACAGAGATCCACAGGGATCCATCCCTTGAATGCCAAGGGAGCCCTTAATTCTCATATTTCCCTGATGTGGTGAAAGGAGCTCTTGATCCATGACAAAGACTGGGCTGCAGGTGCAGTCATTTTCCCCATTTTCCACGACTGCCCTGTGCCCCAAGTGCTGTATTCTACGGGAGATTTTTAGGCAGAAGATGAAGATTTTGCTGTGTGCTGTTCCAGTGCCTGGCAGCTAAAGCTGTTCCTCATGGACAGCACAGAGGCACTGACTCCCCAGCACTAGAAATAGTAAAATACCACAAGCACTGTGTAGTTTCAGTAAAGAAATGTAACCACACATGAGCAGGGGGAACTCAGCTTTCTGGTAGAAATAAAACAGTAAAGCAATGCTCTTAAGACTAATGAAATTTTCCTGGCTGTCATCAGGACTGGCTGGGAAAAAAAAAGGGGCTTTTCCTGTTGATTTTTCTATTTCCTCTAGCCAGTAATTATTTCCTTCTTTTTCTTTAAGCTCCCACACCTTGTCCTAGCAATCTCAGCAGCTGCAAGGATCCCGCTCTCTGTATTTATTGGAGACATTTTGACAAGGTCCATTTAGAGACAGGAAACGCCTCTGTACTTTTATATGGGCAAAGTCTTATGGGCAAATTGTCAGTTCCTTTGGGATTTTATATGGGCAAAAAGTCAGTTACTGGTACAATGGCACTAGATGGGCATCTTTAACTTCCTCTGTTTTTCTTCTTATTTGACAGTAAACCATCATATTTTCAGGTGATTAGAAAGAGATTGACACCTCCTACTCATACGTAGTTTGTTACTTACTCATACGTAGTTTGACAATTTAACTGAATCACAAACTTAGGAGCATCTGATAGAATGGGATCTGGACTTAGGACATGGAACTTCCAGGGACTGGTCACACATCACAAATCATTATGCGACAAAAAGCTTTAGCGATTCAGATCACTAAATCAACAGTTATCTGTGGCATTTACAGATCCTCACAGAAGACTGTGGTTGGGTAAGGCTGCAGATAACCTCTCAGCCCTTTGTCTTCTGAATGGATTGGACACCTGGTCAGGGTAGAAACGAGGCCTCCACAAAGGCATTGAGGGCAACATGGCACTTGACAAGTCAGAGAAAAAGACTATTTAAAAAGACATTTAAAAAGGCATAAAATGTTTGTAGCCTAGTCAAGAGTTTTGGTTGAGCAGATGGCCTAACTGCAGCTCTACCAAGTCAGTTGAAATGGTTTCATGGCTGTGAACAACCTAAAGGAACTGTTTGCAACACCCACAATGGTACATATGCTTAAATAACACCACTTGACCTGACAACTACACAAACAGAATCCCCTTTAGAGGATTGTCTTGTAGCACCTGTCAAAGATCCTCCTGATCCTCTAACACAAGGTCTGAGGGAAGAGATGCAGAATCTAACACCACACCCACATGCTGTCTAACCCCACAGAGAAAACACAGGCGACGTGAAATCCTTCCCAATCTGTCATCCATAACCAACCTGCCAGAAAGTAGCACATATCTGTAAATACAGTGTGGGAAGGAAAATGCATTGTTACTACACACAAAAACATGCTTCCATCAGGACATAGGACTGAAATGTGTTCAAGGCTAGTCAGCAGTAAAAAGGTCTTCAAAGAATGTGATTCCTCAGAGCCCTCAGTCCTTTCTACTGTAAGCTTTCAGCACAGATTGAATCAATATTGGCAATGCAAAATCTGTTCTTCATCGACAGCACAACGTTGAGCTGAGCCTATGCTTTGCCTTGCCTTTCTGTAGGGATGGATGTCGATCATCAGCTGTTAGGATCATGATTTAATTCTCTGGAAGACAGCAATGAGATTCCTGGGATCAGTTCATTCATGTGGGAGTTTTTCTGCATTTGTCACTGGACAGATGTGGACTTTTGCAATAGACTGTATGTTTTACAACCTTACTGTTCCCTGGCAAATCCTGTTCCTGTCAGAGCAGCAGAATTTGACAGTCCTGCTCTGAACCTCTTTCTCTCTGATTCCACCAGTTTGAGTAACAAATGAGATGAAGAGTTTGGTTTCCTTCCTTAGTTGTGTGCAGGGTCTAGCAAAGTGGGGCTTTACTGATCACTAGAGCTTTTAAGTGTTATGTAAATACTGCAATACTTTATCATGTCAGTGATTGCTCTTGGGGATGGTCTGGGTATTTTCAGAATGTGTTGTTACTTACAGATGTGAAGTCTAAGAAATGTCTACATGAAAGATGTAAGACTAAGCTTCCAAGTAATTAATTGAAATATAACAAGCACTGTCAATACATGACTAGAAAACTGTCCAGATGACCAGTCTTAGGTATCTACTCCTTTTATAAAGCATACAAATACATTGCTTAGAAAAATGAAAGAGGGGATGTGATGTCTAGCATATTTCACAGATCTGTGAAACAAATATATTGGCTGGATAGAGACATGGCAGCAGAATAATTCTTTCCCAGAGAAGATGAAGTACTGTTACTGTAAAAATGGGAAAGATGTGACATCCTGAAATGAGAGAACTTTGCCCATATATTTGGCCGTATTACAGTGTACCTCAAAAATTGGCTGTATTGTTGATCTGAAAATGAGGGACAGGCAGAGTTCACTGGGGAGACAGTTCATTCATAGCAGAGGATGTTAAGTTATTTCTCCGCATTAAGCTGTAATGGAAAAAGGATGCCCTTGAGGACTATTTGAAGGCATCCCTATGAAATATGCCAAGGAAGAGATGGAAGAGATTACTCAGTCCAAATCAGAGACACCTCTATCACCAAAGATGTGAGACCAAGCCTATGAGCTGAGTCTAAGAAGGTGATCTACCCTTCCTTTCTCGAGGCTCCCCACTGCGATGGGAGAAAGACATTTCCTTTTTGAGTCTCTTTGCCTGGTCTATGAATTAAGGCACTGCTCTCCAGGGATATCCATCTGGAATGCATCTGACATATTTCTCTGGTGTTGCATTTGGCTCACAGGAATTGCTGTCCTCCCAAATAAGATCAGGGGTCCATCTACCCCATCTGCCTGTCTCCCAGAACAGACAACACCAGATGCTGGGGGTGAAGCTGGAGGAAACCCCTGTGGTCAGGAGTTATAGGATATCCTACCTAGGGAGACATTTTCCTTCAAAAATCCTATTGCTGAATATTAACAAATGGGCAGGAACGTGAGGTTTCTGCCTTCTCTAAGAATATGTGCCTGTGACTGAACACAAGAAGTTGCTATTTATGGGTTACTCTCCCTCAGCTGAGCTGCTGTAAATAACCATATATGTCGATGGCCTGCTCCTGCTGAGAGAGAAAATGTGTTACCTTAAAACTCAATGAACTCCTAGTTCAACACTGGCTCTTCCTGAAGAAATAAACTGCAATAAAATAAGAGTTTGGCTCATGTTTGATCCATCTGAACACACCCCACTGTTCCTGAATCAAGTATGCATTGAAGCAAGATCATACTGGAATTGCACAGCAAGTGAAACTGTGAGAGCTGGCTGTGTTAGGTGCAGTGCTTTCACAACAGGGCATAAATCTTCTCTGAGAGCAGGAGGACAAAGGGAAAGTAAAAAGAAGTGGAAAAACAAGGTGCTGCTCTTATTTTCTCTAAAGGACCCAGACAGAAAATGCAAGCTCAGAGTCTTGACATGATGTGCTTAGGTTCATTTTTTTTGTTTTACAGAATGAAAAAAAAATAATAAAAGCCTTACATTCCACAGCAGCAAGTCAGGACAAAGAGAAGACTGAAACCATGTCTGCAGGAGAAGAAACTGCAAAGATGCAACAGAGTTACCAAGAGAGAAAAGGAGCCAGCACTGTGGGGGTGTGCACTGTACCTCCAGGGCTGACTGCTGGGAGACTGAAAATAACTTCCAATAAAGGCCTGGTCCACAGACCAATGCAGATGCCTGAACCCAGGAGTTCCCATTGAGTAATTCCTCACTCTGAAAAGGAATTTACTGAAGATAATGTTTAGGAAACAGAGGGAAAATGCACATTCTGCAACTCCATGAACTTCCGCACTGGATGATGTGGAGATCATCCCACGAGATTCATCAAACTGTGTTTGATTTTTGCATCTACAATAGGACATTAAATGGCTGAAATCTTGTCAGCAGCAGTGAGAGCAATGGCCAGAGTTTCAGCAGAAGTATTATATACCTGATGGATGAGAAAGGGTTAGGTCTGATACAGTGCTGTTGGACTTGATCAAGATTATCTACCTTGTGCCAATTCTGATCAGGCAAAACAAAACAAAACTCTGTGGCTTTTCAAGCCGCAGCACGTGTCCTGTCCTTGGCACTGCTGGCTGGAGTCAGGCTAGCTTAGCTAGCAGGTAATGAGTAGCTAACAGGTCATTTAGCAGACAGGATGACTGATGAATCCCAGGTTCCTATGGCTTTGTGTCTTGTGAGTCATCCCCCATCCTGATTAGCCAGTGTTAGAAAAGACTGAGCTTTCCCCAGACCAAGTGAAAGACATTCCCTCTTCAGCCAATTTCTCATCTCACAGTTGATTCAGTACACATGAGATGGTCAAGCATTGGAACAGGCTGTCCAAAGAAGTGGTAGAGTCATCATCCCTGGAGGTATTTAGGAGATGTGTAGATGTGGTGCTTGGGTATGTGGTTTAGTAGTGAGCATGGCAGTGTTGGGTTAACAGTTGGGCTTAATGACATCTGAGGTCTTTTCCAACCTGAATGACTCTGTTGTGGGGGAAGAAACCTACACAAGTGCAGTCTTGTTTTAGGAACCAGGGTGAACAAGACAACAGCCCTCCCTGAAATGACTGCCTCTGAGAAGTCACCCACTCCTGGTCTGCCACCAAGACAGAGGCAACTCTGCAAAAACCCTTGGAAGACAAACTCCCTGGTCTGCCCTTAGAGACTCACAGACTTGGCACATTTCCAGCCTCTCCCAGCAGCTTGTAAAATTTCAATGTTATCCTGCCCACCTGAGGAAGAAAACGTAAGACTGAACACAACAAACAATCTGACCTAACACTGAAATGAGCCCAGCTTTGAGCAGAAGTTTGGATTAGAGACCTCCTGAAGTTTCTTTCTACCTAAACTGTCTCAGCATAGACCATGGCCTTCCAAGGGGACACCAACACTGGAGATATGCCACAATGTTCCTGCTGTTGGGATGTAATCAGCCAGTGATAGGATGAACGTTCACCACAATGCATGGGCTTGATTGCTGAAAGACAGCTCCCTCCAGCAAAGGTGGAAAAGGCAGTCTCCATTTGCTTGGCTTACTTAATCCTTCCAAAACTCATGCCAATCAACACAAAAGAGCTTCTCTCAGCAGGAAAGAAAAGGAAAAAAATGAGATTAAAAAAAGGAAAGAAAGAGAGAAAGAGAACTACTAAGCCCTCATTCAAGAGCTAACCATCCTGTCAGCCTAACACTTGAAGCTCTTGAGGACTATCTTGCAACTCATCTCTCCTCTTGCCTTTCAGATTTCTCTTTTACCCCTGTCCCATTACAACAGTCTTTGAGCCAGTCCTGGCATCTCTGTCCCTCTTGTGCAATGTTTGCCTACTACATGATCCCCTCTCCAGCAAGAAATTTCCCCTGCTGTAATGAAAGCTGACAGCAAGCAGGGACCAAGGCTCATTTTCTGCAGAAATGCACACACCTCGCAGATTCCTACATGCTTCTTGCTGTTGGCCATAATAAACTCTCCTGGCAGTCATAAGCAGAATTAATGCATATTTGAGTCCCCAGCTGGGGGGGGCTGATGGCACAGCAGATAAAACAAAAACAACTATTGTATTTCCAAAACAGCACTGGGGGAGATGTCTTTTCATGTGACACCACATTGCAAGAAATCACATGGATTTTCTCTGATGTGAAGCTTCAGGGGATTATTGTGTGAAACAGAGAGGCAATGGCTTTCTACAGCTCTGCATCTGAGTAATACCCAATTGTCCATGCTCTCACATGTATCAAAGGCTAAATCTGGAAAAAATATGGGCAGGATATGGGGCATTCAGGATGGAGATATTTCCAGAATAAGATCTAATAGGTATCTGAGACCCAATCATTGCAGGATACCACAGCACAGAGCTTTACTGCGTAAGTCCAGTGGGGTCCAAGTTTGCTTTATGCCCTGTGCACTCATGACAGAGTTGACTATGAGGCAGGATCTGTGTTCCTCTGCCTTTCCCTTCTCCTTCCAGGTTGGAGAGTGAAAGGAATTCCCACAACACCTTCCCTCCCAGGAGATCCCACAAAATATTTTTGATGGCAACCCTGTGGGATACCAAATATATCATGCTGGTGAAACATGGTCTTGATCTTATACAGCAGATTAATGCAAGGGGTCAGAAGTACTTCCCCAAGCCACAGACACAGGAAGTCTTTGGGAAGAGCAGCATGCAGTTACCCAAGCAGGAGTTAGTTAGGTAAAGGCAGCAGAAGCATTTCCTGCAAGACTTTTCTACAGTGCTTTTAGGAGTGAAAGGAAGCTGTGTCTCTTTGCTATGTATTGGTGTTCACCTCTAAGGCAAACATCCATTTCTTTTTCTCATCCACTGCATGAACATCTGAGTCTGCACTGACTTACAGGATAGTCCAACCTGCCAAATCTAGCACTCATCTCTAGCAGGATAAGAAATTACTTTTAGGGAAGTAATGGCACAATGCCACCAAATACCCAGGGTCTAAATGAGTTGTGCACTAAGCTGACCAAGTGAGAGACTATCTGTGCACTGAAGACATTATAACAGCACAGAGAGGATAATTCAATGAAAAGATGGTGGTGGTATTTCCCTGAAGGAAATGCCCCACTGTAGGAACAGTGGTGAGAGGAGATTCTGGATGTACCTGTCTCTCTGCATTAACTTGAACTCAGAGGTCTCTTCGAACCACACCCATCCTACAGTTCTGTGAGGAGTCCACACTACTGGCTGAGGTTAGGCACTTGGTCTGTAGACAGCAAACCCCATGGCTAAGTGACTTTCCTGAACTCCAGTGAGGTCCCTGGCTGAATCATGAACTAGATCTCTGCTTTTCACCTCTTTTTAAGCCTATCCATCCCTTCCATTATCCAAATTTGACGGTTTTGTCAAAGTTTCTTGAAAAGTAAAAAAACATAGCATTTAAAGCCCTATCTCTTTAAGCCTCACAGTGTCCCCAAAGGATGAAAGTCAGTCCCACACAAATGCTAGTACCATGGTTAAATGGCTTGCTGAATTTCTGCTAGTTCTGTTTTCATGGCTGTCTTCCAACTCCAAAAGCTGAGCTCACATAGGTCTGTGTTTCTGCTCACAGTGCCAACACTTTGCTGTCTCCTTTTGTTCAAAACCACTGCAAAAGAAGGACTGTTTCTTCATCAGTTATTTGAAACCTTGGTGATTGTATTTTTCATTTCACAAGAGAATGGAGGGGGTGGAGTTTAGACATTGCCTATAGCAAACTAGCAGTATTTCACTACCTCTGCGATGACAGAGTTTCCAAACCTCCATAATCTGCGTATGAAAGAACACACTGACTGTGAACTTACCTCTTCCAACATCATTTGCTAGCTTCGACCCTATACCTTCCTCCTGGTTTAGGATATCGGCTGGAATCTTGCTGCTGGAATTAAGATCTCTCTCTCTAACTGAACTCTGGAAGGGAAAACAAGGTTTGACTTACAGGGAATTAAGAAAAGTTTTGCAAAGCACCCAGAAGACAATTAACAAGCCTTTTCTCTAAGCACAGCAGTGTCACTGAAATAGAGATGTATCACGTGGTGACTTGCACTCAAAGGATCAAGAAGCATGAATCACTTTTCCTGTTGGAATCAGTTTTCCCATCTCTATGTTTTACCAGTTTGTGTGGCAGAGAACAGGAGGAAGAAGTGATGTGTCTGTAGGTATGGAGTGACTCAGTCCTAGATATGAGACTATGAATGCCCCTTCTTCTCTTAGGCTTCTGTCTCAGTCAAGGCCAAACAATGTCCTCTAGGCTGCTGACAGTACCTCAGCAGCTGAGTTCCAGTTTATTCCTATAGGCTTTTATGGTTACATATATCATCCTGAGACAATTTAATCTCCAAGTATCATCAAGTTTATTTTCTTTGATCTGACAAATCTAGCCTGTTTTTTTTTTTCTTTTCTTTTTAACAGCCTTTGTGGTTAATCTTTTGCCCACTGCAATGTTATTGCTCTGCAACTGTAGCAAGTCAGGGGACTCAGCAGCTGACTCTGCAAATATTGTTCTTAGTCATTATCTGGTGGGTTTTCGTCCTTAATGACAGCCAAAAAAACGTGAGCAGGGATCCTGTTCCATCACATGCGTTACCTTGGTTTGAATAGCTGGATCGAGAAAACTATACACACACACATATACAAAACCTACAGCAAGGACCTAAGAGGCTGTAAGGGAAAGCCACTTTTTCACAGCAGCCTCCAACCAGGGAGCTTATGGCCAGCCGGTCAGCTGAATTCCCTTCTTTTCAATGACCCAATTTACTCCTATCATTTGTGAATCAGAGGCATCCTCCAGGATTTGGCAAGAGAAGGGGTGCAAGATTCTTGGTCCAATCCCATCTGATGAGCCCATCGTCCATTCTTCGTGAGCCCCAGTCCAGCAAAGCCCTTAAGCACATGCAAAAACCCCCTTGACTTCAGTGGAATTTCTCACTGGCTTAACGCTAAGCATAGGGCTGTGTTCATAGCACCGCCTCCGACGGCTCGCTAGCCTGCCCAGGACCTGGTAAGCAGCTGATACATTCCACCCAGCAGCACTTCTCCACTCTGAAAAGGGATTCCTGCATCCAGAGTCTGGGAGATCCTTCAGCACGAGAAAAGCCTAGCTGTTAAATACCCTTTTGTTTATTTATTATCTCTCTGCCCAGTCCTCAGCAATATATTGCTGTCAGAAAGTTAGGGAGAGGGAGAAAATTCCTGCTTAGTTTGCTTCTTATCAATCACTGAAGCAGGCTTCTAAGAGGAGAGGGAGTGTAAGGATCTGAGTAAAACACACCCAAGTTGGTCCACTATAAGTGAGGATCATAAGGGTGTTACATGAAGGAGGGAGAAAGAAACTTAACAGCTTGAGGAAAAGATACTGAGTTTTAAAAGAGCTGAAAGCAGGAAGAAATCTTCCCATAGGAAACTTGCCTGACAGGTGAGAAAATTCTGACAGCAGATGACAAATCCATGGCCAACACTTCATGTCTCCTTGCTCCTTTCTTTTAAGAGCACCCATGTTTCTCCAGCTGCTTTTCTTCATGCTTTTTCCTTGAGATCCTTTTGGCCCAAAAACAGAGCTTTGGGCAGAGATTTTCTCACCTGAGAGAGAGGCTTGTCCTCCTCTCCTCTCCCATGGCTGGTTGGACATAAAAACATCACACTTTGGAGGCCAGCTACAGAGATGCCTGAGGAAGCATTGTGTAGAAATTGCAAGTGGGACAGGACGGATGGGGCAGGATTGAGAACTTGGTACAGGGAAAAGGACTGAAAAGTTCTTCCAGGAACACTTTATTTAAAACATTGGTCTGCCTACAACTTAAGGATCACACTTAGAAGGATCTTTAGTAACCCAGACTAACAAGATTTGTTCAAATGTTTCCCATAGGAGAGAGCTGAACCTGGCCAACTTCTATTGATCTTTCACCTGTACCTGTGTCAGAGGACTTAGTAAAACACACTGACTTTGTGTTGCCTTTATTTGTTGACCCCAGTGGATTTCATTGCTACAGCTCTGCTGTCCAAGCCATGTGTGTGCTTTGGCAGAGGGTGAATAACTTCAGAAATGTTGACATTTGCTCCATGTTTCCTTAGCAGGGTTTGGAGTTCAAGGACAATCTTTACTTTTGGAAAGCTGTGGGGAGAAAGCTGTTGACTGAGACATAATGACTCAACAAACAAAAGGCTTGAGCTAGAAATGTGAGGTATACTGAATTCTTCCCCTTGCTAGAAGGGCTATGGTAATTTTGAAAAGGTAAGAAAGCAGGTAAACCTGTACAGCCCATCCCTACCTTCCTTCTATTTGCTTTGCAATATTCAAGGTATAAATATTTAAAGAACTTTGTGTAGCAAGAGCAGTCACCAGACTTGAATTCTTCAAAGCCTTTCTGACTTACCACTGACCAGTTCATCTAGAAATCATTTTGCATTGTGAAGAAACATCTGTCATTAGCCAACATTGGCAAAGTGGTGACATAAGAATGGGGGAAGACCCCATTTTGACATAGTGCTTCTACAGACACAGGGAACAGAGATATTGAAAGCAAAGAACAGGGCTAAGATAGGAAGCATTCCCTTAACTCCAGTTTTTCTAGACAAGTAGATACAACAGATGTCTTTATGTCATGACATAAGCATCCTTAAGCAGCTTGCATCCCCCTAGAATTTTAGCTCTTATCCATCCATCCATCCATCCATCCATCCATCCATCCATCCATCCATCCATCCATCCATCCATCCACCAAAAGTGCCACACGTTTTTCTCAGATCCTGAATAGGTGGTCCAAAGATCCACTTATTATTAGAAAGGACACTGAACAGGACTGAACTACTGCTTGGGTAGATTTCCATGGGAAATTTGTATTTCAGATCCTATCTCAAAATGCTAAATTAAGACTTTCCAGCTGAAGACTGTGGTATATAAAATTTGACAATACAAAGGAGGTGTTTGCCCTGTGTAGGTTACTGGCTGCAGCTCACATGATGGACTGAAAGTTGCTGAGAGAAGGTAGGTGTGACAGTTTCTGCCATAAATGTGTGTCTGACTTGGCAAGAAAATAACTTCTTTTTTTTTTTTCTGCAGTAAAAGGATATAAAAGAATATTTTGTCATAATCTCTGCACCAGGATGGAAATACATAGAAATAAATCCAAATAGAAATTGCCAGCTGGTCAGAGCTGACAAGGAAAATTTTGGAGGAGAAAAATGGTTGTGTTGGTTTTTCAATTCCTTATTTCTTCAAATAAAAGCAAGTTGAGAGTGTGCAACTAGTGGAAGATTCAAAAGTGTAATGTTAGGCTTCATAAGAATCCCCTTCTCTGGAAGGAATATTTTTATCTGTCCCACTTACAAAATGGATTAACCAGAAGTAGCATAGCGTGCCTCCTGGTAAAAGATCTAAGACAAACATCCTTAGACTTAATGATTTAGCCTTAGATTAGTCTCCCAGCAGAGAAAAAAATACTAGTCCCATTTTCTAAAACATTCTAAACTAATCATATAGCTGTGATAATTACTGATTTATCTTTTCAGTGGACAGAGAGAACAGATGAGAAGATTTATAGCTTTATTACATCTCCACTTTGATATCTGTAATTTCCTAAACATGGTACTCATGTTGAGCGTTCATCAAAGTAAATAATAATGTGTTTTGAAATCATGTAGAAAAATGGATAAATGTTCCATGACCACAGGTCTTCAGGGGATGGCAGAAAGCAGCTTGCTTTCAAGGGCTAGCTACACATATTACAAGTTCAAATGATGCACAAGAGATTTACTTGGTGACTGCGGCTTTTTGTCTTAGGAACTGGTCATGACCAAGACTTCAGTATTCTCAGACATGCTCAGTATGGAGGATTTATTTGTGAATTTCTTAGGCAAGAAAATTCTGCTCCACAAATTATGAATATCTCCAACTGCTTCAGAATACTAACACTTTTTGACTGTTTGGCTAGCCTAACATCAGTGTATGGGAAGTCTTATGAATTCTGCAAGTCTGCATTTAAAAAAAAAAAAAAGAAAATAAATGAGAAGTGACTATATTTCACTCCCATTACCATCTAATTTAAAAATTTCCTTTAGAAGGTAGAAGATCCTCTAGGGGCACCAGTCCTTCACCTTTGATTATAGCAGGAGGCTAGAGAACAAGAAAAGATTACATCTGCTTAAAGCTTGGGATGAAGTATTGTGAAACAAATTCCACTTCTAACTTCATCCTGTGTTATATTTTAGCCTCAAATGGATTTGACTGAAGGAAAGTATTACTTCATGGCCATCAAACATGACTGTCCCCAAACAATCTGAGACCTTCGTGGAGAACCTTTCCAAGAAAGGCTGAGCCTCCACAGCTCTCACAGAAACCCTCAGCACCTCACCACACCAGCCTCTTCGCTATTTGGTGTCCTCACTGCCAGCAGCATTGCATTTCAGTGGCATATACTGTTCCAAAGGGAGAAACACAAGTAGCAGGTGCACACAAAGCTTATTAAAACTGTCTTCAAATCAGCACACAGATGCAAAACCTGACACCGATTTATTATTTACTAATTGTTGTGCACATTCACATAATGGAGGAGAGAAAATCCTCTGTCTCTTTGGTGACTGATTAGCCATGAGGAATGAGAAATGTAATACAGATACTACCACCAAAGCAAGAAGAGTAAAATTCTGGAACAGATGGCCTGGAAAGTTTGTGAAATCTCCATCACTGGAGGATTTTGAGAGCAGCCCAGGCAAAGGCTGCTTTCAGTTGAGCTGCCATTGTCATGGGGAAGGTCAGTGCAGTGAACTGCCTCTCAGGATCCCTCCCATCTGTTTTCTGTGGCTCCAAAAGTTTCCCGTTCTCTGAAACACTCGAGATGCATTTGCACACAAGACCTGCTGTGCACTGAGGTATTTCAGAGGCGAGCAGTGCCTCGAGTAAATGCTCTCTCGACAGACTGCCTTGTTTGCTCCTCTGTGCCAAGCAGCTAAAAACACTGAGGAGTGGGATGCTTTAATAAACACCCTGACCCAAATCTGGTTCAGAAACAGCCTATTTCTCCTCTAGAGCAGGATGACAGCACAACAGGAGGACACCCTCAGCCCCAGGGCTAAGCTGCCAGGTCAGGACCTCCCGGACCAGATGTGAGAGAAGAGCAGCTCTCCTGTTGCCCGCACCACTGCTGAGAGCCTTTCTCTCCTGCCCTCCCTGCCTGGCCCCTCGCATGCAGCCCCTCGAAGTTCCGAGCTCGCCCCCGGGCTCCCCACGCAAGCAGGGAGAGGCTGAAATGGCTCTTCACCGCTGGCTCCTTCCTTCCAAGGCAGAACTCAGGTCGCAGCAGACTCACTTGCTTGCTTCTGCTGGGGCGGAGGGGGTGGAAGGGAGGAGATGGGGCGGGAGTTACCCAAACTTTTCTGTTTTCAGGCAGAGCAAGAGCACCCTCTGCAGCTGGTTGCTCAGAGAACAGGCGGGCTGGGAGCAGGAGGCTGATGTGATGGCCCCGGAGAAGGACTCAGACCTATTAAGCAGAGGCACGTGTAGGCTTCCCGGTGTCTCCACTGCCAGAGCGCCTGGAGTTCAGGACAGGGCGACAATCACTTTGGTTCATCACCATTCTGACCTGGAAAGGCATTTGTACCAACATCAGGGGCTGAGAGCAGCCCAAGACTGGTCTGATATTTTAGGTTATGGAGTGATTCCAAAGATAACTGTTGGAGCATCCCAAGGTGGGCTCTCCTACACCCAGAGCACCAGGAAATCACAGGGTTGCCTTGGATGTCATGAGACTTCACAGGAATTTAAAATAATGTTTAATTTGTTTATTGGGTGCTTTCCTTCACTAACTTGGGCCTTTCTGCTTTATTGCAGAAGTTAGAAGTGTGTTTTCTTTCTCAGAAAGTGAAAGCAAAGAACCCTGTCTTATGAAGAACACATGATTCTCAAAACTGCAGCTTCATGGTAACAACCAAAAGCTATTAGGCTGAAGAATGAGGAACACAACTATTTGTCTCCCCCCACCACTTCCACTCTTCACTTAGGAATGCAGTTTTATATCCTGATTGCATTAAAGATTAAATTATTTTGTGCTTAGAAAGAAATCTAAAGTCCCTCCTCAATTTCTTATCTGGCCTTAGACACAGGAATTTCTCTGCTACATGTTCACAGATCCTCAGTTGATTGTTGATTGAAGAAAATATCGTGAATTTGACAGCAGATATCAGGCCATACCTGATATCTGCAATAGCACAAGAATGTGAGGAAACCTATTGTGATGCAAAATACAGATCTCTGCTATTGACAGGTCATCAAATCGTATCCTCACCACAAAATTATCCACATCCATCACACAAGAATATCCTAGCTCTGATGAGAGAGCTGAGACTTTTTGTGATCCTTGTGTAACCCTTCCTACAGCTTTCCCTGACAACAAGGGAGCATAGGGCAGTTAATAAACAGATTAGGGACTGGTTTATTAATTAATTATGGGTTAAATACAACGAGAAAACCCAGTTCATTTGAAAGTAGGGGGCAAGGAAGAGAGTTACATAGTTTAATATTTCCATTAAATGGTGCTGTAGATATGTATGACACACTATAATAGGAAAGTAGCAGAAGACTTCCTTATTTGTGTTTAAAATACCTCACAGGACAGGTCTCCAAGAAGCTGACATTCATCCTCCTGATTCTCTTGCTACTAGAGGAGGCTGAAAGGAAAATCTCCTACAGAACTTAAATCTCCTAGAGAGCTTAAATAATGTCCCCTTGGCATGTGTATTTAATGAAATGGCTTGAATTTTTCTGTTGATTTCCAACGATTAAATTATTTTGGGTCAGTGAGGAAAGAAGAATGGACATCAAGTAGCTTTTGGCTTGAAGCAGAATTGATATATTTCTCTATTTTCAACAACAAAAGAGGTAAAATGGCACTTTCAAAACTCCAGCTCCTCACTATGAAAGGACCAAAGCCATTGATATTGTTTTCAAAGACATTCATTCAAACACCCAACACCTCAATGATCAGCTGCATGTCCCTAGAGCATCACAAAGAATCCAAGTTCCTTGCCAGGAAACACCAGCATCTCGTTGTAGCTGGTGACTTGTGCAAACGTCCCATGGACATCAACAAGCTCTTTCTTGTGAAGATGTGTGTCTCCTCAGATCTGTTTCTAAGGGGAAAACAGACTAATGAAATAACAGCCAGAGAACCCATTCCTGTGGATTTTTAGAGTGCGAATTTGATCCACTTTTTCTCTCTCATTGTAATAGACAGTTACAAATAGAATATCCCCTGTCTCCTTATTCAAAAGAAATATAAATCAAAATTTTCTTAGAGCTGGGACCCATTTAGCTTACTTGGAGATCTGAACCATATGATAATAACTAGAAATGACACAGCTAAACCCAGGGACTCCAAATTTCTAAATTCTAGAATCAGACCTAACTCATGAGTTGGATGGTCTCACATCCAAAACTATGAACAACCCTTTCTCCCTCACAGCTGAAAGGATAGGTTGACTTGAAATGGACCAGATTCATTAGGTTCCATTGATCTTCCTCCTGCATATCAGCATACTCAAACTGCTGGCATGTGTTCTGTCCCAGCTGCAGAACCTCTGCATCTGAGCATGTACTGAAAGGCCCTTATGACTCCTTTTTCACCCTGCCTCTACACACATTTTGCCTTCATGACAGGTCTTGGAAAGATGGACTATGCTGCCTGCAGCACAGTGGAACTTAAAAGAGACTCCTGTGACACATGGGAGCATCTGCAGAATATGGCAACTTCTCCAAGTCCTCTTGAGGCCCCTTCCTGTAGGTGCTCTTGCTGCTCTCCCAGAGCAGTCCCCAGAAACACAGAAGTCAATCCAGGAGGAACAAAGATGACTTGGGGGTAGTCTCCTGCTTGCTCAGACAAAAGCACCAGATTTTCTGCAGGGACATAATGCCTGTTGCTACTGGGAGAGTCAGGAGGCTGCTACCATTTGTGCACTACAAGACAAATGCTCTGAGTTTTTTTTCAGTGCTGCAGAAGGCCTGGAGCTGTTTTGTTCAAGCCAGGTTCATCAGTGCCCAGCTCATCTCTGGCACACACAGAGAGCTGCTTGTCCCTAGTTAGTTTGCTACACAACTTAACCCTTAAGTGGGTGGTCTGGTCACAACCACACTCAGGACAAAGCCTCTCATCCCTACAGGGAGCAACCCAGACAATCCAAGCAGAGAAAAGTGCTCCTAAAACCACAGGGATCTCACTGTTCTTTTGATTTAAATGTTGTGTTCTTTTTGCATAATACCTCATTTTGCATTTCAAAAGCCAAGCCCTAGCCTTTTTTCTTGCAGGTAATTAGCTGGAAAAATGTCAATAGGTGCCGGTGTCTTTTTCAAGGCCCAAAAGGGGTTATGATATTCCTGAACCAGGTCTCTGCACCTCCTCATTAACCTTGACCACTGTATAGGGCAAGTTCTCCTCAATGTGTGCTCTAAATTCCTAATTTGGAGGTCATGCACTGGTGATGCTCTACCTACCCTTAGGTGGAGGAGCAGTTTCAAGGAAAACCATAGAATCCCAAGGCCACCATCCTTTAGACAAGGTGAAACAGCAGTCCTGAATGCTCTCCCACAAAAATCTCATCTGCAGAGGCCAAACATCCTCCATCTGAGCTTCAGGACTTGCTTCCAAAAAGGCCTGAGGTTATGGTACTCCCTGTGTGGCCTCAGAGGCAGCTGCTGGGAGGACAGAAAGCAGCCTAAAATCATGGGTGGCTATGGTTAAACAGTAGCTACATGAGCCTCAGTTGCAATAAGCTTATAAATTGAAGAGAAATAGAGCCCTTCCAAAGGGAAAACATGACATTCCACCCATCTCTAGGCCGTGCCTAATTGACAAGAATAGTTAGGAATAATTACCTTCAATTTTCAAAAGAAGGGAGAAAAACATGGAGGTTAAGATTTTTGCCCAAGGGCACTTTTATTACACACTGTTTCGAAGACCAGCATTTTAAGTTTGGTTAAACTGGTTTCAAAACTGGGATTTGAAAGGGTTTTCAGGCAAGTGTATTTACTAAACCAAAGCATATCACAGCCCAGAAAGCCAGCCAAGGCTTTCTCACCCCTGACAAATAGTACAATTTGGGCCAAGCAGATTTTCTTTAAGATGCCTAATGTCAGGCACAACTGAACAACGAGCATAATTTAGATTCTACTATGAGTGTGATGCCTTAGGTTTTAACTTTTATATTTTTCAAATCCTGTGCTGCTAGTGTAATTCTGAAGTTTCCTGTAGCTTGTTAAGTGCTGTTCTCTATGCTAAGATAGACATAACAAAACCTCTCTAGCTTGCTCTCCAAGGACACCCAGAACAAGAACTGTAAACCTTCATCTTGGGGACAGGGGGGCAAGCTCAGGGAAATTCCATCATTGGCTGGGTTCTGCTTGGTGAATTTATGCTGATATAAAAGTGTGAAGAACTCATGACATGTCATCCATTTTGAGATCCACTGAGGCAGGATCCTCTGGAGCCCAAAAGTGTACATCTGAAGGCCTTTCAAATAAATATCTCCTTTTTTCCTTTATTCTGGGTCTAGTCTCTGTTTCTAGGTAGCCATTTAAGGCATCAAGTACAGGTGATAAAAAGTAAATAAATTCCCTGTTCTATGTTTAAGTATTTCTGATAACTTTGAAGCAATAGGTAGAGCAATTAGATGTGCATTTTGCATGCACACTTGCACGTCTGTACTGTTAGAGAAGCTGGTTCCAGGCTAATGCTTGCCAACACTATTGGGCCACCAGTGTTTGAGCAGGATGCAATGTGGTGCAGATTCAGATGATATGTCTCATTTCTGTACAGGTGGTTTCTTTTATATGTCCACATCCAAACAGAAACACTGCCAGCTCACTGCAGGCCCTTATGTCCTAGAGCTAATGTGTCTCCTGGTGACCCAAGGCAAGAGACCTCTCTCTCACTCTAAAGCCAACATACATGCTTCAAAATTTTGCCCTAATTTCCTTAATCAAACTGGTGATGCATTTGGACATGATTTCTTCACTCTGAAGTCCCTCCTGTCATGGCCACATGCTCCTCATTTTGCGTGACATTTTTGCTTGCACAAACAATCCTTTGTACGTACAAAATCTCGCATTTGTGCTTGCCAGTCAAGCAAGCCATTGTCCGCTCAGCCTTTCTTTGTGCCTGCAAAAATTCTAGGGCAAATGCAGAGGCTGAACAGAAGAGCCTTTGGGACTCCCAATTTTCTAACCAGCCAAAGCCAAATGCATTTCTGACTCACAATGACCTCATGGCAGTCAATGCAAGCACACATCCATCCATCCATCCATCCATCCATCCATCCATCCATCCATCCATCCATCCATCCATCCATCCCAGCATGAAGGCTGAAGTCCTGGTCCTCTCCAAGCTGATGAGAGCCCTGCCTCTGATTTCTGAGAGATGCCTGAACTTCCCTTGTGTGGTTTTATTTTCAAGTCTCCCTTTAGCAGAAACGATGCTCCTCAGTTGCATGTCCTCTGCCACTTGCAGCACTGGAAGCAGCCCCATGACCCAAATAATTAAGGCACTGAGTGCTCCGACCGGCTCGCTCCCGCATTCTGTTTGGTCACAAAAGAGCAGTCATGGACCGTTTCGACCGAAAACAGACCTAAACACAGAGACTCCATTGTCCCCAGGCCAGAAGAGATGGCTGCTGGGAAGAATTTGAAAGGCATAGGTTTCAGTATATATGTTGCTTTTCCATGAAACTATATACACTTTTGCAAATTATAAGCCGTTTCCTGTCTATGTTCCAGCACTTTGGGCTCAAATTAAAATCTCCTTAAAATTGGACCAGCAGGAGGGGGAAGAAGGAGGAGGTGTTTGCTGGAGTTCTTGAGCAAATGGGAGGAATTAAAGGTCTTGTCCTCTGTAATACCTCCCCTATAAAGGAATGTACTTCACCAGGTTGCCACATACTGAAATAAACTTGGCAGCGATGAGAGAAGCAATGTTTTCCTTCAGGTTTTTAATGCTTTTGGCTTGGATTGCATTCTCATTGCTTCTTCCTACTGCATTCTCCTGCCTTTCCATCCAGGTGCCACTTAACACTCTGGCCATTTTGCCAAAGGGACACAGCAATAAAAGAAACCATTCCACCAGGCTGTGATGTTTTTCTTCCCCTTTGCCACTGGCAACCAGCAGACCTCCAGGCACCAGGCACCGGCTAAGGGATAGGTAATGTTTTATATGCCCCTTGCATGGGTTTGCTTGCATACCAATTACAGCCTGGCATGCCTCTCCCACCCCCTCCACCCCCTCCAAGGGCTGAGAACATCTGGAAGTATTCACAGTCCAAGCACAATCTGGCTCAAGTCCCAAACTGGAGGGAAAACAAACCAGGGAGCCCGGGAAGTCATCAGAGCGAGGTTCACTGAGGCACACATCAGACCTGGCTCTGGTGTTTCTTCTCCTCTCTCTGCTGTGTAATGGCAGTGCTACGACATGAAGAGATCCACCTGCCTGCTGACCACATGCTGTGACTCCTTGGCAGCACCAGGGACACTGTCATCCATGCAATGGATCTCTCTCGAGGACTACCTTCCTTCTGCCTTCAAGAAGGTCTCAGTGTTCTGGTCTCAAGCTCCGTATTCAACTATTTCAAGACTTTTTCTTTTCCAGCCTTCTGAAACTGGTCTCCTGGTCTCCCAGGATCAGATTTTCCAGTGCATCCTGTGTGCCTTGAGAGAGCACTCAGCCCCACTCCCACAAAGGAGGAAAGGCACTTCAGCTCCCAGGGAAGGGCTGCTCTCTCCAGCACCAGTGCTCAGTCATGGCCCATTTTCAGGCACCTCCTTAAGCCAGTGGAAATAGTTCAGCGCCTGCCAGAGGACAATTCAGGCCATGCACTTCACACCCTGACAGCACTGCAGCATCCTGAGGCACTGGTCTGCCTTTGCTGATGTTACTCTGGAGGGAAGGACACCACTTCCCAAACTGATACTGCAGCAGTGACTGGAGCATGGAACAGAAGCAGAGAGGTCAGCGCCAGCTGGCTGAGACAGCACAGAGCTCAGCATAATCCACCCTACTTCTGAGGTGAGTTTTCTAGGCTATGATCCGTTTCATGCTGGCCTGGCTTGATTAATACTGTGCTCCAGATACCTGGTTGAAAAGCTGAAACTCAATAAAGTGAGGAAGCCAAAGAGAACAGTCTGGTGTTGAAGAAAATATGGACTGTCCTTCACAATTTTTTCCTGATAATTGTATTCATAATGAAATATGATGCCACGTCAGAGATATGTATGGACCAAATATGTGCATGATTTATAGCCTAACATAAGTTCTCCATTCAAATTTTCATCCAACATTACAGAAAGCAGGAAGGGTCTTCCTAGGTGTATCCGTGGAGGAAAACAGTAGGGAAAAAAGTGTATAAATTTTTGGATTATTGTCTTCAGCTTCTGTTCTATTCCACATACACATAAAGGCAAAGAGATAAAGACAGGAAATATGTTGGTTTGCTACTTTAATTGAAGTAGCAGAGACCCACAAGGCATCCAGCACAACTGTGGTCTGATTCCACCTCAGATTTCTGGATTAAGTTCACCAGCAGCAGACAATTCCTTCATTTGCAGATGGCTCAGAGTAAAGTACATATCAGAGGAATAGCAGCAGAATGTTTGTCCTAATCTGGAGTAGGGAGAGGAGATGGATTTTGCAGTGCCTGATGCCTACAGCTCATGCTCCCACAGGATGCTAGCCCTGGTAACTCCAAGTCTTGAGCAAGGTCCTTGGCTTTTCCACATGGTGAGAACAGCAATCTCTGCTTCTTTTAGTCAGGAGGGGTCAGGGTGACAGTTCTGTTTGACCTTTGTTAATTTACCCAATTCCCCCCCTGCCTACTTCGGTTCACACCTGAATATTGCTCCTTACTCTTTGGACTGTTTTGACTCTTTTGCAGCTTAGAAGGCAGAGAGGATGGTTGCTATCATGAATTCATCTCAGAAGAGAACCGAGGAAAGAAGTGGGAAATCTGGTGGGGAAGGCATGGTACACCAGTAATAAGGACACAGGTATCCTGGTAGACAAGGATGTATATACATTTCAGACAATATAAACCAGGAATCAATTGCGGCTTCATGTTTTATGGGGTGAATTTCATGGCAGTAGATAAGCTTGTATTCTGGGAGACCAAGACAAGTCCATTTATGAGGTCAGCACCAGTAGGTACAGAACCAGCAAAAATACCATTTCTCTTCCTGTTCTCTCAGCTAAGAAACAATCTGCTTCTAAGGTTAAACAACACTGAGAATAAAAAAATTTCTTCATTTTTTTCCAACTTCATCTGGAAGGGTCTCAGATCTGAACTCAGCTTGTTCCAATGCTGAAATTTATAAAGGAGATAAACTAATACAGAGAGCACAGTCATGCAGAATGCATGCTGTCACTCCTCTATGCTACGGTGTGCCTTTGGCTGCAGAATGTAGAGGTGCAGAGTGGATGTGCAGAGCTCAGAGGAGGAGATCTCCTTCCTACTCATGCACACACAATTGCCCTGGCAGGGTACATCTGTCAGCACTGGCCTACTCCAACCCCAACTCCCTGCTGAAGGCAAAGGAGGCTGCAGCTGCAAAGGGCAATTTCAAGTTGCTCAGTCCCTAGCTGCTCTTGGGGCCAAGTTGCTCCTCTGTTCCCTCTGTTAATGACCAGCTCCTTGGGATGTGTTGTGCAGGTTGCCTTGCTTTTCACCACATCACAACTGGATGTCTTAGTAAGTCCCAAAAGAGCTAAAGGTCTGCCCTTTTGTCGTGGCATTTTCCCCCCATACAAAGCTAAACACAAAAGCCTGTGTTGAGAGGCCTGTCACAGACATGTATGTTTGTTAGGGTGCTCAGAAAAGGTACTGACAAAGCAGATTTTTTCCAAATTAGGGAAAGTAAGAGAGGGATTAAAAAAAGCCCTGGAGAATCCCCATCCATTATAGTTGCATTATCTTTTCCACTTGAAGAAACAAATAAGGTAAATTTGGGTACAGCATTTGGGATTTTTCTGATCAGGATCATTAAGCGCTGTCTGAAATCAATGCACCCATGGTTTCTCTTTGGTCTTTTGGCAATGCTTCATATGTCAGCCTCAAAGACAACCACAGTGGCTATGAAGTGTGCAGCTGAATTTGGTCGTGCCCTTCTCCCACTTTCTGAGAGCTCCAGGGTAAAGCCTGGTCTGTGCATGCTAGAGAAGGCAGAACCTCTAGATATTCCAGTAGAGGCTGAAGGTGAGAGAGATTTAAAGTCCCTGTTCCAGGTCCCTGATCACACTAAAACTCCAGAGAACTGCTCTTGGCCAGGGCAGGACTGATTACTGTTATATCTGGCCGTGCAAACTCTGTTAGTGGATGGGGAAGTGAGCATCTCCAGAGATCAGTTTATCCAACCTTTCTTGCTTCATTCCTCAAAGGCAATGAACCCTTCTAGCCTAAAAAGAGAAAATAAATTCTCTATTCACTGATCCCAAGCTTTCCTATGCTAAGCATCACATGCTATATACTCTTAATTTTATTTAAAAAAAAAACCAAAAAAAAGAAACAAGCAACAAAACACCAGTGGATGCATATATCGGCTATATCTCAATCCTGATTCCCCAGAGTGGCAGGACTCCTTTAATATACCTCTGTTTCCTTATGGGACAGGAGCACAACTTGGACATATCAAGTTCCAACCCACAGGGAGGGTTTATGAGCCAGCCCTAAGAGCCTGAAACATGACTCCAAGATGTGTCTTTGAGAATATTGCCACTGAAAGCTCCTCAACTGAAAATGCTTAGTAGAAAAACTTTAACTGGAACAGCAAACGGAGAAAGCTGGTGTCTGAGTACAGACTGAGGAATCAGCACATTCATTTAAAATTCAGATGCCAGCACTAAGACACATATGGAAACAGGCTCCATTCCCTTCTAATATATATGATCATGGGGATCGGGTTCCTTGCAGGACCCAGGCCTCAGACAGACAGGAGATTTAGGCAATGGATGACCTTGAAAATGCCGCAGCATAAATCACCATGGAAATCCAAGAGGGTGGGTCTGTTTTCCCCATATGAATATTTAAAGAACTCATTTTTTCTAAGTGATAGATGACAAGCAGGTGGCCTGAAAACTGGAAGTATTCCTGCCATTTGTTCTGGGAGATTTCTTCACAACTTTTGCATTTACTTCTTTATCTACTTATTTATTTATTGGTGGCTTGCCATCTTATTCTCCAAGGCAAGGAGTTGGTTTTGGAAACTTTCCTGGAGAATGGCTCCTGCTCTGGGATTGCTTTCTAAGCCCAGTTTTGATTTTAAGCAAGCAAGATCTGATTTCCCTGCTTTGCTGCGAGCTACCTTGCAGACCACGCTTTGGACCAGGCCCTCGGCACTCAGTACATGGCTGGGACTGTGCTCATGATAGCACATGAATACAACCAGATCTGATCATCCCGAAGGACCCAATACCTTTTCTTTGACATTATGCAGTAACTAGTGCCCAGAGAAGAATATAAGGGCCCGGCAAGCTCACAGTGGTGCTTCCCTGGAGTGTTCTCCCACTCTCCAGTAAGACAGTGGCTCTGTGTTAAAAAGTCCTCTATTTATCCAGTTAGTTTTTGAACCCCTGCCAGCTTTTCACCCTTCCCAGCCTCCTGTAGCAAGGAGCTCCTTTAGTTAATTTTTGGGAGTTTATATTTGTCTCCTTGCTTGTTTTTGGTCTTCATGCTTTTCCTGCTTTTACAGATAGTTATAAAATCCTCCCTTGGCCACTTTGCATCCCAGCTGAAGAGTTCTAGTCTGCTTTTCTCTTACAAAAGCTCTTCCCTGCTTCTGACCACCCTTGTCAAAGGGGTGTGAGACACAGGTATGAAATCTCATCAGTCAGTCCTAGCACCTGATGAATCTGGGGAGTGGGGGAAGGCTGTTCATACCTCTACTGTGGCAGAGCTTGTACACACACACACCTCTATCCAGCACAAACATGTCTACAAAGGGCATCTTCCACCTCAGTGGTTTTATAAAACAGATAGGAACTGGAAGGAAAACACTAGTCATAAAGCAGAGGGCAAGATGCTTTTCTCAGATAACCTGGTGACAGCAAAGTCCATCAGCAGGGTAGAAACAAATGCCTAAAATATATTATCCAGGAATAATGGAGACATCCACTCAAGCCATTTCCTGGACCCAAGCACAGGCTTAGGAGCGGGCAGACGAACAGCTCTGGGAAAGCACTCTCCCCTGGACAGGGCCTAGAGAGATACTGGCAGGGAGAAAGAAGTTCATGAGCCTCAGTCTACCCTGGTTTATTTCCTCCCCCTCCTCATTAGCATGAATAATAATGAGGTAACACGAAGAGGGAGCGTTCCTGGCCAGGCTGGTGACACAACTAGTGAGTCTCTAAGGAGAGTGTATGCAATTATCTGAATGAAGTAAGACTGAAGCCAGAGATAACCAGTACAAATAAATGAGCTGAGATGAGATCAGGCTGATGTCATTCACCCCAGGCAAATTTTGGATCTCTCTTCAGGCGGAAGTTTCACTAACCAGCACAGTGGAAATAGGAAATTGAAAACAAGCCTCCAACCCATGAATTTCACTATTGAGTGCTAACACAACTCTCTTCCCAAAGCCAAGGAAGAGGCCAAGTGGGGGAGAAAAGATCAGGTTCCCATTTATCTCAGAACTATCTTCTAGTCCCCAGCAGTGCTTTGACATGATTGAGTGACTTCCAATGAGTCACTTCCCTTCAGTCTCCCCTTCCAACTTTCCTCTACCTTATGTTAGGTATTGGGCTCATGGAGGTAAGAACCAAACCACTCTCCAGTGGTCAAATCTAGCAATCCAGATATTTGCCAAAGCTCCAGCAATTGTGCTAGCAACTTTTTTGGAAGTGCTAAGCACTACTTGACAGCAACAAGAGTCAGAGAAACTCAACAAGCTTTTAAGGCAAAGCCAGAAAAGAAAGTTGAGCTACTGCTGTCTTTTTTTTTCCCTGGTGGAAGCATATATATAGAGAGCAGAGCTGCTGACTGGTCTCTCAGTGACTGACATGCAATCTCCTGGTGAAGCCATTGGCCACGGATGCACAGGGGAGCATTCTTGTGCATCGTTTCCTTTGTTTATCTCACCAGCTGTATTTATAGATTTGCAGAATGCTCTGTACAGTTTGAAAATGACTGCTTCATACAGCTCGCTCCATCTTCAAGATTTTTATGATGTGGAGCCAATCCAGTGTCTAGACCAATAATGACAGCTCAAATCTCAGCCAAGCCTTTTCTTAATTGTCCACAGGGCTGGCAAGGAAATATAAACATTCGTACAAACAGTGACATTACTAAAAAGACTTTGACCAGCTGGCATCTTTCCCTGCCAGTCCTGGGGCAGCTTCTTACTGTATATTTCCTAGAGCTCAATCCAGTCTGGTCTTAAAATAGCTCAAATGATGGTGGTTCCCTGAAAAAGCGAAAATGTAACGGCCAGAGATTTGCATTCTGACTCTGTCTATTGGGGTAAAACTTGGTTACTTCTTAACTCACCTGATGACCTCTCAGCTTTTTTGACACAGTCTGACAGGGACAGGGTTTTGGGGTGTCTGTTGGGAAGGCCTCCCTCTTCCCCATCCTTCTTCCACATTGACAGGGCTACATCTCACATGTTGGAGCTCCAGAGCTGTAGGGTGTTCCAGTGTCAGCTGCGAAGTGCCCCTGGTCTCATTTAGGATTTAAAGGCTCAACCATGGAGCAAAAATATTGTCCCAACAGATGGCAGCTTGCATGGGAGGGCGTTTGGCTGTCCCACCATGGCATATGTCTATGCAATCCTTTTCTTAAACTGTATGCTGTTCCTCTGGACCCTCAGCATCTCCCAAAGAAGGTTACGTCCTTTGTTTGCAGCACAGATTTCTGTCACTTCTTTCCCCAGCCAGCTGTCCTTCAATTTGGGGATCTTCTCATACTTCCACAGTTTTTCTGGCTCACTTCCAGTTTTTTTGTCTGTTCTCCCACTTTGGCTATGTACCATTGCCAAAAGCACGTCCAAGGCCAAGTGTTGTGGTACAGGTGTGACTGTACCATCATCCTGACAAATCCTTCTTAAATTTCTCCAAGGCTGAGATCCCTGCAAAGATTGTCAGGAAACCCTGAAACCATATGGTCTTGTGCCTTTGCATTCATCTCTCTATATCCACCTATTTTTGTCTTGAAGGAGACTGTAAATTGGCTGGCTTACTCTTAATTTTGCAGTTTAAATAGCAACAGGCAAAAGAAGAAAAGAGTGGGGAAGGGGATGGGTCCAGTTCCCCAGTGTTCCCTCCACATCAATGAACGTTAATAAGACAAAAACACAAACTGCCCATCTCTCTTGCACTTACAGGGAGGACCCCGCCTCACCAGCCCAGACCTCGGGTACCCCATCCCAGCGGGGTCTAGCCTTCAAATGAAGTCCAACTCAAGCTATACTTTGTGGCATTAAATGACAGTTAAGTACTGAGCAGGCTTTATGAAAACTCCATGCAGAGAAGGAAGTTTCACCACAGCAACATTATCAGAGATCGCTGACTCAGCTGCTGCAGCACCTCATTTTCAATTTCACAAAAGCTTCAGGATCCAGACTCCAATGTTGGGGGGCCAGGGGCTTCAGGATTTTGGTTGGGGCCTACATACCCTTGCAAATTACCCATTGAAGACACAAGCAAAGCTGTGGGCTGTCACGTAATATGAAGAATTTTACTGCAGATTGGTTGGGGTTTTAAAATAATATGATACCATGCAATGAGCAGTTGGGAAACACAGTTAGAGAGAGTGCCACTCCAAGCCTTGCCCACTGGGAGACAGCATCAGAGCCAAGAATTAAACCCATGGCTCCCAAGACCCAGACTAGCAGCTGAGCCACAGGATCATTCCTCTCCCCTTCCTGCAATTGCCCCAGCTGAGGGCCTGCAACTTCCCTGCCATACCAGAACCCCACAGGCAGAGCAGGCTTCCAAAACATCCCTGCCAGAAAGACTGAAGCCATGCTGGGGCTTGTCCCTCTGGTGCAGAATGTGCTCTCACTGCCACCCAAGACAATCTTTCTGTGCCATGTTTGCTGGCAGAGCCCAAGGAAGCTGCAGTTGCTTCAGCCTTCCAAGTATCAGCTTTCTTTCTCAGATACTAGAAACCCAGGGAGTCCAGTTTCCTTCATCCTGTACAGAGGTTCTTCCCTCACCACTAAAAAACGCAACCATCCCGTGTCATCTGCACAGTGAGAGCAGGAGCATCCCAGCCCATCAGGTTGTCAATGCCAAAGCACAGGAGGTGCAATGGGAAGTTGAACTGCATGTACCCTGGACAGGAAAGCATCAAGCTGGGCAAGTGCATCAAAAAGAGCTTCCACCAGCAGTAACCATGTGTTCTCTTTGGTGACCAGCAGCCACGTTGAAGCATTCAGGTGCAATGGCAAGTGCTCGTCCTGTGACTGAACTCAAGCGGAGATGGATTTCACATGTACACCAGTGAGCAACATCCACTGTGCCCCAAGTTCAGAAACCTCACAGGAGCGAAAAAATAAAAAACACATACTGCCATGTCTAAATGAATGTTGCACAGGAAGACTATTTCCGGATATTTCTGGTCCCCTGACCTTGAGTTTGCAAGCAGAGCACTCTATTCACTTCATTTTTATTTGGTGTAATATCAGCAGAATTCCTTCATGTCTATATTACTCAAAGGATTGTGTCAGCTCTTTTAACCACATCATTGCACTAGGAATGTGTGTTCAGCTGGACATTCACCATGAACCCTGTCTTTTGCATAGTCACCACCTTTGGGAGAAAGCTTTTCCAAAAAGCTTTCCTTTTTGTTCATAGATAATATGGGCATAGATATAAGCATGTAGCCCTGTTAAAACCCACTTCCACACACAACCAACTATCACTGTTCAGCTGGTTATTAGCAGCAAAGGGACTCAGCCAGATGGACACATCACTGCACACTTGTGGTAATGACAACATTGCCCTGGCACACAAATGACAGGGTTTCTAATGTCCTCTGCTTCATCATTCCCTAGAAGTCTAGGTCTTCCAGATGGGAAGCCAGTGCACTTTAGGCTACTTGGGGCACTGGTACTATAAAAAGAAAATAGATGGGTGTCTAGGTGGTTGGAGACTTGCCAAGCCAACAGAAACAGCTGAGCAATACCACAGATTAAGCCAAGAATGCATAATTCCTAAATTTTTAAGAAACTCATGGATTCCCTGCCAGGTGTTCAGGGGCCAGGCAAATGCACTTAATGTTGCAACTTTACCAATGCACCCTACCAGACCTAGCACAAGTCTGCATTGCTCCCAAAACAAACACTCCCAGGATGTTAGGTCCTCCTGTCACCTGGATACTGGGACCTGCATCCAACTTTTGGGTTGTTTGTTAGTTAACCTTAAACAATCCAAACATAGAAGGCGAGCATGAGATACAGCCTCCTCTCTCATTTGACAATGTTCTTTATCTTGGGTAAAAACATCAAGGCTGCCCAGCTCCATAAATCCTTTCTGTTTGTAAGGACACATTAAGCCAGCCATAAACTGCTCTAGGCATTGATCCCACACAAAAATTCTCACATTTGGAGCATGACATCAATTTGGCCCATTGGTCACATGGATTCCCAGGCCTGCATTTCTCCTCTCGCTTTTGTTTCTTGGGTTGCTGCTTACAGAAAAATCCACATTGCCCCCATTCCTCAAAGACTGCAGAGGAAACAAGAGCAAGGACTGGAGTGTTTCTTCCCCAAGGCTTGAGGCAGCTCCAGAAGCCTGATGTAGAATGGACAGGTTTGTTCAAGTGGGAGGAAAGAAAGAAAGATCACAATTGCTTTGGGACAAACCTGGCATAGGTGTTCTTTGTTTGACACCCAGTGCCCAGCCTACCCAGCCTGGGCAGGACTTCCCTGCAGGAATGTTTCCTTGCCTGTCTGCCTACACCACTGCAGTCGTAGATCGTGGGTCACCTGCTTCTGGGGACACAAGACTGAGGTTTAGCAGGTTCATTGCTCAGTGGGCCACCAACCATTCTGAAGAATGTAAATAAAACCCACTTCCACTTGTAAACTGTAAATAATATTTCTTTTCAGACCTTCTGTGCCTAGATTTGCTGCTCCTCCTAAGACAAGAGACACATGATCCCCCACCACTTCTGATCTGCCCAGTCAGAGCCACAAGGTAGCTTTTTACTCACGGTTTGGTAGGAAGCTTTTGCTGAAAGTGTCAAAGAAAATTTGAACTCAAAGCCCTGGACCTGCAGAAAAAGGCTGGATTTGCTTTGGTATCTTGTTCCATCTGGAAACAGCAAATAACGAGCGAGACAAAAAGAACAATGTCAGTTCTACTCTGTGTATCCTCTTGGAAAAATGTAATCCACAGGTCTCCAACAAGTGCACTTCCATCTAAAGTAGCAGTGATGTAGACTGTGAGTAGCTCTGAATCAACCAGAGCTCTTCAAGAATTGCTATGGTAAAAGCAGCAAACTGGGGCAGTCATTCCTAGAGCTAACAGCAGGAAATTAAATCTGACACCTCTGTGGATAAAAAATGCAAATATAAAAAACTGTACATTCACTTCTGGAATAGTTTCATCGGAATTGCAGCAGATTTTCCATCCTTTACAGTCTTCAGAGCAAGACTGAACCCATATTCAGCTGACCTACTCTAGATGCTTCATTTAGTCATTGTGCATGCTATGCACTAAAGAAAAAAAAATCAAGAAGTTCTGGTTGTCTTCTCTCCAGGGCTGTAAGATCATTGGATACCTATGTAGTCAGGGAAGAGAGGTAGTCATGACATGAAATCAGTTTCCTGGAATTGCTGGCATGCATTCTGTTGTGGCAGCCTTTCTCGATGACAAGTTTTGGCTTTGCCTCAAACTGGTGAATTCATCAAAATAGTCACCAGAGAAATTTCTACAGTATTTGGTTTATCTGCCACATGTCAGGTTTCATCTTCATAATTGTCTTTCCCAACCTTACTGTGCAGGGACCACCACTCAAATAGCCTTTGGGCTAGAATCAAGATTCTTGCAAAGAACTGGAGATTTTCAACTAGATAAATGACAATCATCTAAGAATTTGTATGGGGACTTTCTGCTGTGGGGTTTTTGTCAGCTAGGACAGAGTAAAGGAGAAAACCAAAACAGTCACTTCTCCTTCTGTGGGATGAACGTGTCCAACAGCTCCCTAATCTGTCCCCACTGGTGACCATCCCTCCACTCCATGCATGAACACCAGTAGCAAGAATAACCCTATCACCATTTGTATTCAGCAAAGAAGGGGTTAAGCAGGGCCAAGAGCACCTTGTAAACAGAGTGAAAGTGTACCCTTTGCTTATAAACCATGAGTTCAGCCCCAGAACATGCCTTTAATCCTGTAATTACATTCAGAACTCACTGTTTCAGTCAAGGAAATACTAGCTCCTCTCCAAATGGCACTGGAGCTGACCTTAAATGATATGTTAGCTCCCCAAAATGGCCACAGAGCTCCAGCGCTTCCAGCATCCCATTCCTGGTCAGTGGAACAGGGAGGAGGACGCACCAGGCTGCGTCACCCTGAGTTCTGTGAGGGTCCCCCGTGGGGCCCTGCCTCCCACCAGGCGTTCCCCGAGAGAGGAAAGCTGTCCGCAGGCATCAGGCTGGCTTTGCCCTTGTGGCTGATGGCAGACCAGATCCTCAGCAGCTCGGGAGCAGGACCTCAGCCACAGGCAAGGGTACAGGCATTACTGGTGGAACATGGTGTGCCTTCTTGCACCTCCTGCCTTTTGCGGGCACAGCCTATCCCCACCATCCCTTGGGAACAAGCAGTGGTCAGGAGCAGCGTGAGGGCAACCAGGCAGCTCCATTTCTGATCCCAGCTCTGCTTCTGCACCAGCCTCTCCCTAGAGGGAGATTGATGTCTCTCTCTGGTCACTGCATGGCTACAAGAGGCAACACAGCTCACCAGAGCACCCTCAGGACAGTCCCCTGTCAGAGTCCTGCCTGTGCCACTCAGCTCTTACAGACGAAAGGCTGGGAGCTTCAAAAGTTTTCCACAAGAAGTGTGGGGTGGTCATCTGCCCTTGGGTAACTCTATAACAGCAACTCATGTTCCAAGGTTTTAATTTATTCCCAAATAATCTATAACATCTTCTTTTGGTGAGCCCCAGGATTATTTTCATCCCCATTCACCTCCTCTCCATATGTTTCCTGCAGAAAATATGCACCAACAGCTTAATACATGTGCTTGGGAAAGTTTTTCAGGTCTGATCATAAACCTTCCACAGAGATGTTTTTCTGCAGTAATTTCAGGGTTTCTGCAGGTAGATCAGCAAGAAAAGAAAAACTATAAAAAAGGGGAACCCTCGTGGCAGTATAGCACCTGGCTCCCAGCTGCTCTGTCCTGGGATATTTACATAAGCTAAAACTTGCTGAATGTTTATCAGAGCTTTCCATTTCCACTGGGAAATGGATTTTCTTCTTTCTAGACCCATTAGTCTTGGGACATAACAATGTGCTGTTTCTGAGGCATCTCGACTGGACAAACGAAGCACAGAACTAGTATTTCCAAAGAGCGGCTGGCAAGATCCTACAATGAGCAGATGTTCTGCCAGCACCTCCTGAATTGCTGGAGTTCTTAAAGTTGTAAACAGGGTTATCACATTGCAATGAACTCCAAGATCTCTCTGGATTGCATCCATTTTCCATCCCCTTCATGGGAGTGATCCAGGAGCTGGATGATTCATTAGCAGCGACTGGCCAGAGCACACAGCAGCAGCACATGTCCTGGGTTTTTATGGGAGTAGTTGTGTTAGTAGTAGAGTATTGTCCTCACCACAGAAACACTGATGTGAGTTTCACCTCACAACTGCCTCACTGCTATCCTTACTGAATCTTCACTTGGAAGATCTTGTCTTCCCCCTAAATTTGCTCTTCCCAGCATCTTGAGATCAGGAAATACCAAAGGCAAAGCTGGACCAGCAAGTCATAGTCTGTTTGTGGGACATCAAACAATAGAGTCTCAAATGCCAGATGAAAACATACACCCATGGTTTCCCTTTAAATTGTGTACCCTTCACACTGGGCAAGAAATTCAAATATTCACACCCCTCTCTCAAAAAACCTACATCTGCAGGGGTGATGTGGTGACCTGACCATCTGTCTGAGGTCGGATGAGATGCAGAAACTACCACTGTCTTATCCAGGGCCTGTAGGTAAGTGTTTCATTGCTTGTACCTGCAGGGACACCACAACAGCCTGTCAGCCCAGATGGAAAAGCAAGCTCCTTGGCTATTCTGCTTTGGAACTATTAAGGACAGTAAGGAGGGGCAGAGGGTGATACTGATTGGTGTAGTCCTGTAGAATTGGCTGTTGAAGTCATACTTGGTTTTCAAACCTTCTGTTGAAAACACTTCTTGCTGTTGAGCCAGTTCATATGAATTTCTTGAGTCCTAACTCAGTGACTAGGAATTCACTTGCTTCCTCTTAGAAAGACTGAGCATAGTAGTTCTGCAAGCATCCTGAATATCTAACTGTGTGATAATCTTACACCTTTGCTCACAGTCAAGTAATTTCTTGCTTGAAAAGTCTCCTTCAGCTTTTACAGCCCATTTCCCCAAATACACTTTTATTTTCTCTCTTCTCCACTGCAAAATGTTAGCATCAGGCTAGATGTGTGCCATTCCAGCAACACATGGCTGATAGCTTTTTAGGCTTGGCTCCCTCTCTGGGAGAAGATTGCCTAGAGCTGATCTGTCCCCCAGTGCTAAAGAGGGATTACAGCTAAGAAGCATTTTTCAGAGTTCCATTCCAACTTTTACAAGCCACAAATAATCAATCTTGCCCAAAGCACTGGAGAAATCTTCCAGCTTATGCATGGGATATGTGCCACTGAGTTTTACTATTTCTCTATAATTTTTTCTGAGCCCATATATTCCTGGTGACAGGAAGGCAGATCCATTCAATTTAGTACAGTGAAGGGAAGAAAGAACAACCTCTTCTTTATCTGAGGGTCTCCATCCTGTTACTGCTGCTACCACAGAGTGCATTTGAACGCCTTAAACTGGCTTCCATTAGCACCCTGTGCTGGTGAGATAACAGCACAGCACAATATCAATTTAGATTGTCAAACTTTGGCTGCCGTGGGAAGGCAGGACCATTGTAGAACTGATTTATGTGACCAAATGGATGTGGTGTGGTTGAACTCGCCTTCAGAAATCACAGCTTTTCCACAAAACCTCCTCCTCTTCCCTCTAGGTCTGCAGTGAGATTTTAGCAGCACAGATTACTCCAGGACGAGAGGAAGTGGACCTCACATTATGGGTTTTTTCTGCCATGCAATTTGGGGGAGGCTGAACTGAGGAAAAGGAGAGCTCAGACTCCATGCACTGACAGGAGCGGAAAATTGGCTGCAGAGCAAGAACTGTCAGATAATTCTCAATGGGATTCTTTCTAAGCGGGAAGGAAGTTGCTTATGGAATACCACAAGGATTAGCACTGGGCCTGCACCGCTTTTAATTATTTATATTTTATAAATTAGAGCTGGGGAGCAGTTGGAGCAGAAAAAACTCCTTACCTGGCAAGCCAACTCTTCTTCCTCCAAACCAAGCATTTGCTCTGTTTCATGTCTACTTTCTCCTTTCTTCCTCCCTTTCAGACCTCTACTCTCCATCCCTACCCAACTCTTTTTTTCATCCTTTTTACCTTCTTTTGCTCCAAGATTTTCTGACATGATGCTATGCTCCAATATGGTCTGTAGATATTGCAACTCCCCTAGCTTGTGAACTCAAAAAGAGGCACAGTCAAGACTGTGCTGGCATTTTGACTTTTAACCTGTTCATTGCCAATCATTAGTGATATGCAATTCATTAGAGCCTTGCTGCAGTAGGTCACTGTGCCCTCCTATAACAGGAGAGTTTCTGCCCCCAAAATCCAAGGAGCCAGGTCTAGGCAGGAACTTCACATTGCAGCTGATCTCTCTGTCCCAAGTGAATGACAAAGTCCAGACAGGAGTTTTACTGACTTGTGGCCTGGACAGCCTAAAGGGCTGTGCCCAGCCACACCAGTGGGGTTGGAACTGGAAGCCTATCTGGGGTCTGTTTTTGATGCCCCATCTACCAATGACCAGCATTTTGGATGAGTGGGGTACCCAGGCTAAGTGGGACCAGACCCAGGAAGCAGATAATTTTCAGACTTGCTATGCAAGGAGTTTCTGGTGCAGTGACGCCTGGGAGGTGACAGAAGACAAGCTCACCCCATGCCACCATCACTGCCATGTTGTTGACTCCCAGCTGTGCAAAAGGACATCACCACTTTCAAGGGGCATTTTTATTTCCAGTCCCACTGAAATGGGGGTTGGGACCTGTTCTTTAATTAAAAGAAGTGACAGGGAACTGGCAGCCCCTTTGCTTTGCAGGGATGGGACCTGTCCCACTTCAATGGGTCAGCTGGCTGAAGAAATTGAGGCTGAACATGAGCCACCTGCAGAGCCTGATTTCTACCATTCCCTCTCTTTCTCAGCTGGGGCACTATCACTGTTCAGTGATGAAACCAACATAATCTGCAGCTTCAGTGGGTGAGCATGCAGTCGGGAAGAAAAGTCAGGAGCCATGAATTCTGCAGTGAAAAGAAATCATCTGAGCACTCATTTGGCTCCTCTTGCATTTTTCCAACAAAGCCTTTTTTTTTTAATAGCTGAACTAAAACACATGAGAAAAATATACACAGCCTCAATTTATGGGCATTTGAACCTCTTTCTTCAGATAAGACTAAAGAAATAAATGTTCAGCCTGGGAGTAACTCCATCAGCTCATACACAATCACACCAAGTCTGAATCTGATCCACAGAACAGAAGAAAACAAACAAATTAACTCCAAAAAGGTCAAACAGCCAAAGAAAGTGAGAGGAGTGGAATGGGAAACCCAGTCAGTGGTTTCCTCATGTCCTGAACTTCTCACAGGCCTGAACCCTGAACCCACAACGTAAGCACATTTTTCATTACAACAGAGGTATTTCAAAGCATTGGGAACTTTGGCAGTTGAGCCTAATTCTACCCATACAGCCCCCACCAGGAGCCAAAGGGGATCAGTTTCACTGCTAAGGTGGCTACCTAGGAGCAAATGAGGACTGAGGTCTGGGGTTTCTTGTCCCTGTGCTCTGCAGCCATTCAAAAGCTATGGGGTGCAAATGGATGTTCCCTTCAGACTGACCTTTCCTGGGAAAAGCAAATTCACCGAGGCAAAAGCTTTTCTGGCCCCAGTAAATTCTCATCCAATGAAATATTGGCACTTCCACTCACAGGAATGAAGATTTCCATCCCAAACCAATGTGATATCCTTTCTCTGACAGCAGCCAAAACTTAATGCCTCAGAGGAAAGCAATAAACTTCCACAACACTCTGGGCCAGTTCTGTGTGGCTAAAAGGAGCAAAGGATTGGGCTAGTTCCTTCCTGGCTTCCAGGAGGATCTCTGTGGTGATGCCTGAGATCTCATTACTTCCCTCTTCTTTTGCATGACTGCAAACACATCTGCATCTGCACTTCACTGAGTTGCAAGCCACCGCATTTCTGAAATTTCTGGGGTCTGGTCTCCATCCTGCATGCAATGCAAGCACATCCTCTGCTGCCATGGCCAGCTGTACCTGCCAAACCCCTGAGTAATCACTGAGGTGGGAAACAGAGCTTCCCATGTGTCTATGTGGACACAAAATAAACAAAAACTCTTCATGGCTTTGCTCTACCTGGAAAACAACCACATCACCTCCAAGGCCACAGGAGGGCTGTACAGTCATCTCAGAGGGTGATGCTCACTTTCTGCTAAGCATTCACAGTCCATAGCCAGGACTTACCTGGTTTTGTCTGCCACCTCCTATTACCATGACTGGTGTGATGCATTTCTGCTCTGCCACGTGTAATTTTTAACCCAGCTGGTTTCTTTCAACCAACTTCCATAATAAGATAGCTAAACACTGACATTTTGGTCATGTGTCCAAAATTGAATCCTAGTCTTATAAGAGAAATGTGATTAGCCACCAGAGCATCTACATGAGACACCACATGCCCTTTGGAGGGCCTCAGCCATGGGACAAGTTTCAGAAATAACCTTCTGAGAAAGCAAAATGAGCCAGATGTGAGACAGCTCTGCAAGCTCTTTGGTACCCATCATCCTGACCTGTCCCTTCCAACAGGGAGCAGAGTGACCTCCTAGAAGGAAGAGGGATGAGGCAGAGCACCACAAGGAGCAGTTGCACCACAGCATACCCAAACAGCATGAAACAAGAGTCCTGCATGGGAAGACACTCAACCTCCCCTCCAGTGGCTCAGCCCCAGGGCTGTGTAGAGGAAGGACAGAAAGCCTCCTTACTGTGAAGTCAAGCTGTAGTGGAAAAGCTTTGGCTAGGAAAGGGAAAATATTTTGCATGGAGGCTTAAGTACACACATGATGCATCCTTTCTGAGGAAGAGGGCAAAGTGTTTCCATTGAAACAATAACAGAAAGGGAAAGTTTCCATGACCCTGTTTTCAGGATAAACAGAGGGATGGGTGGCAAGGGCTCATAGTCTATTGTTTGCCGACAACTTTGCTTTGTATTTCTGAAACCAACCAATCAAGAGCCCAAAGGGCTGCCAGACTGCCTGCAAAGCCCACCTCCTCATCCCTTCTACTTTAAAAGGTGCCTTTTTTTTTTTAACATTCCCTAAATGAACAGGCTTATGCAATCTCACTCATTCTCCATATGCCCCTCCCCTTAGCACCTCTGAAAACCATAAGCCCTTTCCATTGAGTTTGCTCAAAGAGAAGTGATCACAAAGATAGGAAACTACTGTCAGACTTGTGAAAAAGATTTGGAGAGAGGATACAGTCTCTACTAGGGATCTGGGTGTATTAGGGATCTCACAGTAGAGTGAGAGATGAACTCAGCCATATCGATCCGCATACAGGTGCACCATCGCTTACTACACTACATTTAGGCTCTAAGGCTGGGCTCTCTAAGGGTCACAGCCCTGACTGAGGATTAGCAAGAGCTAACATGCACCAAGCCAAAATCAAACCACACTTCCCACAGCATCTGAGGTGCTGCACCCCTCTGAGCCCAGATATTGTTGGGCTTAGAGATGCCTCTGGAATATCCATAGGAACACAAGAAAGCAAGAAAGCTTTGCTGGAGTAAAACAGCTAACAAAACCTCACCAGCAGCCACAGGCAGAATATAAATTCAGTGCCAAAGACTGAAGTGTGAGACTTCAGCTTGGGCATCCTACCTGCTCTGCTAGGGCTGTCACTGTGTTTCCCACAGGGGATAGAAAGGGACCTATGCCTCCTTACAAAGAGTCTGACAGAAGCTGGTAGATGCATTTGGGTGGCCTCACTCTTTGAGAGGAGATCATCTCCAGCAGAGCAGGATCAAAGGCATTACAAAGCTTTGTATGGGTGCTGTGCTCTGGGGTGTGTCTCTGGTACAAGTCCCCAGAGAGGAGAAATAAGGACTCTTCTCTGAGTTTCTGACCTGGCCCCTAGGAATCAGTTCATAGAAATGTTCCCCACAGCCGGGTTTAATGTTCTTGTACCTCGGGGCTGTGTCTGGTGGTCTCCTTCTCTTTGATGGGATGACAGTTCCCCTCTCTTCCCAGAAGGAAGATACAATTATGCAATGTTTCCATCATCACAGAAGGGGGAAACGAGAAGCTGCCCCATGGATCTGTGGCATGGCTGGACTCAGAGCCACTCGGCCAGAGGTTTTACACTGCTAGCAACAACTGCTTGCCAGCCCCTCCATGCCTCGTTTTTCCAGCAGAGCCCTCTGAATCCTATTGCTCCTGCAGCTGCAATGCTCAGATCCCCACAACACTGGGATTGACACCAGTAGATTTGTTGCAGCCTCCCTCATTTTGCAAGACTGTTTCAGGCACTCTTGTTTCCCTGGGGGACATTATTGATGTGCCCAAACAGAATCACCAGCAGAGACCGAGTTTCTCAGGCTGCCACCCCCTGTTGCAGCAGCAAGAAACCAGATGAGCAAGCCTTGGCTTCGGGGAAGGGGCTGAGCCCATCAGCAGTTTCACACTACCATGGGACTGCAGGGCTCAGCAACCCTGCCCTTTTCTCAGCACCAGCTGAGGGATGGGTGCTGTGGGCATGAAGCATCTCTGTGGTTCAGAGAACCCATCTTCCTGGCAAAGGGTACCCTCAGTCGGATGGCATCCCAGTGTTTCCCCCCCACCCCTGCCTCTTTGCCAGTCAGACTCCATCTCCCTGGTTTTCACTTTGTCATGTGTCTTCTCATTCCCAGCTGTGCTGAGGCTCCTCCATCCACAGGCAGCAGAACTCACCGCAGATCCCTGACTCCCTGTGTCTGCAGAAACATGCCCCATCATTGGGGGGTGGGCGAGAAGAGGTCTTTAGCTCCATGCCAAAAACACACACCCTCCATCTCTGATTGTTTTCCCTTCAAGGCTGTCGTGGCTCCAAGGAAAGCTCTCTGAACCCACAGAGCAGCTACTGGCTCAGACAGCACAGCTTCAGGGCCCTAAGCCCAGCTGTGGCTCTGTGCCCCAGCCCCTGCACTCACACACATTTTCCACTTCACACAGATGCTGCTCAGCTAGCCAGAGGCCAGGCTGCAGGAGTCAGCAAACCTCCAAAGGGGAGGCCAGGAAAGAAGAAGAAGGCTCTGAGACAGGCAGGCCACTGATCTGAACATCCCTCTTAGCAAGGAGCACCACTGCCTGCCAAGGTGCCTGCACAGGTGGCACCTCTCACTATCTTCCTGATGGTGTAATTTCAAGACCAAATCTCTATCTGCAGCCACTTTACCTCCCCACTCTTGCTGAAGAGCAATTTTCAATCACCAACAGTATTTACTTTTCCTTCTCTTTCCCTGGGAGAACTCTGGAACCTGGCTGAAACCCATCAGCCCTTTCCTGGAACTGCAGGTACCTGTTGGCCTGTCTCAGATGGAGAAGACCATTTCTTGCTCCAGTTTCACCAAAGAGCTGTGTAAAGCTTTGCTTTGCTTCTCTGCTGTCTCCTCAGAAAATGGCACTGGAATTGAATCTGGGGACAGAGGCTTCAGCTGGGACCATTAGAAAGACAAAATAACCATTAGCCTTCAAGTACTGTTATGGAGAAACATTGTCCACACTATTCTTCCAGAGGTTACCTGGAAAGATCTGTCATGGTTATCCTACTTGACAGCATCAGTGACTCCAGATTCTCTTCCCTCCAAGGAAGGACCAGGTAAAGCATCTTGCCTGTAAGTCTGACACTGATAGGAGAGCTCTCAACAGATCTATGTTTTTAGTGTGCTCAGAGCCTCCTCCAAAATAGATAAAAAGCAAAATCTGGTGTCTCCCCCAAAACCACTGAAAACTTTTATATACACATATTGCTGCCAAGTCCAGCCCAGGGTAGTCAAGACTGGAGTTAAGCAGCCCTTTACCAACTGGATTCACACCCCAGCTTTTCCTACCTGAATTGCTGTATCTCCCACAGTTGTCCATGCACCAGCATGGCCATTGCTCAGAGCTAAATCAGCAAAGCCTGGATTTCTCCAGGTAAGCACCTAGCAACTTGGGCTCTACACTGACACTTGAGAAGTGAACATACAGTGACCACCTGAATCACACTTTGTTGTGTGACCAAGGTCACTTTTGAACTTAAACTCCCAAATAAATAATCCCTTACAGCTCCTTTTGTGCTTCTTTTGGTTTATGCCCCACACGATGGGCTTCTTGGTGCCTCCCAGTCTCTACCCACAAGAATTCTTAACAACAGAACTGCCATGGAAACAGGGCTCAGTCTGGCACAAGGAGAAGATTTCTTTTGCTAGAGTTGTCTGAGTGAACTACTTCAAAAAGAGGAAAGGCTGTGAATGCCCCCCATACATACCTCTGTGTCATTTACCATGTGCCTTCCCCTCCACTCCAATGAGTGGAAAGTGTCCAAGTTTGCAGCTGCTTGAAGGTGACTGGGTAAAAAAGAAAAAAACCAACTAAGCAAATAAAATTTTGAAACATGATGTCATTTAGCCAGCACAGTCACAGTCTCAGTGTAAGCTCCACCAAAGGGCAACCAAGAATCCGGGAACGAAAGCAGAGCTTGATCTCATCCGCAATTTCACAGAGCCTCTGACATTAACAGGAAAAATGAAATCCCCAGGCAGGCAAGAGGTGAAAGTCCTGCATTGTTTCGCCCAGTGTTTGGTGAAGCCTCTAAAGCAGGACAGAAAAACCCCACCATTTTGAGTCTTGACAGCAGACATTTTTACAATAGGGTGTTCTGTCTTTATTGGGCTGAGCACCAGCAATGGGACATGCAATTCATGTTGATCTTTACCTGGAAGGCCATGGAATGAGTGCTTGGCTGGCTGGAGGGCTGACACAGGTCATAAAGGGGAACGCAGGAACCCACGTGCCTCACACTGAGATATGAAGCAGGAGAGTTCTGTTCACCTGGGGTTGTCGTCAGGCCATGCTTCCCAATTCCCTCTTCACACATCCTTGCCTTGCTCAGATGGGTGACCAATTGTATGTGGGGTTACCATAACTCAGCTCTCAGAAATTATGAGCTACCTGTGCTATCCAGGACCTAGCCTGGTAAACAAGAAGTAAAGGAGCATGAAACCCAGGTTTCTGCCCTGTTCTCCCTTGGGCAGGTAACTCACATTGGTGCTCTGACCTAAGAAGTGCAGCTAATCTGCAGTTACATCCCTCTCCTGCTGTGCAAATGCAGCAAGGGGTTCACATACTTTCCCAGCGATTCCTTATGGCTTATCACCATCGAAATGTCTGCCGTGTGTCTGGGCTCTCAGACATCCTCTGCAGTATGACCACATGGTGCTGCCCAGGGGATTTAGAGGCACCATTCCAAAGCAAATTCTTGCTTGACTTCATAACAGTATCTTTGCAAGATAAATCACACCGCTCCCTGCCATCCCCATCCAAGAGCAGCATTTATAATCAGAGCTTTTATTTTGTAAAGCAGAGCTGCACCCTGACCTCAGAGGGAAGGAGGAAGATGCTCTCTCTCTCCTGGAAGGAGGTCTGTTCCCGGTCTCAGTCTGGAATAGCACAGATGAGTTCAGCAGGGGCAGCATCCAGTGCTGAGAGGAACGATCCCTTTGACACAGCCCATTTGAGGTTTGGGGTGAGGAACAGTGGTGGGAAGGAATTAAACACCATAAAAATGTAGAAGGAGTGCTAAAGACACACACTGCCATTTAAATAGGTCGGCATGATTAAAACCTGATGTGTTGTAAGATCTTATGGGCATCTCATTAAAAACCTATTACTTAAAAAACACAGCTTAGATGGGAATGTTGTTAAAGGGCAACTTAAAATAAAACTGACCATCTGGTCCTCGTTAGGCAATTGTCTATAACCACCATGTTATTATAAAATCCACTGTGTGCTCCACATCTGCTTATCTCTGCTCTCCCTGCCTGCCCCTAAAAGGGCAACACTGGCTGAGACTGAGAGTCTGGAAGGAGCATGATCTGGGGGAGATCTGGGGTCTATTCTAGTGTAGGATTTCTAGGTGATAGGGATCAGCTCTTCCCACATTACAGCTCTGTCCATGCACCCCTTATTATTTTATTTATCCCCCTGCCTTCTATCCATCCCTGCATGGTATTTCTGTTGCACTACCCACATTTTTTTTTCTGTCTCCCAATGTAAACGACCCAGGTTTCTACCTCACCCCACTTTCAGCTGTGGCCAGTGCTCACAAGCATAGGTAAAGCAAACTCAGTCAGTGAGCCCCATTAGACCAGGAACTCCAGGATCTTTCACCCCAACCCACAAGAGCATGATCCCAAGACCCAGGCCCTATGCTGCAGCCCCAGACCACCCACACTGCAAAAGTCAGCATCAGAAGAGGAACGTGAAAGACAAGAACCCACCTCTAGTTAATGCTAGACTGATAAATCCAACATTTCCTGGAGGTGTTGCACTCAGATTTGGTGTTTAGAGACCAAGCACGCACTCCACCAGACATTCCTTGTCCCAAGGCAGCTCCTGCATGAGGAACTATCAAGGCTTTTTGTCAAAAGTATTACAGGAAATCCTATTTTAACATGGGAAATCCTACAAGTATGCTAATACCTTCTACACAGAAAACAAATATAATCAACACGACGAAAAAAAAAAATAGATATCTATGACTCAGCTTTGTGCTTGTTAGTGGCAGAGTTTAGGATGGAGGGGCTTTGTAGGAAGAGCTGCAGGAGCATCCACAGAAGGAAGGTGTCCCCAGAGAAGCTTGTCCTCTGCTCTATGTCCAGGAGCAGGGCCACATGCTGATCACCAGGTACAACAACAACCAAGGAAGAGGCAGCCAATGAATCGGTTCTGAGTTTATACAAAGAACTCAGGAACGTTTACAAGGCAAAAGATGAGCTACAATCCACATCAGGGGACACATATGGGATACAAGCTACCTGGAGCACAAGTTCAAAGTCTGTCTAGTAGACAGGATCAGAAGCAAGACTACAAGCACACATACAACACAGAAGAGGACTAAATATCAAGGGACAAGCTGAAATTGGGCTCCTGGGGCTGGGCCAAGGGTGTGGGTGGAGGTCCCAGGAGAAGTTAATTAGGGCAATTAATGCCTATTAATACAATGAGGGACCTGCCAGAAGAGCTCCTGTACTAAGGGAGGCCAGAAGCAGGGCTGTTTTAAGTAGAGGGGTGATTTCAGCAAAAGAGTAAACCATTGAGTCTGCACTGGAACAACTCACAAAATAATTTCCTTCATCTCAGCATCATGTCCAAGCACTCTAGCCAGACCTGTAAGAGACAACCACTTGCCTGTCTTGTCACCAGTGTACCTTGTCTGACCCTCCCCACAGCTAGCTTGCTCCTCCATGCTGAAGAGTGAGACCACACTTTTGTGGTGTAGTATGTTAGTCCATGCAGCATAGACAGGACCAAACCAATGGGGACTCCTTGCATGGACCTTGGGCTCAGGAAACAGAGACATGGCCATTTTGAATGTCTAAACCATCCTTCCAGACCCAAGGATGGGACTTTCTCCAAGAGGCAAGGTTCAGAGGAACCATTTGCCAGACTCTTAGCATCTTCAATACAAAGCAGAGGTAGATCTGACCAGGAGGAACATAGCAGGTAGTCCAGAGACATGGCATCTGAGCTTGGAAGCCCTAGGAAACACTGCCTACCATTCCCATCTGCAGTGGTGAAGAGGCAGGTTTCCAAGAGAGATCCAACAGCACTGAAATGCTTTTGTCTTGCCTACAGACAAAGAAAGGAGAAGGAAGGGAAGGAAAGAGACACTTGTCGAGTAGGAAATGGCTGTAGGAACAACATCCTGACTCCATTCTTTTTCAGAGGGACTGGATGCACAAAACAGGTTTTACTGGAGTTTTCATCTTGTCTCCCCAGGGAAGAAGTCAGTGATTTGCAGTTTGCTCCAAGTATTCACCCTGACACAGTGCTCTGTGTTTACCACCGAGGTACACCTCCTGTCCCCGGGCTCTGGAGAGCAGGGTCAGATGCTGTTTCAGGAACATGGAGGCATGTGTGTATGTGTGCTTGTTTGTTTGTTTGTTTGTCATTGGGATGTTGTGAAGGCTGCTTGGTTTGTTTGTTTGTTTCTTAAATCTCCCAGGGGAAGTTTCTGGCAGAAAGCACCTCCTGAGCAAGCTTGGATCAGGATATGCTTTGGCTGGGATCTGAGGAGATCTGCGTATGAAGAAACAAGAGGTGAAGAGGAGAAGTATGAGGCCAGAGGGCTAAGGATTTGGCTTTGCTATGTAATGTGCTCATCAGGCAGGGATAAAAACAATCAGAAAGTCAGAAACAAGCTTTACCCACAACACAGCTCAAACCTCAGCAAAAGCCATTGGACATATTTTCATTTCAATTTTTTACCACTATTGGGCCTCCTTGTGTGTTTTATGTGACAGGGGCTACTTTGGTTCCTATTGAGATCAGAGAAGGGAAGCAGCCTACTTTAGGCTGGAACACTGCAAACCCCCTGCTTTGAGAAAGATTGAAAAATGTTAACGCAGTCTAATATCTCACAGATCTTGGACATGGTTTTCTCTAGGAGTTGCATCCAAGGCAATTAAAATTCCCTACAGGAGCACCTGTCAGCCAGCCTTACCTTTGCCACTTGTTGGACCATTTCTGCAGGGACTTTTCCCTCCAAGATACCCACAGAGCTCAAAAATATGCCTGATGGGGAAATCTCCAGACAGAAGGGAGAGCCAGAGGGCTGGCTTACATTGTCACAACACCCAGAGAAACACACTCTGCAGCTGCTGAGCTATCACAAAGCCATAGGAGCTGTGGTGAGCTGCAGTTTTCATGCAGGCTGGGTCTACAAGCCACCTCAGTTGATCATGTCATGGGTTTCAGAGTAGCTGGACATGTGGAAAATAGAGTTACCTTTCCTGTTCACTGTTTCCCTTGGGATGAACGAATATTGCACAGACCACTACAAAGAAATCTTTCTAACGAGATGCCAGGTCCCATCTGCTCTGGGAGAAATCACACTCCTGCATTCAAAAAATGCTGATGGAAGTAACAGATGATGTACTAATGATCCTTGGGGCTTTTAGGCAGGTTTACTTAGGAAACCAGGCATGTGAGATCACATTGTCTTTTAGTCTGCCAATACATTTGTCTGGGTCCTTCCTAATAGCTTTTTAACTCACAGGTCAGTTTTAAGAAAACAGAGTATAAGTCTCCAAAATAGAAACTTTCTCTGACTTTTATGAAAATGACTGACCAAGTGGAAGAAAAAAACTCAAAATATAGGTCTAATAAAAACACCTAATGCTGCATGAGCTCAACCCTTTACAAGGCTTCGGAGAACCCACAGAGATGCTCACCTTAAAGTTGCATTAGAAACAAAGCTTCCTCAGTTTTCCCATTCACATAATTATTTAGGACAACCTTAGGCTTCAGGTTTTCCATAAATGGGTATCCTTGTCCCCTTTATCATACTGTTCATGTCAGGACAGAGATGTCTTGACATGAGCACATATGTGTGCTCATTGGTGCAGATTGTGCTCTGGATGGTGAGGAAGGACACACAGGAAGTCAGTGGAAGCTGCAAACCCCAGTGCCCAAGGGATCAGCATGCTGTTGATTCCCACAGCTGGTGCTAGCACAGGAACACTAAAGCACAGCTCTCCTGGTAGCACCTGGCACCACCACATGCCTGGGGAGGTACCAGGGCACTGATGCCAAACAAAATTCTTTGCTTGTTTCTAAAACAGCCTCAATCCTCTCCCGTTCCCAACACCCCTCTTTTCACTGGTCACATCACTGGTTTGGAGGACAGGTGTCTGCAGCTTTCCCTCCAGAGGCTGATGCAAGAGGAGATCCCCCAGAGTTAGCGTGTAGCTGTACCCAGTGAGGATTGATCTCCTCGTCCCACCTGCTGAGTCTCATCACACACCCGATACTCTTCATGTATCAATGTCTGGAATGCCACCTCTGCTACTTTATCCTGGGCTTCCTTGCCCAGCTATGCCAGGCACAAAAAGCCTTTTCCTTCCCTGATCTCCTTCTGGACCTGGCACAAATATGTGTAAAGAGAGGGGAGGATGGTGAGACACTTGTTTTCTTTTTCCTTTTCTTTGGTTTTTTGTATCATTGAAAGATTTCAGTGGTGAAAGAAGCTCAGTGTGTGCTGTGAGTGGTGAAGTGTGGTGCAGAGTTAGTGGTGAACAGACGGCAAGTTGTGGTCACCATCCCTGGCCAGCTGGGAATTGCTCATCTCCTATCATATTTATTGGTCACACATATTCTGTCACCTCCCCCTTCCTATTTACCCATTGTCCAGCTGCTGTCTCTCATCTTTTAGATCTCTGGGACATGGAGATCCAATTAAGATGATTAGAGCCATGTATGAGCCTTCAGCTGCCTCCTAATATGCATATTTGTAATAGTATTTACAGGCTCATTTCCATTTAAAGGCACTGTCAAATTTGACTTCATATGTTATTATACATAAGCAGAAAGTCAGAGATCTACCCAAGATTCAGCAGCCCAAGGAAAATGGATTTAAGGAACTGTAAAGTACAGATTCACACCATCAGCACTGAGGTACCCCAAGATATTCTGGGCCCATCCAGAGTGTTTGATGATTAATGGATCAGCCTGCAGATCCATTTCAGAAAACTATCTGAACCTTTGTTAAAAAATTCTTACAACATTATACATCAAAATCAAAAGTTAAGGAGATTCCTAGGGCAACACAAGGAAAACACCCATTCTGCCTGTTATGAAAACTATAAATAAAGTAGAAAAGCATATTGGATATTATTTCCCTTTGGACCCAAACAATTAACAAAATGGGGAACATTCTACAATTGTTTCCATTTGAAAAATTGATTACATTTTATATTAATTATGAATTATATATTCTTGATCATATCTTGTAAACCTTTTTTGTCTGAATTTTTTTAAGCTCTAGTTGCCTTTAATAGCAGTGGTAATAGTGGCATCCCATTTTATTGCTGAAAATTCCCTAAGTAAGTTCCCAATGTTCCTGTGAATTTTGTTTCCAGAAAACCTTATACCTCTTTTTTTGCTTCTTTGCATGTTATATCTTCACTGCACAGGTAATTCAGAAGTTGTCTCAATTTTAACTTAAGTTCTCTATTCCATTTCTACAGAAAAAAAAATCCTGGACCTGGGTTTGGAGGTGCTTTGAACCTGGACAGGCTTAGCTGGCGGAGGTATTCATAAAAGCTTTGAAGCGATGGATCTGACAAAATCACAAGGGTGCTGGTAGTCCTCTCGTCCATGTTTTCCCACAGTTGTTCCTGAAGGACAGACAAAATTCCTCTGAAACGAACACAAGCAATGGGTAAAGAAAAGCAGAGAAGCTGCTAGGAATTCACCTGCCAACATAGTTATAAAGAAGTAGGGGTGACGTGAGCTGCATCTTTCACTGTGGTCGACATGCCACCTGAAGTTGGAAGGCTTTTCCCCAAGGCAGCCAGTCTTCTGGCATACCCAGGTCTCCTCCTGGCCAGGAAATGTAGACTGAACCTCTGAGGTCTGAGGTGCAGGACAGCTTCACAGGAAGTCTGCAGTCAGGAGATGGAATAGTTGTTCAAGCAGATATTCCACTCCATAGCTGGGAAAAAACTGAACAGAGCATGGTGCTGGATCCAGGGCAATCCAGAGACATCTAGGTTAAAATACACAGAGGTGTTTATCTCTGTCTGTCTTCGCAGCAAGATTTCACATCACCGATATAACCCAAAGACAGATATTGCTAAACCTCCGCCACTTCAAATGCCACCTCTGGTAATACATGCAAGAAACAAAGCAAGTGACCTTTTACAGCCACTGGAGCACCTCAGCCTGGATGTGTCTGAGCACTCAGGATCTGCGTGAGCATCTGTAGGAAGGATTCGGCAGCAGAAAGCTGTTTAAGAAAAGTGCAGTGATGAAAAATGCTCAGGTGCATTGCAATCTGAAGGAAGAGTACCTGGTGGAAGAGACAAGCACTCTTCTTCCACACTACTGAAGTGCACAGGTCCCTCAGCCTAGACCCAGCTTATTCTTGCAAGCTCACTTCAGACAAGGACAGTCAGCTTTTGGCCATACATGAGCATACCCTGGAAATTCAGCTGTACAGGAGCAGCCAGAAGTTATCCATGTCTGTGCTGCTCACTGTATCCCTGCATCTTCCTCTCTCCATCCTGGAAGAGGTGGAGGAGAAGGGGGAGCTGTTTGTTTCTCCCAGTCATGCTTTGGAAGCTGTATTGTGCCCATACACAGCACTCCCCTCCCCCTCTGCCAGCCCCTCCCCGGGGTTGCTCCTGGTGGCCACAATAAGAGGTTAGTCAGCCTATTTCAATTAGTGGCAAACCGTGTGGCGTGACTCCAGGGCCTCCATATGTTCATAAGTATATGCAACCACACTTTCCTTGACGCATTCCTCATTCCAGGGAAAGGCCACATCTCCACAGCTTGCTGGCACAAGTCACACGGGCAACTGCAGAAGAGATGGGATAATAAATACACACTCACATATATACACACACATATACGTAGGAAAACTTGGCACCCTCCCACCCTCTCCCGTGTTGACTGCCACATGGTCCCCATCAATTTTTGTCAAAGCCAGCAAGCCAGCCAACCGCTCACAGATGCTGACAAGGCAATTTCAACAGCTGAGGGACTTCTCTGCTTTCCTCCTCCAACACGTAGCATTTTGGCTGGCTTTTTTTTTTCCTTTAAAGTCATCTGCTCCCTGGAGACATTTCCCAGCCCACGGCACTGCCATTTTCCTGGGTGCTGCTTGACTAGAGTGCCCCTCTCTGCATCTGAGGGTCAGCAGGTTCCACTTCACCCTGTGTGGAGATGGGGTCTGAAAGCAAAGAGTTCATCAGAACCTGTTATTTCCACTATCTCAAGTATCCCCAGAGGAGACTAAAGATCTCCCAATCCAGTTGCTGCCATTTCTCCCAATACTGGCTGCAGGAGTGCAGGTTATGTCTACCCTTCCTCCCTGCACACAGTTGCTACTTTCAAGGGGGTTAGAGGGTTAAGGACACATCTCAGTGTCCAAGAGGTCCTCTTGTAAGGTGCTTGTCCTTCCATGTCATATTTTCAAGGCTTTCTGCAGGTGACTGGGAGTTTGTGTCTAGAGCCAAAGTCGGGCCTGAATTAATGAAGAACTCCAAAATTATATTTGACAAATTTCAACAAGTTTGCTAACACTTAAGGTCACAACACACACTAGCAATGGCCCCTAGACTTAGGTAAAGGGCAGGAGCTGTGCTCAAGAGAAAGGGACACAGAAGTACTTGGGGGAGGAAACAGAAAGCAGTGGTGGCAGAATGAGGCTTTCAATCTCAGTGAAATCCTGCTCCCACTGAAGCCCTGGCAATATCTCTCATGGTTGCTCACTTCAGCCCTATCCTAGGTGAAGCTCAAGAATGTCAGTGTGATGTCATCTAGGTTGCCATTTTCAGTCCCATGAGAAGACATATTTTTGTGTCCAGGGCCTGAAGGTTCTCACTCATCACCTGTGCAAATCCCTCATATCTGACTGTTCTTGCCCAGCTCAGTCCTACCCCAGGTCGATATGAAGAAGGATATGTCTTTGAAATGTGGTTCAACGCAGGGAGAAATCCCCTAGTCAGGCACTGTCATCCACCCAGCTCTTCTCAGGACAGTGTGGGACTGCACTTTGCAGACAGGAACATGCTGCTTGCTCTGATGCCTAGAAACATCTGTGCAGGCAGTGAGACCGACAGGCACATGGTGGGATAGGAAACAGAGGTAGAGCAGGACTGGGAGGACTGGGAATTGGCTGAAGTTTCAGAAAGCAAAATCCAGCAAGTCTTTACACCCAGGGTGCACACACAGGTCTTGCAAAACTATCCAGCTAGCCCAGGAGCGCTCCTCTTCCTCCACCCCAGCCTTGTGTCTGTCATGGACAGCACAACTGAAACCTCTCTCTCCTTGCTTGCTGTCAGCCCTTGCCATGCAGTCAAAGAAACCACACTGCTCTAGCAGCCCCATTTTTCAGAGCTGGAGACAGGAGAATGGAGGAGATGCTTGAGAAAATAATGAAGTTCAGTGGGCGGCTCAAGCCTAGATGGGGTCATGGACAGAGTCAGGGCAATTAGGGGGAAGTGCTCTGACCACAAGCACACACTGCCTGTCACATCCACCAAAAGACACATCTTCTGACATCAACAGAGATGCTATTAGCTGTTCAGACCCTGAAAACCGTCCAAAGTCGAAAAAGCTTTTCCAAACCACTATCCTGGGCACAAGATGCATCATCAGAGGATTTCCCTATACCTATATTATCATGCTGCTCAATTCTATGCATTATGGTATTTCTATCCCTCTCTCAGAAACCCCAGGTGTTGATCACAAGTGATGACAGCAGAAGGGGCAAGGATAACTGTCAACTTGGAGCTTGAGACTACAAGCTTTGGGAACTGGGCTAGGCAGCCTGGTCTCACAGAGCAAAATATCACCGTTTCCAAGGATGTACAAAGTGAAGATGCTAAGGTGGTGGGATGAGTTGAGGAATTGTGAACCCTTGCAACACTGCATTTGGTTCAGTGCTCTGCCTGGGACTAGGGTGGGATGTAGAAACTTGTCCATGGCAGGGAGAGGGACTACAATTGGAAAAGGAGCTGTAGAGTGAAAGCTGTGAAGACTATCAATCCACAGGACTTAGGCAGCTTCCCCCAAGCTCTCTGATGAACTGCCCACAGCAACTACAGCTGTCTCATCAAGCCAAAATCAGGTGTATCAGCTGTGATTTGAGATGGATAAGCAGGGCAGAGGAATCTGACAGGAATCTGTCTCATAAAGTCCTGGCAAGTGACCATGGGAAGTACTGTTTCATCTTGCAGCTGGCAATGAGATCCATGCTAGAAGAAACTTATTGCTCCTACCACGGTTCAGGATTTCCAGTCCTCTTTCTGAGCATGGGTTCTGCACTGGAAATGAAAGAGAGAGATCCAAGATTAACCCAAAGAGTCTTCAAAGGGAGATAAAATGATGCTATGATGTGGAACCTCTCCCTTGTGTCTCACTCTTGAGATGTTCTTTCTCATTCCTGCCTGCACATCCGGGAAGATCAGAAAAATAGCACAGAAATCTAGAGGAAGTTTTAGAGAAAGCACAATTGTTTTCAAATTCAACCCAAATGCATAGGGAACTGTGTCCCATATTTCCAGATGACCAGTGACTTCAAGAGCTCACTGCTGCTTCAATGCCTGGGGTGAATCCCCACTGCTGCTCTGCAGGTTAACAGAAGAGACACATGGTGTAAAAAAGCATGGATGTGGGAATTTTACTTCTGTTGGTCCAAGTCTTTCTCCAAGCAGAAATACTTGCATCCCTCTGGATCACACCTGACAGTAACAAATATCATCTGCAGGGAGGGAGGCAAAACAGAAGGAATAATTTGATTTGTCAGCTTTGCCAGACTGATCTAAGGCTATTTGTCCCTATATCTGCCTAGGTCAGAGCTAAACCTCATCAACAGTTTGAAATCTTACTTACTGGCCATGCCTGGGTGGCTAGAGCTGTCTGGAGAACAGGGGCATGCAGACAGTTGGAAAGACCCAAGCAGAGCTCAGGGAGAGATCTTGAGTTTCACTGTTGATTGAATAAAATGAGCTGGTTTTGCCCATTCTCAGGCAGCAATCACAGGACTGATGAATGACAGAATAAACCAAGTTCCTTCTGCAGCCAAATTCCATGACACCTCCACAAAATTGACTTACACCATCCATCACGACATCTGCTGATGTCCACAGGACGGGGAGAGGGTGCAGCTCTCTGTCCCACCCTGGGTTATTTTTACAGCTGGAAAAGGAGGTGGTGAACTTGGACGAGAGGGTTGGAGACTTTTCTAAGACAGCTCACAAAAGCTGTGAAATGAGAGCCAGAGCTTAGAAGGCCCCAGATCCCCAGATCAGCAGCTTCAAATATGTCACTGGCACTCAACCCAGAAGGGCCACATTCCCCAGAAAGGAATGTCCCTGGTTCTGCCCAAGCAGACAAATAAAATCTCCCAGCTAAGTACCTGTCTCCCACTGGTGTAGAAAGTTGAAATAGATGCTTAGAAGCATCTCCAGCCATCCCAGAGGACACTGGGACAGAGAGGCCTATGACATGCAAAGCTTTTGCCTTCACTGACACAAGACTTCTGGAAAATACCCAGCCAAGCAAAGACAGTGGAGCTGTACTGATTTACATCAGATGAAGATGGGTATCTTGAAAATCAATTCCAGGTGAGCTGTGTAGAGCCATTCAGAAGCTGCTTGCCAGTTTTTCTCTCTCTCTCCCCATTCCCTGTTGCCAAAATACATTGAAGGGAAGATTCACAGGCAGCACAGAATGGTTCCCTCAGGAGGAGTCATTCCACACATGCCTTCCCAATAAGCAGAGTGGCAATGTTTAGAAACCAAATTGGTCATCGCTGGCAGTTGTAGAAACAGACAAAAATAGCAGAAAAAAAATTTCACAATTTCCTGCATATTTTTCCTGATTGTTCCACAAAAAATGTTGGGTTATCCAAAAGAGAAGAATGGCTTAAACAAGCAAAACATCAGTAATCACCTGCTTTGCTAAGTGTTTGTAAATAACATAAACTGTTTTTCTTAGCCAAATGTCATTCCTTTCCACAACCATCACCCCCTTCTCCCAGTTACTCACTGTGACTAATGGGAGGGGAAAGAGATTGTTGTCCTTTTTTCTCCCCAATGGATTTTAATTGAAAAACTTTCATTTTAGTTGGAACGCACTCTCCTCGCCTGCTCTTTGCACCCCCCAGGATGGGTGACACCATCCTGTCTGTGGCACGAAATCCTTTGGCTCTGTTCACTCAAACATTCAGCAGTAGAAGATAGTATCTAAGTCCCCACTGGCAAACTGGGAGTGGTGAGAGAAGACCTCTAAGTTTATAACACTTCTCCAAGATGGCCAAGGTTCCTCAGCACGTCCTTCATCAAATTCTCAGTTCTGCTAATTAAGCTATCAATTTCGTGTTGGAGGGGACAACTGTTTATGTTTTTGGGGTTTTTTTCTGGGCTGTAGATTTTGCCAGTAGAGTCTTCAGAATAAAAAAAGAAAAACCCTCTGACTCGCTGCCCAGAAACTCAATCCCAAAAGCCTCCTCCCAACCTCTGTTTACAAAATTATAAGCTTTCTTTGTCCTAACCATTTTCCTGTTACAATAATATTCTTCATTTTCTATCTGACTTTTTTTTGGTGCATGGAAAATATGATTTCATTGTGAAAGGATTTCTTACAAATCAATACAGCAAAGAGAACACAGAGATGTTTGCAGTAAAGCACTTTCAAAGTACAGACACATAGCAAATGATTTACAAGAAAAAGTAGATAATCCCAAGCCATTTCCAGATGGAAGGAGGTTATATTTTCCATACAGTGTATCTGGTTTTTGTGTCACAAAACATGCTGGTATTTATTTAATGTATTTTTTCTTTGTAACGTGGAGTTATGATTACATGAACTGAGTTTCCAAAAATGACAAACATTGGCCTGGTTTAGGTAACAAATGGAAGAATTGAGATACTGAGTTCAAACCAGCTAAGGCTCAGCTCCTGTGGAAGTTAAGAGCCAAGTCCAGCAGCAGAATGTTTACTTCCATCCCCTGAGATTCCCTCCACTGCTGGGACAGTAATGACAAGGGGAGAGGCCAAATTTTCCAGTGCTTTGCAGTTTTTTCACCCACTTGCCTGTGGCTAGCAGGGACGAGATTTGGAGGTAGGCTGGTTTCTCCCCTTCTGTGAAGTGCACTGTGTCATCACCATCTCTTTGGAGAAGGCTTGGCGGGACTGAATGCCTGGCAGTGAGGAACCCGCTGGATCAGTGACTTCTTGGAAGCACTGGACAGGGATCAGCCTGTCTGAGCCACACATCAAACTGGCTGTTTGGTACCAAGATATTCTCCTAAAGGAGAGACATCTGAGAGCCATTTAGAGAGGGAACCATTGTGGCCGAGGGAGACTGAGTCACATCCTCCCAGTCGTTCACCCATGCAGTGACCTAAAACTTAGACAGGTAAATAAGGGAGCTACATCCCCCTGAGACCTGAAAATCTGGTGAAACGTCATGGAACCATGGTTCATCAACACTGCTGGAGTATAGCATCCTGCAAGGAAACAGAGAAACCTGTGACTGCAGTAGATACAACCCGAGATGTGCAACCAAACAAGCAGCCTATGAAGAAACAAAAGTCAAACCAGACTCCTTTAACGTGAGTCTAGCTGTAGGCAGACAGTAGAGGAAAGCCCCTGTGCAGACAGTTGGGGGGAAAACATTCTATAAAGGGGGGAGAGAGCTTGAATTTTAAAAAACTGGTAAAGAAGGTCATTGTGGTGTTCACATCAACAACAAAGCAGTGGGGGTCTAGGCTGCCTAGAATCTCCATTCAAGTTGGAAGGTGGCTGGATGATGGGCCAAGAAGCCACTCGCACTCTTGCTGGTGTTTTCTGCCTCATTGTACTTAAATTTCTGGCTCCAACAGAGCAGTGCAGCTCTGCTGGTCATGTCTCACATGTTATTTAGATAAAGTACTGAGAAAAAGAGCTGGGGTCACATGAGCCAGCTAGACAGGAGGATGAGGAGGGTGGTACAAAAGATAGTTTCAGGGAGTAGTTGATATAGCAAAGCTCCCATCCTTCATTATCCAGTTAATGCAACATTCAAACCAAACCTGTTGCTGGCTCTTCACAGTTTTGCTGAACTGGAGAAGGACTACAAATAATACATATAGATGCTCCACAGATGGACAGAACAGAGCAAAGGAGGAGCTGGATCCTCATTAGAGCCCCTGGCTGTTCCCCTGTTCAGAATTCCTAATCCTCCTTGCGCTGACAGGGGGTGGGACCCAGACCTGGTGGTTATAAGAGTTTCATGCTCAATGAAAGGCCCTGAGAGCACGATCAGGTCCTGAGCTCCTGCAGGTCCCTGAGCAATGGGTGAGCGCACCCTTTTCTATGGGGCCGTGGGCAATTGCCTTTCCGATGGCTGGGGCTGCCTCTGAGGCTGCCAGAGCTCTTTGTGACCAGCTGCCTGTGCCTTTTTGTTTGTTCTCCCACCCCCCCCACCCCTCCATGAAAAGCTGGCACTCTGGCAATTCCAACCCTCTCCTGCCCTTAAAGACCTGACTTTTTTTCTAGTGTGTCAAGAACACCGATCTATAAGAGGAGCAGCACCAAGCCTGGAAAGCTGGCCCCGGGCCGGAAGAAATGCCTGCAGGAGAGGAAGTGTTTGTCACATACACACGCACACACACAAAGCTCCATTAGCCAAGATGTTTGCAGTCATCTCTGGATTGCTGCTCCCTTCTCCCGCTTCCAGCCATCCCATCGGTGGGGACCGGCCGACCTCTAGTGGTATGAGCCCACAGTGCTGGCAAGGAGGAGCAGAGAAGGAGCCTACATTCAGAGCACTGCACCTTCTGTGTGCATGGGTTCCACCCCCGAATTATAAAAAGTCCCACAGAACTGGAGAAACCAAAAAGGGTGGGAGAACATCTGGGGAGACCAGAGGAAAGCAGCCACAAAAGCTCCGATTTCCAGCATCACCTTGGGACTTGAGTAACAAAACCCTTCAGCATCTCCACCACAGATGCTCCCCAAGGACTAGTGGCTCTGAAAGGACATGTGGTTAAAAGAAGGTTGAGAGAGAGAGCAGAAATGTGACAGCAGGATGCTGACCTGGGAGGGGGCTTGTGAGACCAGGAGGATTATGTTTAGGGTCTCTGAATTCACACCCCATTCTCTGTACAGTTATTTTTCCTTCCCTCATGCAGCAGTTTCTGACTCAGCTAAAGCCCCAGCAGTGTGAAGAAGAGGGAAGCCAGGCATGAGCACCAGAGCTCTGAGAAACCTCACAGCCAAGCATTTTCTCCTGTCTGGAAGGTATTTAGGATCTCCCTCTCAGAGGGGCTGAGGCTGGAGCTGGGGGTCTTTGGGGATGAAGGACAGCCATTGCTTGGCCGAGGCAGAGAGCAGCCTGACAGGGCAAGGCTGAGGTTTCTCTCACGTGGAAGTGTGAGCCATAAAGACGTGTGAAACCCTATCTCCAGTGCTATCCATATCAAAGATTTCAAGGGGGCTGCTTTAAAATAGGACCTTGGCACAGGTTCCTGCTTCTCCTCACGTCTTACTGAGCGGCACTCTTCCAAAATGTCAGTTGGCTGCTCCACATGTCCCAGACATCCCAGGCATGTCCTACAAAGCTTTCCGGTGCTCCCAGGGAGAACGCTGCCTCTTCTCACAGCTGTGCAGGGTCCCAGTGGCCCCTGAGCACCATTTCCCCAGCTGAGGAGCAAGAGGAGCATCTTCCCTGAAGTGCCAGAAACAAGGGCTGGGAACATACATTAAAAGGTCTCTAAAAACACCTTTAACAAAATTTTCCACAGGGGCTCACTTTTTCCTGCCCACGCTGAGAGAGCACAAGTGATGTGTCTCCTAGGGACCCCCCAAAGTACCACAGTAAAACCCTAGAGGGACCGTGCCCCCTCATGCCCTGAGATCAATCCAAGCTATCCCAAAGGGAGAATAACCATAACGATTTTCTCCCATTCCACCCAGGCTTTCCTCCTTGTTTTTTTCCCTTTTCAGCCTAGTTCACTTGCAAAATCCAAGCCCAGAGAGGGAGCCCACAAGAGCAGAAGCTGTTCAAGATTACCCTGAGGCTAGTGAGTGAGTGTTTTCCTCCTGCTCTCCCAGCTGGAGGAACAGGCAAGATTGATACAACAGAGATACCCAAGCAGCCCTGGAAAAACTGAGATCTCAGCAAAGCCAAAGGCGTTTGCTGAGCATCTCCTATTAGGAGAGTGCTCTCACACAGCTGCCCCACAGACAGCCAAGACAACGAGGTGCCTCAGCAATAAACCACTCTGCTCTCCCCCCAGGCCCTCTTGAGTGAGCACAGTGCATCCCAGCAGACCTGCGCTATGCCAGGGCCGAGGTCGCTGCTGCACTCTGCTTTGATTCAACACAATCTCCCCTCCCACATGCTGTTTTCATTAGAGCCTGGATCTTCTGGCAAGGGCGCTATGCACAGTCATGAGAAGCTGCTCACTGGTGGCTTGTTTTATCCAGTTGTTAGAGGCTTAAAACAATGAGCTTGCAAATATTTCATTCCTCCCCCGCACTCTTGCTTGCTTGCTTGCTTCTTACTTCCTCTCTTTCTTTTCCTTCTCTCTTTTTTTTTTTNCCTGAGAGAGAGGAGAGGTACATAGAATGGATTTTGGGATAAGGAGGGATGAGGGAGAAGAGATCAGAAAGGTCTTTCTTTCCTGTTGTGAATACACATGCATGTGAGCACACTTGTGTGTGTTTCACACCCGCCCTCTCAGAGCACTCTCCCAGCTGTCCTGCACCATCACAAACTGCACACGTTTGTTGCCCTGACACAGGCAGGAAAGCTCAGAGCAGAACCCCTTGTCACCACCACTAGAAAGATGCTCCAAGCTAAAGCCACACAGCTGTCATGGTGTCATCAGGACAGAGGCACATTCCTTTGTGCTTTCGCCCTGGCAGGCCCAGATGGGGAGAGGAGGGAGCCTGGAATCCAAAAGGATAACCCCCACTTTGGGACTAAACACTCTCTTCCCTACCTTCATCTGGGAAATTCCTGCTGGGATCAGCTGTCATTAAGACATGTTGATGCCCCAAGCCCCAGGTGATGTGATGTGTGAGGAAGGGTTGGTTTTGACTGGAGATGAACTTCATGCTTGTTTCTGCCTGAGCTCTGTGTCAGGATGGGGGGTTAAAGCAGTGAAACAAAAAGGGCAAATTTGGGGTGGCAGCCAAAAGGCAAGAGGGTGTGACTCACCCTGTGACCATCAAGGCATGAGGAGGCAGAGGACAGTTCCAGGAACATGTGGGTACAGCCAGCTAGAGGCCGTCAGTGAGGCAGTTCGAAGCAGACATGAAGCAGAGCATGAGTGAGGTGATAAATGAAGAACCACTGAGCATGTTAGAAAAAAACCCTTGCCATGTGCCGGGGCATAGAGGTTATGAACAAGTTGTTTCACATCCCTTCATGACTCACATTGCTTTCTTTAGCCTGGCTGTAGCATATTGGGGCTGCCTGGACTCTTATTTATCACTGCTTCGTGTCTGCCTAAAACTGGCGGCACAAGGGGCATCCAAGGAAGGATAATGACATAAAATCATAGAACCATTTAGGCTGGATCCTAAATGATCCTAAGACCATAAAATCCTTAGATCATTAAGTCAGTCATTAACCCGGAACTGCCAAGTCCACTCCATAACCATGTCCATAAGTGCCACATCTACAGGTCTTTTCAATATCTCACTGGATGGTGACTCAGCCACTGCCTTGGGCTGCGTGTTCCAATGCCTGACCACCCTTTTGGTGAGGAAATTTTCCCCAATATCCAATCTAAACCTCCTCTGGAGCAACTTGAGACCATTTCCTCTTGTCCTATCACTTGTAACTGGGAAGGAGACTGCTCCCCACCTGGCTACAGCCTCCTAGAGAGTGATAAGGTCCTTCCCGAACCTCCTTTTCTCCAGGCTGAACAATCCCAGCTCCCTCAGTTGCTCCTCGTAGGACTTGTCCTCCAGACCTTTCACAGCCCTTCTCTGGACATGTCATTGGACATGGTGAGCATCAACTAGCCAGGGAGAAGAGACCTAGTGGTACTTTGACTCATCTGAGCTCCTGAGTTAGTCTGCCTGCCCGATTTGCTTGGACTACATGGTCCTGTGGGAGCCAAGGCTGCACAGTACTGCAGTGGGGTGGTAAGAGCTGCTGGCACTGAAGCCCTGCACAGGGACATCTTTGGGCTGCACTCATGTGAAAGACAAGCAGCCTCTGGCAGAGGCTGTGCAAAGCACACACGTCTGGGACCAGCAGTGCTGGGAGTGCTCTGCAGCCAGCTCAGGGTGCCCCGACTGCACTCACACCCTGCAGCCACCGGGCTTGCTCACAGCCCTTTTATCTCAGGGATGTACAAACCCAACTGCCTCCAGCAGCTCTCCATCTCAGGACATCTCCTTATCTCACCTATACAAACCCAGGTGTCCATTGCAGAGCAGCAGGAATACGATTCAGAGGTGTGCTCAGGAAAGAAGCCACAGAAGAAGCTGGCTGCAGGCAAGAAGACATCACCTCCTGCCCAGCCATGGCAGCTTTGGGCATGCAGCAGTCCAAGGCCTCCATCACTTGGAGACACATCCCTGTAGATGGAGCCAGAACCTCACAAAGCAGGACAGCCCAGTCCTACCCATAACCATTCTCCAATTGCTCTGCTCTGAAGAGAGACTAGCCCAGCCCCTCTTCTCCCTCCCTCCCTCCAACACATCCAGGGTTTTGTCTCCCCTCCCTCTCCAGATCAACCATTCCAAAGTGTCACATTGTCCTTCTTTATTCCATATTTAACCCAAATTCCTTTCTGTTGTTCTTTACTGTCCACCACAACCATGGAGAGTGGGTAATTCCTGCACCACAGGCTGCATGTTGATGCCCTTCTCTGCACACTAACATCCTCCTGTTAGCCCCCAGAGTCATTTCTGGGCCGTCATTTTTTACCACATTTTCTTACAATGGACTTCGCCAGGCGCTGTTGGTTTGGATGGCAGCCCTCATCCCGGTCTGGTGCTGCTCAGCCCCAGTCCACAGGAACCCCAGGCAGCTGGGCAAGGGGCGCTTCACCTTTCCATCAGTCAGTCTCAGTGTCCTCACTGCATGCAGTGGCTGAGCCACCCAGGGAAGCAGTAACTCAGCAGCAGCATCCTGGACACCACAGCAGGGTTTGCAGCCCATAGGGAGACATTTCTGTTCCCATAGGCATAGCACAAGCACAGGTAACACCAGCCCCAGGGTGGCTTTTGCCCACATCAGGTCTGCTCCACCCTTCCCACCCTGTGGAATTTGTCTGGTTCCTGGCCTTTGCCCAGACATGATCCTCAGGAAAAGCCATGTTCTATCATACTTTCTTGTTTCCCCTGAGACACTTTGGAAGGGTACCCAGCGCTACTGAGAAGCCTGGGAAAGTGTAAAAGTGAAGGGAGATGAAACTGCCCCATCCCCACCACCATGAACCTAGTTTTTCTCCAGATATGAGGGTTGCTTATAGCTTAGTCACCCCAAAAAAATGAGAGGAGAGGGGAGCAAACCTACCACCAGTGTTTCTCAACCCAGGGTTTCCTGACTGCCTGACAGCATACCCACCCTCTTCTCCTGAGAGAGGAGACGGAAACTTTTCCACCTTTCGCAGCCCCACAAGAAACACTCCCTGGATGGCTCTGGGTCCCCAGAGCTGGGGCTGAAATGAGAAACAAACACTGATTTAGGAACCTGAAGGTGAGGACTTCATAGACAAGGGGAGATGCAATGGGGGAAAGGTTTCCCAGCATGGAGCTGGCGGCACCTGCCTTTCCCAATGGTCACACCAGAACCACAAGCTTGGCTTGGGTACAGCAGCAAGCTGCAAAGAGAGAGACCCTGAAAAGCTTGTGCTGTCAGAGCTGGTGAGGGGAAATGGGTGGCAGATAAGAACATGCTGAGGAAAAACACAAACCAGAAGTTCCGGAGGAATTTTGGAAAGGAAATGGGGAATTAACTGCAGAAAAGGCGGGGGGGAATGAGAGGCAGTTTATGGCTTGCAACAAATAGCCTGTGTGTGCCACCTCGCCAGGCACTCACCACCTCTCCTCCCTGCCCAGGGATACTCAGTAATGGCCATCCTAGCCAGGCAGGAACAGCAGGAATGGGCAAGTGGCTGGTGCTGGGTCCTGGGGAGTTGATTCCAGCAGGAATCAGGGAAGAAACAAAACTAAGAGAAGCTGGCAAAAAAAAAACCATCCCTGCAGTGTCAGAAAGGGCGAGGAGGCTGCAGGTCCCATCTTGCTTGCAGGTAGATGAGGGACAACTGAGGCCAAGGCTGGCAGATGCCAGGTGCTTCACAAGGTTCCATGGTACAGCCTGGCTGGGAGGGCACTTGGTCGCTTGGGTGCCCATCCAGAGCCCCACAACTATTTTGGGGGGGCTAGAAACCATACCATCTCCACCCCTTTCTTTTTTTACCTCTCTTGCCTTTGCCTCCCAGCACAAGCCCCACAGCACGGGGTCTCCGTGTGAGCAGTCCCCTCAATCCGCCCCTCGCCCTGCAGCTATTTTAGAGAAAGGCAGGAGGTATTTTTAGTGCTGCCGGCTCCCGGGAGAAACTCTGAGCCTCTGAGCCGCAGCAGTGCTGGCGCCAGAGAAACTGCCGCTGCTCTGGCTGATATTTATTGTATAATTAAACTCAATCCATCCCGGGGGCTGGGTCTTGGCCACCAACTCAGCAAGGAGGGGAAGGAGTGGAGCCAGAGAGCCAGGGGCTGAGTGTTCTGACAGATGCTGGGAATTGCTCTGCAAATGCTGGGAAAGCCTGGCCTGAGACTTTGGGGGAAGTTTTGCCAGGCACAAGGGAGCAGGATGGCTCTGAAAGGCGTAGGGAGTGGGATTTAAAGGGAGGAGAGCCCAAACCACCACCTCAGCAAAGACAAAGACGCCCTACCAGCATCATCCTATCCCGTTCCCCTGCGGGAGATGGACCCCAAAGGGATGCCCAAGGCTGGACAGACAGCAGCAACCTGGGAAAAAGTAACAGGACCTGAAGAGCAGCCTGTGGCTGCAGGGCAAGCTGGAGAGATCCCTGCTGGTAAACGAAAGCCCATGGAGCCATGTCGGAAGTTTGGGGGCTGTCTGGTTAGCCAGCATCTGGTGAACACAAGCTGCGGCTGGAGGCTGACAAGCAGCAGCACAACCCCTCCTTCTTCCCACACCCACAGCCCAGCATCTGTCCAGGGGCCCCAGTCTGCCATCGAGGAATGGGGGAACGACAGCCTGGAGAAAACACAGCACCCACCAGCTTTTCATCTGGGTTTGGGTTTTGATTTTTTTTTTTTCCCTGTGCAAAAAAACCCAGAGCATTTATGCCTATGCTCCCTTAAATTTCAAGATACATTTCCAGCAATCCAAACACCAAGCTGGCATTCCAAGCAACAGTATATTTTATATAACTGGTTCTTTTTTTGTTGTTTTTACCACTTTATAAAGCCATACAACGAACTGCAAAGAATCCAACATCTGTACAATGGGAAGACAACAGCGGAGTGACATTCACACACGGACATGGTGCGACCGAAGTCATCCTTACACGCATGACAACATTATGGGCATAAAGATACAAAATATAATGTATTTTTTTTTCCATCTATATAAATACACAGAAACGGGCGAGTCTAAAAGTTTGAAACTGTTTGTTAACACTGATTAGCAAATAAATCTGTAACATTCCCAAAGTAACAAAGACAACAACAACAACAAAAAAAAAAACCCCACGCATAACACGGCGGCACAGGATCCGCCAACAGAAACGTCATATTGCTTCCTTTTTTTCTTTTTTTTTTTCCTTTTTAAGGAAAAGAAAAAAAAAATTAGTAACCCCAAACCAACCTCGCAATTTGCAAAACAAACGAACGAAATGAAACAAGCCCCTGCGGGCTCCTTTACTGTCTGATCATCCTGCCTGCTCCAACGGGAAGGGTTGCCTTTTGTTGATACTGTTGTCTGGGGTTTTTGGGGCAACTGGTTTCTTTACCTGCCCGACCTGCTGGGTGGGGATTTACTTTGCACTTTGGTTCAGGCGGTTGAATTCACTGAAAAATCAATGCCCAGAGGCTGGGTTGGGTTTTTTCTCCCTACCTGGTTTGTTTTCCATGTGTAATTTGACCAGGAGGCAGCCAGCAAATGTTGCATTCAGAGCAACCCCAAACTGCTCAAAACCTGAGCCCCGCTGTCTCCACCAGTGATGAGGGGCTGGTGAAGACCATTCAGTGGTACATCCCATCAGCAGCTGATTACATGGATCATCTCCCAAAACAGCTCCCAGGGGCAGAGCCAGAGGCAGCCCCGTTGAATGGGAACCCCACATTTTGTGCATTGCAGGTGCCACTGAGCGGGACAGACAGCAAATTACCTCCCCAGGGAGCATTTCCCAATAGACAGCAATATCGACAGCAAAGGCAGGACGGGCTTCTCCAAAGAACAAAACTGACACAAAAAGGGCACGTACAATAAATTTACACACACACACAAAAAAATAATATATATCTATCTATATATGTGGGGGAAAGTGCGTTTTTAAGGATATCTTTGGCAAGAATATATGCAGTTCTTTGTGCAGGAAGGAGGGATGTGTCTGTGTGTGTGTGTGTGTGTGAGCAAGAGAGAGATACCATCCGGCTGCTGACAACGGCAGTGTGATTACAACGAAACATATGCTGGGCTTAACTCATGCAAGCTCGAATCTCAAATAGCATGACTGCACTTAAAAAAAAAAAAAAGAAAAAAAAAACCCAAAGAGTATTTTCTGTCCCTTTCATAAGGAAAAAATATCAACAGTAGGTCCCCACCAGCCCCAGGACCTGGACAATCCTTGATGCCGCTGACGGTCTCTCACGGGGACAGAAAGGGTTGTTACACCTTAAAACCTTATTTTAAAAAGGAGCTAAAGGGGAAAAAAAAGTGCCTTTAAAGGGAGCTGATAAACAACCGGCTGCATCATTGGAAGGTGATTAGCTGTGTGTTAAAAAAATAATACAACCATCAGATGATTTTGTTAGTGTTTGAGATTTGGATATGGTCTAAATTTTCAGCTAGTGGGTTAGTGGGGAAGCCGTGAGAGGCTCAGGGCCCGAAGCAGGCGTGATGCTATTGGCAGGTATCTGCTGGGGTCAGCTTCTACGCAACATCTCCGGGGTGCTTAGATCTCCTTCGTTTGTATGGGGAGAAAAAGAGGAATGGGAGTTCCAAGCACCAGTTTCCAAGGCAGCAGATTAAAATAAAATTACATTATTATCATCTCTTCTCTTAGCAGTGAGAAAACCAAGTCTGAAAAATAGAGGCTTTCAAAAATATATCTTTATATATCTATAAACACAGTGTTTTCTCTGATGGGTGAATGGAAGGGTGAGGAGATTACGGGTGAGACCGTCTCTTGTCTCACTTGAATTTCGCAGAAGGAGGGAATCACTTTTTGGAAATACCAAAAATTAAAAGGTCACCGCATCTGTGTGGCCAGGGAGCCGGGGAGGGGGAAAGCCCCCACCCCCCAGAACCTCCTGTCCCACCACCATCTCACGACCAACTCCTCAGTAGCCATGCTCTCACACTTCAGTCCATCTGTCCCTGGCAGCCTGTCCGGCCGCCCACGCCGCTCGCTGCCCGCACACACGCACGCACGCACGCCGCACACGCACCGCTCACACGCAGACACCCCGACACAGGGGCCCCCGCCTCTTCCCCCATCTGTATTTTGCCTTGCTCTGGATTTTCTTTTAACATGCAGGTGTTTCCCCAGGGCAGGGGAAGGGGGGGATATAGTGGGGGAGATATGATGCGCAGAAAGCAATATGGCAAAAAATAAATATTTTCGGAGTGTAAATTTAACCTTTTTTCTTCCTCCTTAAAATTTCCATAGCTTACAGTATTTTGTCAGTATAGCTTGTATATATATTATAGCTATCAAGGCAAGGGTGGTCCATGGGAGACGAGCTCTCCAAGGGACTGCAGTGCTATGTTTCTAATTTTTGTCCCCAAAAGACTATCCGGGCCACTTTGCACTGAAAACTTCACCTATAAAAGCTCTCAGAGGGAATATTTGCAGCAGAGGGCTCAGCAATGACCCCACAGCTCCAACTGGACCATTCTCCCTGCCCTAAACCTGCACATGTGACTGAAGCATCCTCTGCCCCCTCCCCAGCACCACAGGGCCGGGACCTCCACCTGCTGCACCCCCACCATCATCTCTCCCCCTGCAGTGGCACAGGAGCCCTCTGCCCCTCTCTCCACCCAGCTTGCCCTCCTCACCTACCAAAGCTAAGGGAAAAGCCAACAGCACTGAAATCACTGCAAAACTATGGTGCATTTGAGGGGCATGAGCCTCCAGCCAGATGGTTTTGGGGGTACACATGTGTCAACCAGGGTGGCTCTCAGAGGACCTGTTACCTCCCCACTGAGCCAAAGCTGCCCAGCCACTGCAGGTGCCTTCCTTTTTTTTTTTTTTTTTTCATTTTCTTCCTTCTTTTTATTTTTTTAACGTGGCCTCCAAAACAAAAGGAGAAAAAAGCGCCTGAGTTACTTGTAGTCATTCGCCTTTCGTGCAACTTGAATGTCCATGCAATTTAAAACCGCTTGTGTGTCTCCGAAGAGCTAGATAGGGGTAGCCACGGGTCTGCTGCTTTGCACAGGGATCCCACCTGTGCCAGCATCCGCTATTATTATAATCATTATTATTATTACAATTAGTCCTTTCCTTTCTGTTTTGGTTTTTTTTTGTGTTAAGAGAATGTGACAGGCCGCAGGAGAAAACTGCCCAAGAGGACTAGTGACGGGAGGGAAAAGGGGAAGATGGGAGAGGAGGCGACTTTCTGCATCCTCCGAGTTCCTGGGGAGTATCCACCTTCCCCAAGCACAGGGCAGCAGGCACCCCCACACCTCCTCACAGGCTGAGGGGCACCAAAACCTCTGGGGAAGTGGAGAAACAGCACGACCCCCCTCTCTGGGCGGACTCACAGCGTCTCACCTGTGACTGGTGCTGGGCTCTGGGTCGGGAAAGTTCAGCCCATGGCCGAGCTCCCTGGGGATGGGAAGGTTCAGGACCAATTTCCCCATGCCCCCAGCAAGTTGCCAGGTCACAAGCACATTTTGGGGGAAGCACAGGGACCAGTGAGGACCCTCCTCTGCAGCTGGACAAGGGAAGGTTTCTGAGAGCATCTCCTCTGGTGTCCCCTAGACCCAGCCAATGTCATTATCTCCTACAGGTCAGTTCAAGCACACAGCAGATGGAGCTGCTGGGATGAAGCTTCTTCCATGGGTTTTGCCAGTTGCCTCTTTTTTTTCCAGATGGAAAACACCAGTCATGGTCCCGCATTCAGTCCCAAATGGATGTCACCACTTGAGGCCATGATGCTGAAAGTTAGGAACACACCTCTCACTGCCACCTTTGCTTTGGTCACCTTCCCTGCGATGGGACATGCATCCTGTCTGGCGTGACTTTTGTGGGTGCGTGGTTTTGGTTCCTCTACGTGTGTGTTTGGCTTGTGTTGAGTTGTTAGGGGTTTTGTTGGGGTTTTTTGTTGTTTGCTGNCCCACAATGCACTTCCTCACACTCCTTCTCGGATCAGCTCCAAGTCCTTCTCCAAAATTCAAGAACCACCCGCAAGTGCCAGCTCATCTCTTCTGGCCGGAGCCAAGCATGACCCTGGAGACAAAGTTGACGATGGCTGCAGCTGGCTGGTCTGGGTCCAGCTCAGCAAAGAGGTGGCAGATGTTGTCTGTGGTGCTCCCTTGCTTCCTGGCCACAAAGCCGAAGAGCCTGTGTGGGGAGAAGGCAAGAGCCTCAACAAGGTTTGCCAATATTGCTCCCGCAAGGATTACCACCACCCTCTTCCAACATGGCCTTGTCCCTCTTCCCCTCCTTCACATCCACCTCTCACAACACAGAGGGACACATCCCAAATCAGCCTGCATGAAGGCCCATCTCCTCTTCCCTTTGCTGCAGTTTCTTTGAATGCCAGGTTTCAGTCATTTCTTGACCAAACCACCCTTGCTCTGAACATCTTTGCCACCCTTCCGAAGTCCATCCCCAAGGAGGGGCCTTCCAGATGATCACAACATTGCCTTGGTTTGGCCTCTTGAAGCCAGAGGTGTGATGGCCACTGGGGTAGACCCTCTAGGAAATGAAGGCCATGCAAGGACACAGGAAGCTGAGTGAGACCATCTCGTTATTTCTGTCTGTCTCTCCCCTGATGAATAAAATGTCCTTTTTTTTTTTAATTAGAATGTGCAAACTCAAGTTATAAATACAGGGGGAACAGAATGTGAGACAGGCCAAGGCTACGGCATTTCTAATTGGGGAGGGGAAATATCCCAGCAGCTGGACATCCTAATAAAAACCCCTTCGCTAACACAATGGCTAAAATTAGTGGGAGCTGGCCCCTGGAAATGTGCTCAGCCAACAGCTCTTTGCTCCCATGGGTCAGGACAGGAAGGACAGGAAGAAAGGGAAGAGATGACCAGTAGCTCACATGCCATCGGCATAACCCCAGCTCTGCTCCATAAGCTGGTTCCCAATGACTCTGCTGCGAGAGTTTCCAGTTTGGTCAGTTCAGCAAGAGCTGTGCCTGCTCTGACCAGGAATTTGGGGCTGAAAGATGCATCCAGAGTCCCCAAGAGCATGCTCTCATGCTTGGATGGAACACTCCTGACAGTGAGGAGCTGAGCCCATCTCACACACAGCCAGGATGCCCTGCACAGGGCATCACCCAGCCAATGCCCAAACACAGGCAGAAGCCACCAAGACAGCAGCTGGGAGGAATCTGCTAGGAAGCACAGAAAGTACTTACTTGGCTGGGCCACTGCCATCAGTTTTAGTCCACCTGCAAGGAAAAGAGAAGGTGTGAGGGATGGTCCCTCCTGCACCCCACGGAGAGACAGGGCCATGATGGGGGCCACCACACCAATGCTGGAAAGCCAGCCTGGCTTTGCACAGGCTTGGCTTTATGGAAAAATGATGCAGGAAGGTGCTTGGAGACACCAAAAAGTCACCAGAAGAACTGTCCCACAGTATCCAAGGGGACCTTGAATTCCTTCTCTCCGCAGGAGCAGAGGAGAGAGCAAGCAAAGACCCTGCTCCAAGCATGCCAGGAGGCCAGAGGAGTGAAAGGGGCAGGGGTCACATGCTCCCCCCCAGGTCAGGGCACTCACTTCCGTTCCTGGGGGTCCAAGTCACAGAAGGTGACGGTATTGAGGGGGTAGTGTCTTCGGAAGAACAATCTGAAACACAAAGCAGGGAATGTCAGGGCCAGGGAGGCTCCACCACTGTCCCACCAAAACCCAGCTCCACCAGCCCAGGGGACACTGCCATAGGTCTCCCACAGGATGTTCCAAGAGTCACAGACAAATCCCAGACATGTCCATGACCAGGCTGATGCCATCCCAGGGACATCCTTCACCAACACACTTCCTGCATCACAGCCCTGTTGGCTTTGGGAACAAGCCAACATTGGCTTTTGGCCAGAGATGTGGCCATGGAGGCTCTTACTTCCTCTGGTTGTCCGTTAAGGTGATGCCTTGTGCGGAGACTTTGAAGTGAACAATGGTAGCTGTGGGCGTGGGGTCAGCCACCAGCGTCTCAGCAACAGCCTTCGAGATGGCCTGGGGGCCCGTCAGAGACTCCATCTCCACTGAATTGATGAAGAGGACGTTGCAGGCTGGAAAGTGAGACAGCAGGCATGGGATCAGCCACTACTCCAAGCCACATTCACCCCATGACTGCCCCTCTCAACTCACCTGCACCCTGTTTGAGGAGGTCCGTGGCTGAGTTGGTGGCTGACGCAGAGTCTTTCTTTTCCTCCATGGGATCTAGAAGACACAGGATGGTTACTGCTGCTCCCTGCTTGGAAACCCACCCCCTCCCCACAGGTTGTGGGGACAGATGCAATGCCTTCTGCTCCTGGCTCTTACCTCGGTCAGGAATGACCAGCTTGCAGGGCAGGGCCAAGGGCGTGATGGAGTGCTGGTACACCAGCGCCGAGAGACAGCCTGGGAAGAGAGGGAAGATGGTCAGAACAGGGCCGGTGTTGCCAGATGAAGATTTGTTTGCACCTGCTGGCTTAGTACAATGATCCTTTCACAAAATCATTAGGCTGTGGAAGCGCACAATACAAAGTACGATAACCATTAACCAAGGAAAGGAATAAGGAACTCCAGCTTTCCCTGATTAGGTCACCGTTGCTCTGGGTGGATGGAAACAGGCTTTCAGGTGGGTTTCTTCACTAATGGTCCTAATGCCACAGTGGAAATTCCTCGCACTGAAACCACCATGTAGCCCTCCACAGAGGGCTCAGGGAGGGGACAGAGTTGCCAGGGCCACTTTAGGAACAACAAATGGGACAAAGGTCTTAGTGCAGCTCCTCAGACAACATTAGCCATGGGATAAATGGAACAAGGGGAGCCCGTGCCCTCCACCCTGCCCAGCATAATTTGTCCTGCATGCCTGTGTAGACGAGTATGTACCTCTGCATACAGGCACATTTGTGTGCTCTTGTGAGCGTGCATGAACTTAGAGGTTCCAAATGCCCACAGGATTCAGTTACATAGGGACAAGAGGCAGAAACAGGCTCTCCCAGACACCCAGCAGTTCTGCTTTGACAGCCTGGCAAAGGCAAGGCTCTCCCAACCCAACCCAACGCAACCCCACATGTGGGAAGCACACTGGGGGCACTTACCAAAATTAGGCTCGTTGGGACATCCTTTTAGTTTCACACCTCGTGAGCTAGTCTCGATGAGGAAGTGCCTCACCAGCTCATTGGTCAAGTCTCCTGGGAAGAGATGAGATGTTCTCACACCCTCCTCCAATTACTATGCAGTCCCATTAGGAAACCAGTGCTCCCGCTCAAGGGAGGGGTCCCTAACACTACACACACCCTCCTCAAACCTATCCATTTGCACAGGGTCAACCCCAAGCCAAGCTCCCTCCACAGTTGGAGGGCTGGAGAGGCTGTAACCATTTCATCATACCAAAGCCCAAGATGTAGCTCCTGAGCCCTCCACAGCTCAGGGCAGAGGGTGTCTGGTGCTTCCCTGTGCCCTGGGAGGCAGGGATCCTGCCACATCAGCACATACCCAAGGGCACGACTGGCTCAGCAGTCCCAGCTGCCCGCTCGCCCCAGCTGAACGATGGAAAGCATCTCAGCGTGGGAAGGAGAAGAGCACACAATACCTTTCTTGTTCTGCTGCACGACCGTGGGAGGCGGAGAAGCGACTTTCATGGCGAGGCCGTAGGCTCCCCGGAAGGAGTGGCTGTCTCGGATGATGAAAGCTCCCGGCTCCCTGTCCTTCAGCAGGGCAATGGCTGCAGGAGAGAATGGCAGAGCTCAGAGATGGCATGGTGAGAACCAACACACCCTCAAGACACCAGCAGGCGTGGGTTGGGATGGGGTGCCCCAGCTCCACACCTCATAGCCAGGCACCACAATGTTACCACACCTCCCGCACATCTCAGTGGGTTGCCAGGCACAGGCTCACCTCCTCCCCACTCCACCGCCCTTGTGTGGGCATCTCCAATTCCCACCTTGCCTACCTCTGAGCAGTCAAGTACTGGAGAGCAAGCAGGAACCAAGGGCCAAATGCTGGGACCATGCCCCTAAAGGTATCCTGCTGCCTCCTTGTTATCCCTGCTTATTTTAGCCATGTTTCCAAGACACCTCTGAGCATTATCAACTCAAGATCTGGGTGTTTTGCACCCCAAACTGCAAACATAGATCCACTGCACACTGCAGGGACTGGAGCTCCTCTCCAATAGGAAGGTTTGAGGAGTCCACATCACACAAATCTGTGGCTGAATGGGGTTTCCATCTGCAACAGCCCAAGCAGCCAGTATTCACCTTCATTCTCAACCCAGTCCATAAGGGAAATCCTTGCTAATCCCTGTGATCCCAGACACACCCCAACTCCCGACCCCGTGTCATCTACCTACCCTGCTCCCTGGAGATATCTGGTTTGTACCAGTACTTGGAAGTATCCTGCACAAACTTGACATTGGCACGAGTCTCAGGACTGATGTCTGCAGGAAAGGGAAGAAAAGACAGGAAAAAAGCTTAAAGATGCTGTATTTGAAACTCTACATCCAGCCAAAGCATTAATACGTCCACCTCCTTTCAGATTCAGCACATTGCACTAGCCTCAACCCAGTTCCCCACATCTAGACAGGCTGATCATCACCTGGAGCTTAGGGGATGCTGGGCACCTAAAGCTAAATACAAGCTCAAGGGCCCTCGAAGGGCTGTGCGTCAGATGAGCCTCTTCGGCACACAGCCAGAGACAAAATGGGAACTCTTCATTTAAAAGGAAGCTGGCCAGGTGAAATAAAAACTGTTGGAGGAAAGAGGTATGCCTAGAGGTGCTGGGGATATCCTCTGACTTTAGAGGACCTTCACTGCTCTCTAATGTTCAAGATTTGGTTCACATTTCATAAAAATAAAATTCTTCCCTTATCTTTGCTCTGGGCAGAGGAACTGGTCAGGTCAATCTATCCTGGGCAAAGCAGCCCCAGCCCCAGCCTGACTGTGCCTTGTTCAGTGCCCACCAGTGACACAGCCCCAACAGAAGCTGGTCCTCTGGCCATGAAGCTGTCATCTACTCAGGCAACATTTGCAAACACCTGCTTTCCAAAAACAACCAGGCAAACAACTGAGAGGATTGGATAGCATCTCTGCTGGAGACACGTTATCAGCCCTCTGCAGTCTGGTCACCTTTGGAGAGGCAGGGGGCTCGCTCCCCTCTCCAAGCTGCTTGCTAATTGTTACGGCTTTTAATTGCTCATGCTTCCCCGCTGGGAAAGGTCCCTGGCCACAGGAGTCATGGGGCCAGGATGAGTGCCAGCATCCCCACAAAGGCTTGCCTGCTCAGCAGAGAAACTGGCCCAGCAGTCGGAGCCACTGCTGCCCCACAGCTTTATTCCCCTGGTCCTATCAGCCTGATCTTGGCGTCACCAGGGTGTCTGTAACAGGAGCTGGCAAAAGCGTTCCAGGCAGGACGGCACCCGGGGCACGGCACCATTTGAAATGAGAAGGCAGTGCCGCAGCAGGGTCTCAGTGGGGTAAAGCCCAATGGGAATAGGGCTAAGAGGTCAGTGCATCCCCACGGCAGAGAAAAGTCGCCTCCAGGAGCTTTGATCTCCCCATACGCATCTCTGGGAGCTGTTTATGTCAGAGATGCTGGTCGGTGTTTTTCCTGTTTGGATTTGTCAGAAAGCGCAGGAAATGGCCCTAGCCCCAGCGGTGCCTTTGGTTTGCGGATGGACAGGAGGGGTAAATCAGGACATGGCTGCAATCCCTTTCCTGACAGCCAGCAAGGAGGAGGAGGGGAGAACCTCAAGCAGGGCAGAGGGACACGGGAACCTCCCAAAAGCATCCCTTACCTGGCATGGAGAACTTGGAGAAGTCCGGCAGAGTGTGAGAGAAGGCGACGGTGCTCCCACCGCTGGGGCTGGACATGCCGCTGGAGAGGGGCGAGGACACCTTGCCATTGACAGTGGCGTAGTTGGGGAGGCTGTTGGAGCGGTCCCCAGCCGACATCCGCCGCTTCTCAGGCAGCGCAGGCTGCGACGTGGGGCTGCCCTGGCGGTAGGCAGCCGAGTCCGGGGAGGAGGAGTGCGGCGTGCTCGTGCCGGGGTAGTACGCTGGGGAGACAGGGAAGGACGGCGTGGAGGGAGGCTGGTAGCCAGAGGAGCTGCTCTGCCGAGACAGTGTCAGGTGCCTTTCCTCCGGGCTGGAGTAGCCATACAGGGGGCTGCCAGGGGATGTGGCTGCCGCTGCTTGGTGCCTGGACAGGCTGGGGCTCCCTGGTGCGGCCACCAGGTTGCCATGGGCCATCACAGCATGCCTGCCCAGCCCGGGGCTGCCAGGAGCACCACTCATGCTGGGGTTGATGGCTCTTCGCCCGAAGCCAGGGCTGGGCGGTGTATTCGTAGCCACTGTCCGGTGCAGGCTGCGGGGGCTCCCTGGCAGGGTGTGGACCCCCACCACATTGACCTGTGGCTGTGGCCGAGCTTGGGGTTCTGGCTGGAGGCCGGCTCGGCCATCAGGGTAGTCGGAGCTGCTGTATGCTGAGCCTGGGACCCCTCCTTGGACCATTGCAAAGGAAGATGGAGACGAGTTTTGGTAGCTGCTGTGAGCAGAGGGCATCTGCGAGCCAACAGGCGACCGGTACAGGGGCTCAGCCGAGGCATGGGGAGGCGTAACCGTGCCATGGGGGCTGCCTTCTGATGGGTAGCTGCGGAGGGAGACCCTGAGGAGAGACAAAGAAAAGTAGAATTCAGCTCCACCAGTCATTCCTGCTGCTGACTGGTACTGGCACCCTCCTGCATGTGGCACACAGGGAAACTGAGGCACAGAGCCAGTCAGCTACTTGGTTGTCCAGACACAACCATGGGATCAGTCCTGCCAGCTGCATGAAGGCAACTAGAGGCAGCTTTAGTTCCACCATTAATACCAGTTGCATCTCAAAATATGACTTTCTGTGGGACAGAGGCTTTTTCCAGTTCTGCTCCTGGTAAACACCTGATTTATTCTGCCCTGCCAGCCTGTGTGGGTGCAGAACACCTCGTGGGCAGGGTGGACAGGGGACAGGGACAACAGCTCCATGTCACCCCAGAGGATTAATGTTCAGCGTAACCCAGGGCTAGGGGTCAGCACAACCCATCCCTCCTCCCACTCCAGGGGCCAGGTTCCCAGTGAGAGGCTTCTGAGGTCCAGTAGCCACCAAGTGACCAGCAGTGACCCAGGTTTGTGTTCTCAGGGCACTGAGGTGCACAGCTGGCTGGGATACCCAAACCCTGCACGGAGAGATGAGGGTCTTTGCAAAGGCAGTTTCGATGTGGGAGCAAGCACCATTCCTGGAGATGTTCAAGAAACAGCTGGACGTGGAACTTAGTGCTCTGGTGTAGTTGGCTTGGTGGTGTTCAGGCAAAGGCTGGACTCGATGATCTTGGATGTCTTTTCCAGCCTTAAGTCTTCTGTGATTCTAAATCTGTGCACCAGACAGGGTTCCAGCCCCACCAGTCCCTGAGACCCACACCCACTGCCTTACCCATCCATGCTGTGAATAGGGCTGCTGGTGGAGACAGGGCTGGGAGCAATGAACGAGTTGGAGAAAGTGCCATTCCTGGTGGGCACGTCTGGGCCTCCAGGCTGGGCAGCGGGCTGGGCAGCAGGCTGGGCAGCAGGCTGGGCAGCAGGCAGTGTCCCTCCTCTGCCCGTTGTGGCCGTGCGGGCCACTGACTCAACATAGCTCCTGGGCTCTGTGGCAAAAGAGAAGCAGAAACAGATGAGCCTAGAGCTTGCATGGGAAGGGACCCACACCCTTCCCCAGATCCAGTTTTCACGCCAGTGAAGGTGCTTGAGTCAACCTCCTGAACATTTCCCCCTGCCTCTTCCACCAGGGGTTGTGCAAAAACACATCTGGTTCATTCAAGACCTTTAAGTTGCTTCAAGAATGTGGAGGACCCCAGCCAGGGCACAGGGTTCCCTTTCCCTGAGGGGACTAGAACATGGACCCCTTCACATGCCACAGCCCCTTCACCCTGCTCTGAGTCAGCGTCCCTCCCACCCAGGACGCCACAGAGAACACGTCCTGCTCCCTGCTCATCCACAGCCCCTAAAAATAGAGCTGGTGACACTGCCCAGCCTGCGCTGACTCACACGGGACTGACGATGATGCCCCGTGGTCCCTGCCCTCTGCGACCACCTCTGCCAGCCATCTCCAGCAGCAGACCAGAGGGCAACTCCAGCTATTTCCACTGCAGCATCCAACACTTTCACTCCCAGCCCAGCTTGAAACCGGAGCCCATGAGCACGACCAAGAAAAGCAATTTTCCTTTAGAGCCGCCAAGCTGTCCCGTGCCAGGAGCAGAGGGCTGGGCTGGCCATTACCAGCCATGGCAGATACCAGACCCAGTCCTCTCTCATACCTTTCCCCCTGCCTCCTGTTCCACCCAAGCTGGTCCCCATCCCTATGACAGGCCCCCCAGCCCCCACCAAAAGCTGCACCAGAGGAACAGGCTGCAGCTTCAGTCCCATTCCCCCAAGCCCTGCAGTCATGTCACACCTCAGCTTGCCCTATGCAAGGCCCACTGGCATCAAATGCTATGGACCGGGCAGCCTTGCAGATCCCTGGCTCCAGGCTGGCCATGCCCAAAGCAGCTCTGCAGTAGTAATTAGCATGACAAACATTATTATTGTTATTATTAGTCATAACAGCTGGGCTCTGGCTCAGCCTGCTGGCAAGCTGGCCTGCTCAGAGTCAGCAACACCAATACACAGCTCCACGTTCAGAGCTGGAGCAGAGACATGCAAGGAAAAACACTATCATAGGTCCCACTCCTTCCTCCGCAGCATCTCTGTGCCCCATTTATCTGTGGAGAGGGGAGGAGGAGCTCCTCCCTTAGGCTGATGTCCCTGCCCAACCACCCCAGGAAAGATCTGAGCCAAAACCAGAGGATGGACCTCTACAAAGGCTGGGTACCAGCATCTAAGGCAAGACATCCTGAGTGACACGGATGAGGCACTGCCCAGGGCAGCTGCAAGAAATTCATCGCAGCTTAGGTAATTAAATTAATTTCACAGCTACTCACTTTTCCCCTTCCCGGCTCCCCAGCCCAGACTAAAATTAGCCAGACAGTACATATGAGTCAGCCTGCAAGAGGTTAAGAACACAGGGCTGTGGAAATGCCAGCCCCTCCTGAAAAGGCAGGAGCAGGGGCCTTGGGGGCTGTGCCAGTGAGGTGTGTGGCCACGGGCACAGATTCCAGTACCTTGATTCAATACAGGACAACAGAAAAGAAATTAAAAGTTAGAAGTTTCAGGCAGGACTTTTTTAGGTTGAAAAGTCTGACCTTGCCTCCTTTTGTTTTCTTGGAAGGGACTCTGGAGATGGGAAAATGGGTGGGCGAATAGGGAAGCTCTGAGTCACCAGGGAGATGGGCATTTATTTGGGAATCCCAAATCCAAGCAGGGCTGTGGCCAGAAATCCCCAGCGTGGAGTCTGCGTCAAGCTGTTTTAAAGCCTCCTCAGAGCTGTTTTAAAGCCTCCTCAGAGCTGACAGCCACATCCTGAGCTCCCACACTGCCAAAGCATCTTCCAGCCCCATACACAGGCCAACCATTCCGTCTGGGATCTGCTAGGCAGAGCATGGAGGGGCTGAGACCCTCCTGGAGTGTGTGGCTGAGTGCAGAGGGTCCTAACCCAGTGATGTTAAGCCAAAACTAGGCCCTTCTCAGAACTGTAGATTCAACCCCCAAAAATATCATTTTATGAGAGAGGGTGAAGCAGGGCAAGAGGCCCATGATGGCCACTCAGCCTGGGCAGTGAAGGGTCATTGGACATCCTTGACTGGGGGTCAACCATCATGCAAGGGGACAGAGAAGCAGGACAGTTTGAGCTCCTGAGGGTTTAGTGGGAAGGAGAGGAGGGGCAATGTTTGAGTCTTTGGAGGCTTAAAGCTGCACAGAAATGGTGACACTTGGGGGAACTTATGAAGGAAAAGCCTGGTTTTGTCCCAGCTTTGCCTCCTTTAATGTGTCCAAAAAGCCATCATTGAAAATCAGTTCTGAAAGCAGAACGTTTTTTTTCAAGCAAACACTTTCTCCAGTACTACACAATGTTCAGGTTTGGGTTATGCGCATTTTGAGAAACTTCCAAGGAGAAATGCTGACAGCTGCTAGGGCTGGAGGAAGCACCGCACCCACCAAGAAGAGACACCCTTTCCCCAAAACCCATTCTGAACATACAGTTCCTCATCCCAGCTCTGAGGGCCCAGAAATTCTTTAAAGGAGGAAGCAAAACCACCCAACAACCGTTACATAGCAGGCAGCGCTCCAAGGAATCACAGCCACTCCCAAAGCCTCTGTCCCCACACAAAATGTGCCATCCCAGAGCCTGCAGCGTCTGCACCATCAGCACAGCCACTCTTGAATTGACGTCCCAGCTCAGCCCCCTCCTTGGCATCCCCAAAGTGGCACAACACAGAGCCAGGAGAGGTGGGGAGAACTTTGGCAGCAGCCTGGCTGGCAGAAGATGTGCACCAGCTGCCGGCGCTCCACCACTGCCCAGCAGGCTGGGCCGGCAACACACTGGTGGCCTCTGCACCCGCTGACCTTTTGTGCTGCACTTTGGTTTATTTTCATTCTGAATGGCAGCAGAAAAGCCAAAAGGGGAGGGCAGGAGAGTAAAACTGGGGCTGTTGCTCCCAGATCCCTGCCAGGCTCATCCAAAGCTGGCCGTAGCGTGCCAGTGTCCCCAGTGTGCCACCAGTAAGGATGCCACTTACTGACAAAGAGCTCTCAGTCCCCACAGATGACTCCCACACAATGTGACAGACCTTCAGGTCCAACTTGGACACTGAGAAATCCTATCATGACACAAGGCATGATGTCCCCCTCCTCGAAAGGGAGCAGGACAGGCAAGACTCAGGCTCCTACATCCCTCAGGGGACAGTGCAAGGGAAGGCTGCTGGAACAGACACCAGGGCTTGCTCTGAGTCACAGTCACAGCAGAGAAATTGCATGAGGAAGAGAGAGACAAAGAAAAGCCTTTCTTACCTTCTTCAGAGTCACCACCCGCTTCCCCTTCTAGCTCTGAGGGATGGAGGGGCAGGGGAGTGAGGGGAGTGAGGGGAGTGGGAAGAGGAGGCAGGGAGGTGCGAGACAGAAAGAGAAATCGAGAGTTAAGGAGCTCTGCCTTGCTCAGGCAGAGGCACACAGAGCACAAAGGAGCACCCCACACCTCCCAACACTGTGCTCCAAACTGAAACCCAGCCTCAGACACCCCCACAGTTCATGGCAACATCCCAGAAATGATGTCCAAAACCCAGGAGGCTGGCTTCAGATGGGAAAGAGGGAACAGTGCAGCAGAGAGTGACAAAAGGGCTGCTCCAAGAAGCCCAGCAAGCACCAAATAAGCATCAGCTCACCCTTGAGGGCAGTGGGAGAAGGGTCTTGCAGTGTGAGCTCAATCAGCCTCTTGCCCCCAGGCTTGGATGGGTTTGGGGAGGTTATACTCAGCCCTGAGCTGGCTCAGGAAGGGGCCCTGGGTGCTCGGGAGCAGTAAGGTCTGGCTTGGCAGGCTACTCCAGGACACATCCCCAGGACAGCAGGGCCTTTGCACTCAGGGACTGCTATCCAGGATGGAAAGAGCTCTGGATATTGTTCTGGCTGACAGGCTCAGCTCCCTGAGAGCAAACTGTCTCCAGCTGTCCTAGGGAGGAAAAGGAATGTAGGGGGTGGGAGACAGAGGAATATGGGGCTGGAAAGAAAACAGGGCCACAGGGTTATCTAGCCTTCACTGTGGAAGACCTTACTGTGCTGAGTCCCCCAGGCCAGCACCAACATCCCCCATGCTTACACAGTCCCAGAGTCCTCACAAAAGGCGACAAAGACCCCCACAGCCACCTGGCCCCAAAAGGGAGGTGGAAGTGCCTTCTCCAAACTAGGGACCCTTCCAGGCTATCATCACAGATGCCCCCACAAAAAAATCTGCGTGCAGTCCCCATGCCCGCACTCACCTCCCACTGGATGCAGCAGGATCTCAGCTGGGTTGTGGGGTTTCAGCCCCAGTGCTGAGAGCGGGGTCTTGGCCAGGCCAGGGGGAGAACGCACTGTCGGCACAGTGGACACAAGAGTGTTAGTGGAGGGGTGGGGGGTGACGCTTCAGAAAGGCTGGAGCTGCCCCTGGGTTCCCAGCCCCCATAGCCCATCCCACCCACTGGCTGCAAGAGAGGGCTGCTGAGAACAAGAGATGCCGTAGCAGGAAGCAATGCCCTGCAGAAGGTTACTGATCCCCCTCTTCATTTGGGGGAGGACACAGGGCAGGAGGTGACTGGGAACAAGCACCCTGCTCCATTGCAAAGTTGGCAGGATGGAGAAAGGAGACAACTCCCACCAGGACAGGCCCAGACCCCATTTCCCAGCACCATCCCCATAAAGTCCCAGCATAAAGGCACGAAGCCTCTTTCATTTCCCCCATGTGAGCAGCCATCCCAACCCAGTTCTCCCACACCTGAACTCCTTTCTGCCAATCTCCACATCTGGCCGAGCTGGAATCCAGCTGTCCCAAAGCAGCTCATCACCCCCAGAAAAGCAAGAGAAGGACTACCAAAAAAACCCTGCCCTCCAGACCAGCTCAATGGGTGGGTGAGGATGTTCACACAGAGGGGTGGCAATGTACATATGAGGTCTGCACCCCTGTGCCCAGACAAACGCACCAGGAGGAGCTGTGTGTGTTTGTATGGCTATGGTATGGATGGTGGCAGGGTTTCACAGGGCAAGGCAGACTGCCCCGAGCAGATTGCACCTCTTCTCCCCTCCTACCCCCCGGGTTTGCCTCATCTCCCTGATGCTGTATTTTCCCATACCAGGAGTAACCTCAGGGCATCCTCTTCAGCAAAAGGGACCAAAGGGCACAAGCCTCCAGCAGAGTTTGAACATCTCTGACCGGTGGCACAGGGCCTGTGGTGAGGCCGGGAGGCGGTGGGTGGTGGGAGCTCCAGAGAAAAGCCAGACCCTTGCCCTGAGACCAGGTCCACCCAGCAGCCTGGGGCTGGAGCAGCCGAGCAGCCAAGTCCCTGGGAAACTAAGACAGCAGCACCTTCCCCAGTGGGTATCCGATTTCCTCAAATCCAGCTGACCCCAAGCCACAATGTCAGCTCACACCTCAGCTGGCTGATGAGCAGCAGGATCCTCACAGGACCAGGAATTCTCCCAGGACCACCATCCCCCAACAGATGGGAATTGCTCCTGTATCCCCCAGGGCCACTTTGGCAAAGCCTGAAAGCTGCAGTTTCAAGCTTCCCAGGCTTCCCTGGCTGGCGCTGGATAAGCAGCATGGCCTTGGGGCCACGACCCCAGCCAGGCTGTTGCCATCACCTCTGCAAGTGACTCATCCCCCAAAGGCACTGACACACTGCCAAAGGAGCTGCTGCTGCCCCAGAGCCGAGCTCTCAGTCCCCAGGAACAACGGAGCCATTTCCGAGCTGCCAAGAGCCCTGGTGATGCTCCCACACTCATCTCCTCATCCCATGAGACAGGGATCAAACAGGATTTCAGGGAAGGAAGAGCAACAGTATAGGAGAAAACAAGCCCAAGCCCCCTAGGCTGGGCTGTGGGGGGCAGGTGGCTTCACTGAAACCAGGACATGGCATCAGAGGGGGCTGCACTGCTGCATTCAGCCCAAGCATCCCCAACCCTAGAGTATCCCTCAGCCTTCAGCCTACAGAAGTGTTTTAGACAGAATGGGGGTGCTGCCATCTTTGTAATGGGTTTCCCAGGTGACTAGCTGCTCCACTGCACTGCTCTGGGCCGAGTCGTGCTGTGCCAACATGTGGCTGCTCCTCAGGGTCCGTTGCTCAAGCTGGTCACACAAACCCAGTCCACACAAACCCACCGTGACTGAGTCAGGGTTAGTCAGAACAGAGACGCTGCACCGGGGGAGCGGAGACAAGCTGCATGCAAAGGGCATGCATCCCAGCCTATTTCCCCTCCTGCCTTTAAAATTGCGAGCGAGAAGTGACATGGTGTGTGAGTCTGCCCTCCTGATCTTCACTCCCTCCTGCCTCCCTCCCACTCGCCTGCCACAGCAGTCTTGCTTCTCTTCATGCCATGCCGGAAGGAAAGATGGGAAGGTGCAGGACTGGGATGGGGTGAAAGCATGCCTCTCTCCTTGTCCAACCTTTGGATCCCATCCAAAAACACCCCAGTGAGTGGAGGGTGGGAAAAAGCCAAGATGAGGGTGCCAAGCATGGGATGCTGAAGTAAGTGGGATGCTGACAGCAGCATGGAGTGAAAGGATGTGGAGGAGAAAGGAGGATGGAGAGGACGAGTGGTTAACATGCCGGTGGGTGTCTGGAACCTGGAGCTGTCTGCCCCTTGGCAAATTTCTGGCCTGCCCAGAGCCACCCACCGAGCCCCTCTGCCTCCCAGAGCCATGGCACTTACAGGTGTTGGAGTAAGGGGTTTGTGGTGACACAGGGAAGGCTGGGGTAGGGGGAGAAATCTCACCGCCGCTGGAGGGTGGGCTGGTGGGGGAGGCACCCTCCATTTCCTCGAAGGCTTCCTTGTAGCTGTGGAGGTGAGGCTGGGGAGAGCAGGAGAAAGGGTCAGTCCCGTCCCTGTGAAGGGCACAAACCTCTAGGACATCCCAAGGAGAGGGGGCAAAGGGAAGGGTTTCACCTCCTCCCTGCTAACTACCACCACCACCACAAAAAGCATCATTAACCCCCAACTCTATGGATGCTGTGAATGCTGACCGAGCCATCCCCCTCCCTGGAAGCATTTGTCCCCACTCAGCCACCCCCCAACCCCAGCACTCCTCTACTCCAGCCCACCTCCTTAGGCCTCCCTCCAGGGTTGGCCGCGATGGTGCTGACCACCTCAGGTGAGAGGACGGTGGGGCTGCGGGGCGAGCTGGGCTCTGGCGAGCTCTTCTCATAGTGGCTGTCGCTGGAGGTCTGCTTGTGGGCAGGGACAGCACTCTCCTCCAGAGGCTTCTCCCGGGACTGCACCCCTGCAGGGCAAGCACAGGGTGGTAGAGGGGTGAGGAGCTGCCTGCTGAGATGGGGACCAGCAGGAGATGTTCCAGGCCTGACCTGAAAGGTCTCAGCTTCAGCATTCACCTGCATCAAACCCCCAGACCAGCATGGGTAGCTGGAGCAGATACACCCTACAGCAGCGACCCTGGACTAGGGGATATAGTGAGGCAGGGTGGTGGCAAGTGGCTGAATTGCTGCACTAGCCCTCCCAAGCACCATTAGACTTCCAGGGACAACAACCTCCAGCAGTAGGTGCCAGGGGCAAGAGCATCCTGAGATTAGCCCAGACAGCCCAGCCCTGCAGAACAGGGAAGCAAGAGGGCCTCCCAACAGCATCATAATGGGAAAGGACCAAATCACCCAGCACAAGGACAGCTGTATTCAGCTGCATCCCTGCTCCCACAGCCAGATGTGGCTTCAACCACAGCAGTGGAAAAAGCCGGGTTTTGTGAGTGCCCGAGGCAGAGGGAGCACTGGATCAAGAAGAAAGAACCCAACAGAGGAATGGTGCAGGAAACCCTAAAAAAACACTGCTGCTCTGTCCCCAGTGCAAAGCCTTTCTAAAAGGAGAGATCTGCGTCTCCCCTCCATCTCCCCCCAAACCTCCTTCCCAGGTCCCAGCAGTATGAGCCATCAATGTCCACAGCCTGGGGGGAAGAACAGAGCGAGCAACACAGGAGAATGGGTTTCTTGGACTGTGGAGATCCCCATAGGCTGGGATAAAGCCCAGGAACACAGACAAAGTTGGCACAGGGCAGGGGAGCTCAACTCTCCCAGCACCTGACAGTGCCCAAACACACCTTCTATCCCACCTTGCCTGATGAAAAGGTTAATCTGGGCTCATGGATGATGGTGCCAGCTTCAGTGCACAGCAACCCCACAGAGTATCACAGGCACAGTGCAGAGCCCCGTGGTACTCACTCCTACCCACTAGCAGAGGTGACAACATTGTCCCCTCTACTTTTCCCACAGAATCATTGAGCACTCATGCCCCTCTTGGTCAGCACATTAGGGAAGAAAATAAGAGAAAAAGGAGGGAAAAAAAAAAGGAGAAAGGCCAGCATCATGCTCCAGGAAATGCACTTTTCAAACACCAACTCCTTTCCCACGGGCTGGCGGAGGAAAACCAGCCATCAGCTGCTTCCCCTCACTCCCCGGGGCTCCGCACGGGACCCACGCCTCGCGCCCGCTGACCTCCTCTCTTCACTGCTCGGCACATGCACCCGAGCTTTCCCGGCCCGGGGAAAAGGCTGGGAGCAGGGAAAGGACTGGGAGAGCGGGAGGGAAGGAGGTGGCCTGGGTGCATTTCTAAATAATCAGCCCAGTGAATGGCAACAACAATAAAATCGCAGCTCCGGGGGGAGAGGCGGCCAGGCTGCGAGGCGGGGGACGCGAGCCAACGGGGCTGGCTCCAGCCGCGGAGGCGGCCTGGAAAATTCCACTAAGAGCGGCTTTGAAACACAACTCCCGATCCCTTCTGCAGGTGCTCACCGGCACGGGGGACGGCCATTAGAAAGACCCGTGGAGAGAACAGGGGGAGGAGAGGGTGCCTGGGAAGCTGCCGTGCAGGCACGGGCAGCATCGCATAGGGCCACCCCGTACCTTCTGTCCTGCTCTTCACTTTAAGGGACTGAAGCCTGCAGTTGTGACCACAGGGAGAAACAAAATACTGGGAAAAAATAAAGCAAACTCTTACATTTTCTTTTTTTCCTTCCACTTTGTGCACTATGGGCTCTTCTGAACACTGCAGGAGCATCACCAGAAGCATCCCTTGGCCCATTCCAAAGTGAGCTGCAGGGCCCGAGCACTTCAGAGTGCAGGGACTGGCTCCTTGAGCCGTGCATGCCTGCCTTGCTTTGCATTTTCCATTTGGGAAGCACTAACCACGGCAGACTGATGGAGCCTGGCTATCAGTGCACATCACACATCTGCAGCATGGGACCCCCAGCTCCATGCTCCATGCCCAGGGCTTCACGTCACCTAACCACAGGGTGCTGGATCTGGCCCGTTGGGACACCCAGGAGCTCAGCAAGCTCTGGCTGCTCCACTCCCCAGACATGGAAAGAGGCCGGGGCCACAGGGAGGGGAGGGAGGAGAAGGGAAAAAAGGGACTCATTGTTCAGGAGCGGAGAGTGGGAAACTTCACAGGCCGCCCGGAGCAAAGCCTGGAGGAAACCCAGGCTCTGAGCATGGCTCCTCTGACCCCCTGGGTGATTTATGGGATGGAAACTATGCTTGAAAAACAAACTCTCCTTTCCCTAGCTTGCTTTGCCCCCTCAGCGGACATACAGCCTCCCTTAGCCATGGTACTGTCACTGGACTCCCAAGCACACCCTGGCCGGCTGCAGGATGGCAGATTCCTGTTTTCAAAGGGGGAGCGGCAGCCTGCACCCCACTGCTCATCCTCACACCCAGCAGTTGTGGCACTGTCAGTCCTCTTGCTGCTCATTTAAGTACCTAACCTAGTACCAACCCACTGCCCTCAGATTCAGCACAGCTCTAGGGGTGGGGAAGGGCAGGGAGCACAACAGCCAGGGAAGGAGGAAACAGGAGGGGTGGCAAACCCAGGTAATTTTGCAGCTGGGGAGCCAGGTTTTTAGACCAAATCAGGAGGTATCTGCTTTTAGGCCATGAGATGCTACAACTAGTGCCAGTCAAGAGCCAGGTGATATCCCACAACGAACAGGAGAGAACAAAGAAGCATCCCAAGGCCCTTGGGATCTGCACTCAGCAGGTAGAGACAGACAGGGACACACAACACCCAGGGAAGAGAGATACAAACTCAATCCCTGCCCGCATAAGGAACAGACATTGTCCTGTGCTGCTCCTCACCAGAGCCCAACTCACCTCATCCTGGCACAGACTGCTCCCCACCTCCCACCTGATTACCCCAAACGAGCACAGTAAAATACCTTACTCTGTGCTGAGGACTGGGAGGGTTCAAACCTCTTCAGTCCCCTTGGGGAGAAATCCATGGAGCCAGTGACGAGAGAAAGGTCACACAAAAAGCTGGTGACTCCCCAGCCCCACTCCATCTACCTTGCCCTTGGACAAGCGGGTGCACAACAAGCACCAAACAGGTCACCAGCACGCATCACCCAGGGCAGACTCACCTCCAAGGAGCCAAAGTCACACTGCATAAAATGCAGCCTCAGCAGCCCACACCCTCCAGCTGCAGACCAACCCATGGGGATCCCTAAACTGATGTAGGAAAGACCCTGCTGGGCTGACAGCTGGCTAAATCTGGGTTCTGTGGAGCTGCAGCCCAGCCCTTGCTTCCCGAAGGGGTGAAGACATGGTCAGGACAAAGCTTGGAGAGGACTCAGCAAGGGTCCAGAACTGGCTCAGCAATGAAAACCCCACCAGCCAGTAGTGCCGGACTTGGATGAGATGCAAAACCAAGCATGGGCAGGGGAGTTTAGACCCAGGGCCAGGGGCTCCCCCATCACTGGAGGAGCTCAGTGGGAGCCCTGACCACCACTCTGCTGAGAAAAAGGATCAATCCTGCATGGAGATGGTCTCCTGTGTCTTCCTTCATCCCACATCCATGCAACACACAGATCACTCAGCATGCAGAGATAGAGGAGAAAGGCAGGATGAAAGGGAAGGAGAGGGACAAGATGGGAAAAGGAAGGAAGGATGAGAAGGAAGAATGCAGGAGAGGGAAGAAGGATGGATGGGGAAGGTTGGAGAACAAGGAAGGAGGGGAAAGGAAGGAGGTGGAATGAACAAACCGGAGAAGGACCGTTGCTGGTTCAGAGGAGGACGGGGGACTTTGGTGCTCTTGCTGAGTTCCCTGAGCTTGGCGTTGTACTCTGCCAGCATACCAGGACAGGGAGGGCAAGGAGGGTGGGAGGTCACAGAGGACAGACACAGTCCCCCACAGAGAGAGGAAGGGGCAGACAGGACAAATGTCACGAGATACAACACGGGGAGAGAGAGAGAGAAAAGAAGAGAAAATGTTAACTGGGGTCCAACAGATGAGTCTGGGGTCATTTGGGGTCTGAGGGAGCTCAGTCTCTGCTTGGACCTGCTTTTCCACCAGCCAACTTGCCTGGCTCCAGTCACCACATAAACCCACATGGGAAATCAACGGTGGCTCCTAGCCATATACAGCCTTGTGCAACACCACAAATGCCCCATCACCATCCCCTCAGGGATGGCACCATCACAGAATGCTCAGGGCTGGGACAAGAAGGGGTGACCTCAGATGCCTTGCTAGGAGATGAAACAGGCATAATCATTAAAGGATGACAGGACCACCTCCTCCCTGTGGGGAGGTGCTGGGCATGCCAGTGCTGCCCTGTGCCATCTATTCCCCTGCATCATCAGCGGGAAGAAGGAATGGGAGCATTCTCCCACCAAGAACAGAGGAGGTGTGAGATGCTCCTCGTCTCTGCGCCAGGACATGCAGGCAATTTATAGCAGCAGGGAATGTAAACAAACATGTCCATGCCCCACTGTCCCCGCTGGCCGTCCCCTCCCAACACTGGCTTCAGGACACCTCGTTCCCGCCAGAGGTCAGGCCACCCGCCTGCGCTGTCCCCACCTCAGCAGAGGCAGCCCAGCTGCAGTGGAGACAGGTGGCCACAGGCTGGGCACCATACCCCAGATGCCCCTCTCCTCCCTGAGAAGCCCAGTAGCTGCAGGGAGATGACAGGGAGAGGACCTGGCCCCAGGGTTGGGGAGACAGATTTTTCTGGCAGACACCATCAAAAATCCATTTCCCACACACTGCAAATACTCTTCCTCCTGTCCTTAGGACTGTCCTCTTTTCCAGCCCATTTTAATACTTCATATGGGGCAGCAGGGAAGGGCAGGCATATGCTGCTTGTAATACTAAGTCCAGACATACAGCGCAATTTGGCCATCCATGTCTCCTTAGGTTTGTTTAAATTCTTTGCAGAAACCCCATGACACTTTGTGAATCTGATCTGGATCACTGAGGTCAGGTTCAGACAGATGCAAACTTCCTCCAACAACTCTATGACCCTCCTCATTTCCACTCCTGCCACTGGCACCCCTCCTGCCCCCCACCCCGTGACTCAGTCCCCATTCCTGGGAGGTTGATGCTGTTGGATTTTTCCAGCCAAGCCTTTTCCCCCCTCCTTCTAATGCCGGGCGAGTTTCTGGACTGAGCACAGAGTTGGAAGGGATGGAGCTGCCAAGCCCCCGCATCACGAGCTGGCCCACAGCCCCAAACCCTTCCCAAATGTCGCTCCGCAACTGAACTGCAGCCGAAGCTGTGGGGAGAGAGGGCACCAAGCTGCCACAGCGCCATGGCACCTTCGTCCTGGGCAGCTAGGACACTCTTGTGTCCCCTAAGCCCCTGAGCTACAGCTGCAGCAGGGCAGGGCATCAGTAGATGCAGCTTCTCCTCCACAGCATGGAGCTAATGCCTTCATTCAGCCACAGCACCGACACTCGGCACTGCACCCAGCCAAGCAACAAACCCCTCTGGCAGGGCTGGGAAATGTCTTCCCAGCCCCTGACCACTGCCCCACAGCTAGGTCCAGATTCAAACCACCCTGAGCCAAGCTGGGCAGAATTACAGCTTACAGGCAACAGCCTAGTCCCCACTCCAACAGCATCACAGCTGCCTAGGGAGGAGGTCTGAGCACTGAACCCAGCAACCCAGGGGGGAAAGCAGAGACTGAAATCAGGGATGAGCGCAGCTACATCAAACACAAGGCAATTTCTCTGCTGGGACCCTACACCAGATCACACTCTGGGCAGTAAGAGCACATGTCCAAGTGGGGTCCAGGTAGGACAACCTCAGCCAGATATGAAAACATTTTTCCGAACTCTCCATGTTCTACCCAAAAAGAAAGAAATCCCCCTGAGACCCAGTGACTGGCCCCACCACCAGGGACAGGCCAGCCCTGTTATCCTAATGGGGTGAGGATGGGGGGGATCTGACACCCTCAGGCACCCCACCTCTGGGCAATACTACTGCAGACAACAAGCTGCAAAGGAGGATCTCAGCAAAGAAAAGCAGCACAGGCTGCTCCCTTGCCCTTCAGGTGTCCATGGCAGGTGGCTCAGTCCCAAGCCCAGATCCGGCACAGACAAGGAGTCTCTGCATCACTTATCCCCAGCTCCACCATGCATGCCACCCCCGTGCGGTCCAGCACCTCAGGACATGCGATCCTCCCCATTCCCCCAAGGAATCAAAGAATCCTACCTGCCACCCTGTGGGCCACCAGGCCCTCCAGATTCAAGGGCTCTTCTGCCGACCTCGACAGGTCTTCATAGCTCTCCGGTCCCTTGAGGGGCATCTGGTTTTGTGCTGGGACGGTGGGGCAAGGTGGGGAGGGGGTGAGTTGCTGCTGAGACCCCACAGGGCTGTAGCACGAGGTGCTGAGTGGGACAGTGCCCATCTGTGCTCCAGCCGGGGCATGGCTGTAGCTCCTGGGCTCCGGCAGCGGTGCTAGCTGGTAGCTGTAGGGCGAATAGGTTTCCCGATACTCGTGCATCCCATAGTCCAGCTCTCCGGGAGAATAGGCTTTGCCTCCAGACTCAGAGACCACGGGGCTCACGGACATGCCGAAGGACCTTGGCTGGGCCACCTGCGGAGTTGGCCGGGCATAGAGACCAGCAATGGGCTGGGTCGAAAGGGAGGAAGGCAGGGGTCCGGCGGGCTTGTCCTGACGGGATGTGGGAGGCACACTCTGCGACTTGTGGACGGCAGGTGCAAGGTCCAGCATGAGGACATCCAGTGCTTCGATGGACTGCTCAATCTCCCGGCGAGAGGGTGCCCGGGGGAATTCGGGCATGCTGTGGCTGTGCGGGGGTACTGTCTGCAGCGGGCTGGGCTGGGGGCTGCAGCTAGAGATGCTGGGGCTGTGGCTCTCCATGCCGCCCTCCTGCAGCCGGGAAGGTGGCCGGCTCCCTCCTTGCTGTTGCCAGGAATTCAACCCTCTCTGCACAGCCTCCCGGCTGCTGGTGCTGCGAGCTGGGGCCTGGGGCAGCCCTGGGTTCACATCGTACTTGCCAGTGTCCACTGCCGGGAAGGACCGGGAGCGGTAGGTTCCAGGGTGGTCGTAGGCATACAGGTAGGGCTGGGAGCTGGGCAGCGGCTGAGGCTGGAGCCACCCCGGGGTGTGGGAGCCCGGCAGGCGCTGTGGGTAGCCAGCCAGGTGCTCCTGAGTGGATGTGGAGGGCCGCAAGGAAGGCAGCGTGTCACGGAGGTGGTGGCCCATCAGGGTGTTCTGGTTGTTGTAGGGGTACCCACCATTGGAGAGCGGCTCACCATCATACAGCCCCTCCTTCAGCAGCTTCTCAGCCCCATTGCAGCTCGAGGGGCCGTTGGGCAAGGAGGACAGGCTGCCCACCCGGGGTGCCTCCTGGTAGCCGGTTTCACTGGCAGTGGTGGTGCCATCCAAAGAGGAGAGAGTGCCCAGGCTGCCTACGCTGTGCCCGTCCTGGTTGGGCAGCTCATCATCCAAGATATCCGTCTCCCGCTCGGTCACCAGTGCCGCAGCATTCCCATTGACGTGCACCTGAGCTGGCACCACGTGGCGGCCCGGCATGGCGGGCAGGCGTGCCGGCACAGGGCCGGGCACGTGGTTGTGCATGGGCGGCGCACTCTCCAAGCCAAAGCCAACAAGGAGACGATCCAGCTCCTGCTTCTCCTCGGGGCTCAGCACCGCCTGGCCACTGGGTGCCCCAGTCACCCCCGGCTCATCGGTCCGGTCGGTCTTGGTGGAGGCAGTGGAGTTGCCCGAGTCGCTGCTCACTGAGAGTGTGTGCTCAACGTGGTTGGGTGCCGCCGAGAGCGGGAGTCGGGCAGTGTTGACAGCACCAGTGCTGCCGTGGAGGGAGTCTTTCTTCTTCACTTTAGCGTAGAGGCTCCCATCCAGCGGCCCTTGCGTGTGCCCAACCTCTGCAAGGGGAGAAACGAACACGAGACCCCAGATCAATTCCTGGCTCTCTGCACGGAGCTAATGGGTCCCATTAGCTGGTGATTTCGATTTCTTCCGTGTGCCAGAACACTTAACGACCAGCATCGATGTCTCCTCGGCACCCTCCACACTCCCACCGGCGCCACCGTGCAGAGACATCAGAGCCAGATTCTCCCCATCCCCATGCCCCCACAGCCCCCCGATTCACAGGCAAGCACTGCCTGCTCCACTGGGATCCACCAAATATCCCGTGCCCTGCTTCCAGGCATCATTCCTGGCAATTTTCCTTCATGGTTGGAAAGGGCCGGGGCTACCCACACAGTCAGCCATTAATGCTCCACAGAGCTCATCCAGCCCCGAAGGGCCGTGTGGCACCAGAGAGGCAAACAGGGAGGGTGGAGGAGATGCACCACAGGCCGTAGGAGGACGGGTGGAGGCAGTCAAGATGTGGCCTTGTAGCTCTTTGTGTCTCCAGCTGGATGGATGTACTCAGCCCACGGGTGAAGGACAGATGAACCAGAGACCCACCTTCCCTCTCCCTGCCCACTCTCCTCCCAGATGATGCATGGATCAGACAGACATCCTTGACTTTTTCTTCCCTGGCTACAGACAGACTCCCATCCTTTCTGTTCTTTCCCTTCCCTCTCTCAGGCCAGGTCAATCTGCCCCAAAGCTTCCTCACCAGCAGTGCCACTGCCCAACCTTGAACATGCAGCACCTCCTCCCCGGGAAGGTTCTGGCACCATGATTCCAGTCCAGTGCAGGCAGTTGACTCTGCCCCACAGCCCCAAAAGGCTGGGGGGTAGCCAGGGCATGGCAGCATCACCAGTAATCCTGCACTCCAGTTCTGAGCCCCCCAGCTCCCATCACACCCATAAGCACTAACAGCACAACCAGTTGCACCCTTTAAACCTTTCCAAGTGGGGCAGACAGATTTTGGGGATACAGAGGGACCTCAGCCACTAACAGCAGTGGCAATAGGTCCCAAGCTGCATCCCGCCCTGTCAGAGCAAGCGCAGCACCGACTAGGCTGCAGACTCTTGTTTTTCCAGCTCCCTGACGAGGTTTCCTGGAAGGTCCCGCGAGCAGTGTTAAACACTTTCTTTTGGAGGAAAAAATGACTCTTCCCTGGCAGGGGGCCAGGCGGCTGACTCAGGGACGGAAGACGGCCCTAACACGATAGTGTGAAATCAGAGCAGTCCTATCTGCAAGCAAAACACTTCCGAGCCGGGACAGCTTAACCAGTCCCCCACTGCCGCACCCGCACTCCGGCAGCTCCCATAACAACAACCCCCCTCACCATACAGCAGAGGGGGGCAGTAACACCAAGCCCAAGTCCTACCAAGTCAGGACCCTCCCCTTGTCGCTGATTTTCCACTCCTGAATCGCCACTGGCAGTATCCCAAGGAGGCAGCTGAGCCCCCAAAGCCTCCCGTTGGCTTGAAGATGTCTCAGGACCAAGCAGCAAGGTCCTCTCTGGGCACTCAGTATGGGAAAGGGTGAGAATTTCTCCCAGAGACTCAGAGCTTCTTCATCCAGCCAGTAAAGCCAGGAGCCAGTAGCAACTGACTCCACAACCCCTCCCATACTGGGGAAAAGGGGAAGAGAGGGAGGGAAACCCTTTCCATGGAGGGAAAAAGAAAAAAGCAGCATATCCAGGGGCAGTGTCAATCCTGGACAGGCTGAGACATTGCTTGAAGACAGAGGGAAAGGCATAGCCCTCCTGTCTGATGGCAGTGATGGGTGCTGGCTGGTCTCGGGAAATAGGGAAAAAGCCAGGATGGGGGCTGGGATAAAAAGGGCAGAAGAATTGAAAGGAAAAGGGAATAAATAAATATAAATGGAAGCACGTGGTGCCAAGGGAGAAAATAGACAAGAAAGGCTTTAATCACTCTTTGGGCTGGGTACTGGCCCATGGCTGGGAGAAATGTGTCCAAGAGAGGTCGGGATGGGGCATAATGCAGTTCATGGCAGAGACAGAAAGCTCTGAGTGTTACGTCCCATCTTCCCCAGAAACCCTAGCCAGGAGGGGACATAGGGGGGCTGGTGGCCACTCCCCAGGAGCAGTACCAGGGTAGTAAGCAAGGGACAGCCTAGGACAGCTCAGCCATCAGCCAACCCCTCATCCCACAGTTGCTCTGCCCCACACCTGAATGTTCATCCTGTCCTGTCCTCAGCCCCATGTACCTCCTGGGCTCTGATGCCATGAGACAAATCCTGCTATTCACTGCCACTCTAAAGCCTCCTGCACTACCCCTGGGCCACACTATCTCTCATATGACTATCTATTGCTTGTCACCTGAGAAGTTGAATAAAATATAAAAAATAAAATAAAATAAAATAAAATACAAAAATAAAATAAAATAAAATAAAATAAAATAAAATAGGGATAATGGGACAGAATGCCTTAGCCAAACCAGCCACCCTTAAAGCAGCAAGCTCTCAGGACCCCATTTGCAAAGTGTCTGCAGCTCCCAGCAAGGTCAGATTTCACCCCTGAAGGTCGGAGCAGCTCCAGCCTGGCAGACTGTGCCATCCCATCGTGGGCTGGGTTTGCCCTGGGCTCAGCCCCAGACGTAGCTCTGCTCTGGCTCTGTCTGCTCCAGCTGTATGGAGGCAGCTGCAAGAAGCACTGTGCCGAGCCGGGTGCAAGCCCTGCTGCCCGAGGAGAATACTCTGCCCTCTCCCTCGCCAGCACCCTGTGGCTACACCCAGTAAAAAAAACTGGTCCAGGACAAGTGCAACAACACTGAGGGGGGTCAGCTCGCATCCCCAAAATCCCAGGCATCTGCCTCACACACAGTGGGGTGCAGCACGCACATGGTACACCAGCACAAATCCTGTCCACAGCTCTGCACGGGTGCAGAAGATAAGGCTGAGGCATCACTGTGTCTCCGCCTGTCCCGCCCCAGCAGCATCCCACCTGCTGCCTCCACTCCCCACCACCCAGAGCCCAGTGCATCTCTGCGTCCCTGCAGGGAAGACCCTGGGGTCCCGGGACCCTTTGCAGGATCTAGGGTATGAGCTGACTCTCCAAGGGAAGGGTTTAGCCTCCTCATCGCTGGTTTAATCCTGTAACCTGATGGCACAGAGCAATCCCAGCCCCTGAGCCGTGGGTCACCACAGCCATGAGTTCCCCGCCCAGCCCCCCAGACCAAAGAAAAGCAAAGTCAGGACTTACCAAAAGGGACGGGGATGAAAAGATCCCAGGCGAAGGGAAGGAGCAGGCAACAAAATCCCTTTCCTTCACCCCTTCCAGCCCCAGAGCCTTCCAGGGGCACCTGGTGCGGTGGCAGCTCGAATGGCGTCCGCAGCCAGCTCCGTGTGTCCGTCCAGGACAGGAGCCGACGGCCTGGAGCTGGCTTGAGTTGGCGTTTGTCCCTTTGGCTTTGCTTTTCCTCTCGCGGAGGGAGCTACTCCCTTCCCAGCGCCGTGTCCCGCGGGGCCGCGAGAGGGGCACCCGGCCGGCGGCGGGGCGCCGGAAGGGGTGGGATACGGGGAACCCCGGGACACGGGGAGCTGGAGCGGAGGATGGAGGAGCCGAAGGTGGCGGAGATGGGATGGAGGCGAGGAGGTGCGGCTGTGCTCCCCTCCGCCCCGGACTGCACAGGGACCACAGGGAGGAGCGGGAGGGGAAGGGGAGCGGCGCAGGGAGGGCGGCGGGGCCGCCCAAGCTCCGGCCCCAGCCCGAGTTAACCTCAGTGAGGTGCGGAGAGGGTGGGAGCCATGGAGGGAGGACAGCCAGACAGACAGCTTCCAGCTATGAATATTAACTACTTCCTCCACAGGCAGGGCTCCGCCGCGTTAACTGTTTCCTAGGCAGGACAGACAGCTGGACAGCTGGACAGCCTGCCCACCGCGCACTGAGCATCACCCTGCTGCGTGACCCCCTCATCTGAGACACCCAGCCCTGGCTGCCTCCTGTGTGCATGCCTCACACCTGTCCCCAAAGAGCAATGACACATTCATGGTGGGGACGTCCTTCCAAGCCACACATGATGCTGAAACTCAGACGGGTCTGCAAATTCAAATGTCTTGCTGGAGACTTGAGTTTCTCTATCTGAAATAACTACAGAGCTAAAGAGGGGTGGAAGCCAGCCATGGATAAGCCACCAACCCTGCCGACCCATTTTCAGAATCCCCTTGCCTGCTCTGAGAGCACCACAGGTACAGCATGGACATGCCAGCACAGTTTTGGGGATGCACACACGACTCTGCTCCGTGACATGACGTATGGCATAATCCCATCCACCCCAGGGCTGTCTGAGACCAAACTGCTCTACCCCAAGTGAAATCCACGCTGGAATGGTGCTGACAATTTGCTGGTCCAGGTGACAGCAAGCCCACCCCAAGTCCAGGCCCCTGCCTGAACCCGTGCTCAGGACTCCGCTCCTCAATTGATCCAACATACTCGGCAAAACGTGAGGCTCCCTCCACTCTAATCCCCCAAACCGCGCGTTTCCCACACCCCCATGGATGACGACAGGGGATGAGAGCAGTGTTTCCAGCCGGCCCCCTGACTCACAGCCCTGCTTGCTCCCAGATAATACCACGTGCCAAGCCAGCGTTCTTCCAAAACCTCCAAAGTTTGCTTGCTTCTCTGCCTTACTTTTTGTCCCAGCTGTGTCGGCTGCAGGAGAGCAGAGACAGAGCTCCACGCTCCAGCCTCAGCCCTAAGCACAGGAACTGATACAAGTTTTGACTTCAAGGACAGTTTAAAGGGGGAAGAGAAGGAGCTTCCACCAGCTGGTCTCCTTCTCCTTGCATCCCAGCCCTTCCTGGTTCCCGGTCCCAGTGGGAACAAACCCCAGCACCATTCCACATGACAACCCCAAATACCAGGTCAGAGGACAGATCCTGCCCTGGGAATAGCCACACTCCAGCTGAAATGTCTCACCCGGCCCATAGATGCTCCAGCATTTCACCTATGGGGAATAACCAGAAGCAAAGGGGACACTCCCTGTGAATTCCCATCCAGCCCACAGAGATCCCCACTGCCCTCCAAAATGCCCACCTCAGCTTGCCCTTACCTTGCAGCAGATGGAGCAGAGAGCAGCAGAGAGGAGCAGAATAAGGAAGGGGAAGTGGATTCCTTCAGCTTTAGTCAGCTGGTGAAGGCAAGAGGAGAGCCAGCAGCCCCCCTCCCCACTGAGCCTGGCCTAAGGACCAATCCAGCCACGAGGGGAGAGCAGCAGCCCGCTGGCAGCTCCAGCAATGGATTTTACAGCTCTGTCCTGGCCCATTTGGCTCTTCACCTCTGCACAGCCTGGCCTGCCCCCCTGGGCAGCCTCATTCCCTCCCAGTAAGTGGGACAGGATTTGACTCCACTAGGAAAGGTGTATCCCATGAGATGCCAACCTTCCTGTGCGATAAACAGATGACAGCAACCCCTTCAAGGGGCTTTCTCCTTCATGGAAAAGTGCAGGATCAGCATTCAGCTCCATTTGTGGAGTTCCAGGATCCTCTGACCTTTGCCACATGCTGTTCAGGCTCTGCTGTGACCTCCCCTCACTGTAAGGGTGGGATGCTCATCCCAGTCCCCACCCCTGCCAGCCCTGCCCTGTGAGTGCAGATGAGCTGCAGGGGAGCCCTATGCCAGAACCATGACTCAGGTGGGGATTTAGCAGCTCTCTCACAGATGTTGCATTTGGCCAGGCCCCAGCCACTCTCTTCCAGGCCCAGTAAAAAGATGGGGCAGGCAGGGCCCATGGTGGGTCCAAGGACCAGTGGTTACATGGAGCTGCTTGGCTGGGGACACATGTCTGGCCTTTTCACATTTTCTCACTCCACCCCAGGATGGCCAAGCTTGGGGTCTCCCCACAAGAGTCACACATCCAGACCTTGAGGACAACCCTCCACTGCCTCCATGCCAGCCCCAGCACCCTGTTCTCCATCAGCAGTGGTTTTCTCAGCAAAACCAAACCAGACCATCAATGATCTCCCATCCAGAGTTACCCACCAGCATCTCTAGTACCCCAAAAATTTATCTGCAGTGATCGTCCAATCAGCTGCAAATCCAGCAATGCCACATCCAGCTTCCAGCCTCCTCCTGCCTCCCTGGAGCCAGCATGGCACCCTAATGACAGCTACCACAGTGCTGGCAACAGCAAAAACAGCCAGAAGAAAAAGCATACCATCACCTCCCTTCGGCCTTCAAACACCCTCAGCCGACCAATGGCCACGGGGACTGCAGCAGGAACCTGCCTTGCAGCCACCCGTGACCCCAAAGCCCCTTCGAGGAGGAGGAAGGAGGGCAGGCAGAACCACCTGCCTTCCCCATGTGTGCAGACATGGATGAGGGACAGGGCAAGCTGTGGGGGCATCCCAGCATAGCCCACTCTCCCTAAGGACCATGGGGCAGCCCAAACACAGTAAGCAGCAGAGACCCTGCCTGAGTAAAGCGGGAGGGCGAGTTCGCTGATGGGGCCAGCCTGTCCCATGGAAGTGGCTCACAGAGAGCCTGTTGAATCCAGCTGTGTCCTCTCAGCCAGAGAGCAAGATGTGAGGGTACAGATCCCCCTCTCACGCCCCCTGCTCTGGAAGAGCTTAGCCAACCGATGACCCCACTGCAAATGAGTCTCCCTTTCTCCAAGTCCCCACAGATAAGCACAGCAGAGGCAAGGGGAACACCAGGACAGGCACCATCCCCAGCCACCCGCCTGCCTCTCCAGCTCTGGGGTCCCACAGGACCATCCCACCCTGCCAGGCACCCCCCAGCCCTTATGGGTGCTCCATGCTGAGACAAAGCTGCTGGAGAAAGGGCATCCACCTCCACCAAGAGCGGCTGTGGGCAGCAGAGACGCGGCATGGGGGAACCCACCGTTTGGCAGGCGATCCCGATCCCGTTGGCCCAGGCTGCAGCGACCGTCTGTGGGGAGCCTTCGCCGAGTGGCAGGGACAAGGAGCAGCGGCTGATCCCAGCCCAGCGTGGGTCCCGGTGCCAACCTCACCCCCCTCCGCCCCCGGACGCCGCTTGCTCACGCCTGGTGGTGCCAAAAATGTGGCGTGCAATTCCCTGACCAAATAAGGCAAGAACGACCATAAACAGGGACCCCCCCCTGCACAGCCGGACACCAGAGTCCCCATCCTGGTTTGGGACGGGTTGGAAAAGAGGAAAAGTGACAACAGAGAGGAAAGAAGATGGGAGCCCCTCGAGCCCTCACTGACTCCCACCACTAACTGCTCAAAGTGCCCGATGGGACAGCTGGGCAAAGACCCCTTATGGATGGGCTTCTTGCAGCTGCTTGTGCTGGGTCAGAGGGCAGCCTCCTGCCTGCAGCTTCACCCTTCCACAGTCCCGGCTCATCTCCAAACTGGGGCAGTGTTTACAAATTCAAGGCACCTTCATTCCCTATTGCCACCCTCCCAGCACGGAGGACAGCCCAGTTGGTGCATGGAGGCACCTCCACAGCCCTGACACCTGCTAAGACCCCCAAAGGGGAATGGAGAGGAGGCCTGGGGTACTTCTGCAGCCCCAATATTCACCACGACTCCCGTGAGAGGACAGAGATGAGTCCTGTGAGGGGCTGGGGGTGCAGAAACTTTGGCCCAGGGTCCAGAGGGAAACACATGCGATGAGGCACTCAGGGCTCTGCAGGCAGGAGGGGGGCTGCCAGGCAGTCTTGCCAGCTTGAGGCTGGACCCACAGCTCCCCAGCTCCTACCACATAGCTGAGCCTGCACATCACGAGTTGCCTGTTTACTGCCCTGTGCCAAGGCGAGTGCCCGTGCCAGCTCCACAGAGCCGCCCCAGGTCCAGTTCCATGTGACCACCATAGCAGAGACGCTCTGCCCGCCCCAGGCACCCAGAGCCTCCACCCTCCTCTGCAAGCACGGCCATCCACAGCTCCCACTCGAAGCAGCCCGTGACCTTCAGGGACATCAGGGACTGCAGCTGTCCCTGCTCCAGGGACTCCTCTCCAGATCTGGCCAGTAAAGTCCAGGCATCTGCTTGGCCACGGGTGGCCCTGCCTCCAGGACAGGGGCCCACCACCTTTCGACATACAAGTCCTGGCGTTCCTGCCAAGTGGGTGACAGCAGTCAACTCGCTCCAACAAAATGGGTGCTCAAGGGGCTTTCCCCAGCTCTGAGAGATGCAGCTGACCCTCTATGGCCAGTAAGACCATGGAGGGGATAACTAAGGCACAGCCTACATCCTACATGCATGTGGCATGGGGAAGTAGCTGAGATACCTAATGGTCCTGCAGACATAGGGTTTGGATTTCCAAAAGCTCTGGGTCATAAACTAGGGCTGGACTCTGCTTGTGCAAACAGGACTTTGACAGCAAAGTGCTGAAAAGAAGAGCCTAAGCTCCCTGGCACTGTGGCAGAAGGCAAAGTCCACAAGACCTTCCTCTCCCATCCCACACTGCTCCCACCAGCAGCCACCTGTCCCCAGCTCTGCTGCCCACCAGCAGCCCCTTTCCTGGGGAAGGGGGTACTTCCATGTGGACACTTTGGCCAGTGACCACCTTGTGAGCCCTAACCTTTCTCCAGATGCTTGCTGGGGAGGGGCGGCTCAGCCCAGGCCCCCTCTGCACTGCCCTCGCGCTGGATGTTGAAGTTCTCGTAGGAGTCCCACCGGATGAGTGGGTCAGACGTGTTGTAGTCCACAGAAACGCTGGGCCCGTTCTCCAGGTGCTCCATGCCTGGAAAGAGGCAGGATGGTCAGGTAGGATGACAATGGAACCAGCAAGGGTAGGATGGGAGAGTAGGTGGAGCAAAGTGCATGCAAGGAAAGAATAGCAGGAGCCATAGGGCAAGGCAGGAGACTCCTGTAGGAAGGGCAGCATCAAGAGATGGATGAGCACAGGATGTACATTGAGACTCACAAACAAGGTGTACAACACTGCCTGGGGCTTTTGGAGTTGCCTAGAGACCAGCACACAGACTAACAGTGAGTGTGCATGGGTCTGGACTTTCTGAGCAAGGGAGTCCTTCATTGCCAAACATTCCTTCCATCTCTCCTGGGCCAGCAAGGGCTTTGGAGAGCAGCCTCCTGGGGAAGAGAGCGAGAGAGATAGGGCATCCATGGGTGCTCCTAGATCAGCCTTACTGCCTGGATGTGTCATCCCACCCTGGTGACAAAGGGACTGCTATGGGGCAGGTGGAGGTCACAAGGGAGGGAGCACGAGATACAGCTGAGGAGAGAGAAAGGAGACAGCATCCAGCTCCAAACCCCCATGGCACTGAGCCAGCCATACCTTGGATCTTCTCAGGGCCGTAGGAGAACACAAACTCCACCTTCCCATACTCGGGGAAGCGGTCATCTGGCAAGGAGAGAGCAGAATAAATAAATAAATAAATCCATTCATACCTCCAGTAGTAGCCAGTCACCCCAAACACACCTACAGGCCAGCTTAAGGCTGGGAGCTGCTAGGGGATATCTCTGCATGGGGCAGTGCATCTTAGCCCCCAAAACAACCCTGAGGCAGCCTGTCTGCATCAGTAATGGTTTTGGCAACAAAAGGATGATGGTGCCACCACTTCCCAAGCAGCACCACACCCTGCAGATGGAGCAGGGGTGCCCTGTTTCAGCGGGGGTGGATCTGGGATGAGTGCCCAGATGTCCCCATGATGACACCAGAGTTACAGGGGCAGGAGGATGAGGGAGTTTGGAGCAAGGAAGCACCAGGGCAGTTACCTCTGAAGGCCTCATCCAGGTCCTCCTTGCCAAAGACAACGTCAAGATCATGCACAGCACACGTGTGGAACTGCACACGGAAAATCACATCTCGGGTAGGGCTGCGAAACTTCTTGTGATAGCACTTCAGCTGCAGAGGGGAACAGGGTTTGGCCATCAGGACAAGCCCCCAGACCCAGGCAAGGGGAAATCTGGGGGTACCGAGGCAAGGCAACCACCCAACCCCTGGCTGCTTCCTGCACCAGGAGCTGAGCTGAGGATCCTTACCAAGATATCGCCCTTGAGCAGCAAGCCAGGCTCAATGGTGATGCAGATGCCTGTCTGGCTGTCTCCTTGCACGTTGCTGCAGAGAGGAATGGTAGGGGAATGTGAGCTGCAGTGCAGAGCCCCCCAAGAACTCCTAGCACCACCTCAACCAGCCCTTCCACCCAAAACCAGCCAGGAAAAAGCACAGAGCTGGCCCTCCCTGTGACTGAGAGGGGTCCCATCCCCCACCCACTGCCGGTGAAAGGACAGGAAGGGGAAACTGAGGCACAGCTCAGCAAGGGTGCAAAAACTGCTGGGTGGGAGGGTTTGCCCACGTTCCAAGTGCTGAGGCTGGGCTATCAGCCACCCACCCGGCTCCCACGGCTCAAGTGGGGCTTAGGACACAGAGGGAGAAATCTCAGGGAAGGCTCTTCTCCCTGCCTCAGTTTCCCTGTGGGAAGCCCTCCCCTCCCAGAGCACAGCCGACGGGCTGCCGACGGGCGCTGGCGTCAGCAGCCAGGGACAAGGGAAGAAAGGAGTTAGATTTCACAGGCAAGATAAACCTGGAGTTTATTACAGGCATCCCATAAACAGTCTATTAAAAGCTGAAAAGCAAGGCTGGGATGGAAGTAAATCTCAGCTAATGGGAACCCACGGCTGCATGAAAGTGAGATCCTGGTCCTGGGGGTTGAGAGGGGAATACCCTGGAGGTGAGGTGCTCTGGTCCCTCCAGGGAGACCATGAGCCAAGGGTCCCACCCAGACTGGGATGTGGCACTTGCAGAGTGTCTGGGAGGCTGGAGAAATCAGCTCCTGCTTTGCCTTCACCAGTGCCTGCTCCCAGGATCAGCATCAGAAAAAAATTATGGGGAAATTAAAACAGGGGAAAAATCTTTTTTTTGGAGAAAGAAAGAGGATATTAGCTCAGCTGCTCAGAGCATGGTGCTAATTACACCAAGGTTGTGGGTTCAATCCCCGTAGGGGCCATTTACTGAGGAGTTGGACTCAATGATCCTTGTGGGTCCCTTCCAACTAAGAGTATTCTGTGATCTGTGAGGAGTAATCCAGGCAGGAGGAGCAGTTCTTTGGGCAGGGAGAGAAGAAATGCTTTTACGTCCAGGGAGATGTCCCCATCCCTGTCCCCACTCCCTCCAGGGACACCCAGCCCCAGGCTCCACGCAGCCCCAGGCTCCCTCTGCTGATACGCGGAGTCACTACAGCCCTCTCAGCAGAAGGGTCCAGTATGGCCCAGCATGGCCCACCGTGGTCAGTTACCACCTCCAAAAAATAAAGGAAGCCCCTTTTTTTCAGTTCCCTGGACCCCAAACAAACTAAGTACAGAGCACAAGACCACAGAGGACTTGTCCTTGACCCTCTCCATCTTCCCCCGCTTGCCATGCCCCCCATGCTGGGCAGGAGGAAAGCCCCGTGGCGAGGAGATAGTTACTAGATCCCCGAGGTGTAGACGGGCTGCATGGCCTGGTAGATTTTCAGGAAGGGCCGACAACCTGGAAGACATCAAGGCAGGGAGAAAAGGCACACTGCTGTTAGCCGGCTGGGCGGAGGGGCCAGGGCAGGGATTAGTCACGGGGGAGAAATCCAAACAGGGAGGGAGCCAAGGCAAACAGCCGCTCCCCGCCCCAGCCAGCCCGCACCGATCAAGGGCAACATCTGCAACGGGCAGAAAGGATGCTGTGGATGAGCTGAGAAAGGGCACAGCCCTCACAGTTTGGGTCCTGTAGGACCTAGGGTTGTCCTAGGGCTGGGGATAGAGATGGGATAATGACCTGGGTGAGTTACCAGCACCAGGCATGGTACTGCATCCCAAACCCCAATCCCAGTCTGGTGCCATCCTTCCAAAAGCCGTCAGAAAAGGTGATGTGTCACCCCACAGCTCAGGATAGTGCCCAGCAATGGGAGGGCATCCCCTTAGGGCATCTTTGCCAGAAAAGGGTAGCAGCCTGCTCATACGACTGAACAGTCTCTGAGAGGGAAAGGGAAATTCAAATTGTCAAGGAAAGGGCGGAAAATATCGCACAAGGAGGATAAGCCTGGCCGGGCAGTGTGGGGTGGTGGTGTGGGAGGAACCAGGCTGGGGAAGCAGCTGGGGGCACCTACCGCCTTTCGACTCAAAGTTGGGGATGCCGTGCATGATGACGTGGTGGAGGAAGAGGGGCTTGTTGTTCATCTTGATGGTGCCAGACAGGAGCCCACTGAAGTAATGGATGTACCTGGAGGGCAGACAGGCAGCTCAGGGGCAGAACCCACAGAGGAACATCCACCTTGGACCCCTGCACCCAACCACCCTATGGGGAAACAAGCCAGCCTGCAAAGGCATGCCAGGACCCACCTCTTCTGGGATGGCTGTCCCACCGGCACCACCTTGTCCTCGTAGAAGCGCTTCATGGCAAACCTGTCCAGAGCTTGGTCAGCACTGCGGGGATAAAAGAGCAGATGAGGTTGAAGGCAAGTATTGGCACCAGCACCCCAGCACCCCTGGGATGGAGGTCACCAGGGGGCCCCAGGGCCACCCCAGGACCTCACGTCTCTCTCACCTGGCTGAGATATTGCTGTAGTGCATGTAGGCAGCCACTACGACCCCCAGCCGGCCACGGTTCCCCTGCAGGCACACAGCAGAAGGGGTGTCACGGGGGCAGCATGTGGGATGGGCACAGCCACCCCACAAAGAGGCACATGCTGATCCCTACATGCACACACGCCAGCCCACGGATGCCCCAACCCGTATCAGACACACACCAGCTTACACATATGTGCTGACACCTACCCACACCCCAAGCCACAAACCACTACATTCCCTGCATCTCTCAGCCTCTGAGGCTGCTTAGCCCCATCCCTGCAGCCCCAGAGACCCCCAGTGCCCCCATCACTGTGCCCCAGTGACGGGTCCTGCCCACCTTGTTGTGCAGCACCACCACATTGTGTGTGGCCGCGTTGAGCCACGTGTCCATGGCTTTGCAAATGCTGCAGATCTTCTCCAGCGCAGGGGTGTGCATGTCAGGCCACCCAAAATCCAGCACCTGAATGGGGGGAACAGCCTGGGGTCACATCCAGATGCACTCCCATGCAGAGTCCACAGCCTGCAAAGTGCAGAGTGCAAAGCCCAGGGCACGTACCACGGTGGGCATTACTGTGTTGCTCTGACGTGCACCTCCCAACCCCAACCCTGCCCAGATCCCCGGGCCCAGGGTGGCCACCATGGTCCCAGATCTCAAGCCCCTCACCCCAGGTTACTTGGGTGCAGATGCCCTCAGCATCTGAGGGCTCCCCCATTGTCACAGGGATGAGGACAATGCCTTAGAGAGGTGTCCAGGAAATTCCAAACAGCCAGTTTTGGGCTGAGGATGGGGGGGCTGGGAGGGCAGTGGGAGACAGGCTGAGATACCACAAACACAGTGTGAAGTCTCAGTGCTTTTCTCAGGGTTTTTCCCAGCTGGGTAGAATAGAAAAGGTGATGTGCCTCCCGCAGACATCTTGTAGCAGGGAGCTGGTCCTGCAGACAGGCCTGCCCTGAGGCCCCCGAGACCCCCGCTGCTTCTCACAGCTGTGACCCACCTTGGGGTGAAGTTTGTTGATATCACGTCTCCGCTCAGAGAGGTTGAAAAGCTTTAGGAAAGACAAAAAACAGAGTGAGAGGACATCTTCCTCCCTTGCTGCCACCTCACCTCTTCCTCACCCCAAAGCCTTCCCAAATCCTGCTCTGACGGCTTCCCTGGACACATTACCCTGAGTAACACCTTGCCACAGGGCAATACAATGACCAAATCCTCCCAGGGGATCTGAAAGGGACTGGTGATCTTCAATGAAGAAAAAATCTATCCACCATAGTGCAAAGACCCTCCCTCAACGGAGCCCAGACAGACACAAGAGTGCGGTATCCATCCCCTGCAAGCACGCATCCCCAGCAGCTGAGCGCCCCAGCCCCTTCCCCAGCCTGACAAGGACCTGGCTGTGCCCCTCACCACATAGTTGTTCCCGTGCTTGGACTTGAGCATGTGGGCCACTTCACGGAGGTTGCTGGAGTAACTCTGCTCCTCGGCCGTGCTGGGATAGGAGACGGCGATGATCCGCTCCGTGATGTACACCAGGTCCAGCTCGCAGCTGCTCTCCATGGCTGCAGTCAGGCTCATGCTCCTGGGCAAGGGAGGGAACCACTGTCAAGACACGGCATGGGGACCCTTCCCCACCCTGCAAGACAGGCTGGGACACATGGGGACACAGCTGCCTGCAGCCTTTCCCTTGCTCCCAGTCCTCTTGGGGTGTCTTGGGGACCCAGGTTGGGGGTGGTGGGTCATAACCCCTGTGCCTTCTCCATTGGGAGCATCTCCCAGGTGTAGCACTTCTGGAGAAGCAGGTGTTGGTGGGAGGGAGCTTCAGGCAGAGCAGAGATGGTCATCAGAAGGGGAAACTGAGGCAGCTACCTGGATGTTTTGCAGCGTGACTGCCCGCTCCTGGGGGATTTTGTGGCATCCTAAAGAACCGGAGAGGAAAAGCAAGTTACTGCCATGACCCAGCCACAGCCAGCATAGGGGTCCTGCTAGACCTGGGTGTGATTGTGCTGCCAAAGCATCCCACCCCCACCACAACACCACATTGCACTGAGCATCTTAACATCCCCAAAATATCGCTGTCTCCAAATCCCACCAAGCATCCCAGCAGCACAAGCAGCTTGACACTGATCCCACAGGCAAAACCCAACTCTCACAACCCCAGTGCAGCTGGGACCAGCTGTCATGGGCACAGTGGGGCCCATGCCTTGCCAGAGGGTCCCAGAGGACCTTCTGGGAGGATGCTGAGCAGCTAGACACAGTCTCAGGATGTCCCAAGTCCCTCTTGTCTCCATGAGGCTGCGGGCACACACCTGGTGGGACAGAGCTGCTTTGGCCCTGCTCAGAGCAGGGGCAGGTTCACTGCCCAAGCAGCATCGAGGAGCCAGCCAGGCATGACAGTTTGCTTTGGCCCCAGCTCCACTGAGCCAAATGCCTGGAGGAAATGTTTGAGCTCTTGGAGCAGGAAACTTCTATTTATGCATGTTCTCCGGCCTCGAAAATTTCATCTGCAGCCGGCTTGCTCTGTGACTTTGTGACCTCAGCCAAAAAACAAAGCAGGGTTTCCAAAAAAAACCGCTGAGGAAAAACACACTTGCACCTCATTAATTTTAGTATCTCCAGCTAATAAGCAGAAGTCATTTAAAGACTCATCTCACACAGGAAACATGCCTGGAAGGATCAGAAATAAGAGATGCATCCTGCAGCTGATTCCTGGGATGCCCCATTGGTCCCCAGAGCTGCAGGACTGCTGCCACTCTCCTCAGGGCTGCAGCATCCCACAACCAGCACACCCCCAAGGCAATGGGAGGAGGTGGGAGAGAGTTTTCCCTGACATCCTCTTCTTGCCACCTTCTGCCCACCCAGCACAGTCCCAGGGCTGCTCCCATGGACAGCCGGCGTCACCCTCCACCAGCCTTGCATGCCCCTTTCAAGGTCAGGTTGCCCTGGAGAGCAGAGCCATGCTCAGCAGCCCTGGGGCCTGAGGACAATGTCTCCCCTCCCAGCCAAAGCCACTCTAGAAGGTAGCAGCTTCACCTCAGTGCCCAGAGTAGTGACAATTCCCCCTCAGTAACTGGATAGTAGTGACAATTCCCCCTCCAGTTTTTCCTCACAGTGTCCCAAATTGCCTGCTCACCCCAGAAACTCCTCAGCATTGCTGAGGGCAAATAAGGAGTTAAAATGCAACAAAAAGAGAGGTAAAACGTCTCCTCAGAGAGCCAGGGTGCGTGGAACAAGCCTGAACCTGAATGTAGGCTCGTCCCTGCATCACCCACCAGTGATCAGGATGGGATCCCCACTGTGGCTTCTGCAGTGCCCAAACGTTTGTAATGGAGATCTTTGGGGTCTCATACCCACACCCACAGGCCAGGGGAGCCCCACCAGCCCATGTCACCCCATCCAGCTGCAGCAGCCTCCCAAAACCACAGCCTTTCCCAAGAGAGCTGACATGGGAAACCAGGACTGACCCCCAGCTCCTTCATGGGTAAACTGGGACACAGGAGGGCAAGCAAGCTGAGGACACCAGAGTCCCTCTCCCTCCCCATACCTGGATAGCAGTGAGCCCCTTGCTAATCCATTTCCACGCCATGGCGGGTCCATTCCTGGCACCCTCCAGACCTGGGGGAGCGGGTGCCCACAGCCAGGGCCCTCCAGTGTCTCCCGCCCTGATGAGAGCCCTTGAGCTCTGCCCGCTCCCCGGGCTCTGCCCTGCTCCCCCCGTCCCAACCACAGCCGCGCTGCGCCTCTGCCGCCGGCCCCTGCACGAGGAAGAGTCAGCCTGAGATCAGCTGATAGGGGCAAGCGCTCCTGTTATTAAACACTCCTGCCCGCCGCTGGGTCGGGAGACCTTGCAAACGTCCCCTACGGAGAGAGACTCCAGCCAAGCCAGTATAACCCAGTCCAGCCCAGCACAGAACAGGCTGGTCCCAGTCACTTTGGGTTGAAGATCCCTCAGCCAACCCCATCGAGAATATGCCTTCCAGTCCCAAGCTAGCTTGGCATGTCCCCAAAACGTGCCGGTCCCTTCTGCTTGGCAAGGGTGATGAAAGGCATGAGAAAGGCTTCAGAAATACCAGGAGACTTCCCTGAAAGACAGCAAAGCCAGCAAAGGAGGTTTCTGACTGGATTCTTCTAGCTGGGGATGCTCTTTATCAGGGTTGGAAACATCTGGACAACCAAAGGGATGAGGCAACGCCAGATCTCAGGTGAGGAAGGCTTTCATCCTCTTCCTCATGAGAACTATCTTGCCTCCATCCCTCGGGTCCCAGCCCCAGCACGCAGGGAGGCTGGCAAGCTGGCTGAGGGCAGGGGGGAAGCTGTCCACGTTGACTTTGGCAGCACATTTGTCTACCCTGTTTTAGTAATTTCATGTCCACAGATTAAATAACAGATCCCCAGCTCCAGTACAGGAAAGCCAGCTTTGCAGCAAAAGCCTTGGCCCCCAGTATGCTGGGCTCCACCACCACCTCTGCCACCAACCCTCAGCATCTCACTTGGCCTTTGGCACAGCCATCATCATCTCCTTGGCTGGCAGGGAGAGAGGACTTCAGGGTTCCAGGTATGTTGGGAAATTACAGAAGCATTCCAGGCTGAGGGATTTTGGCTGCAAGGGGTGCTTGCAGCAATGGGACAGGTACACGTGACCCCTCAGGAGGTCTTGAGGCAGAGATCAGCCTCTGTGACTGGTTGCACTTACCAGGACTTCTACCTGCTTGGTGATGCTCTCCTCTGGGGATGGCTACAGGCAGGAGCAAGGAGAGGGTGAGAAAAAGGCAAGCGAGAAAGGAGAGATTGAGAGAGAGACACATACACAGCAGAGCCAGGGTCAAAAGTTCCCCCTGGCTATTTCTGGCGCTTCCTAGGAAATGCACCACGGTCCTGTTTCCTTCCCTGCCTGCCAACATGTCAGCTCTTCCTGAAGGTCGGGAATCCCCCAAAACCCAAGTACAGAGCTGGAATACTCAGGTACCAAGGATGCTGCCATCCTGCCTCTCAGCCACCACCACTGCCACTGGGCCACTGTTCCCAATGGGAAGCACTTGGCTGAACCCTGAGCCCGCTCTCTGATGGGCACCTGGTGCCCCCCTACATCCCTGGGATTCCAGATGGATCCTCCATGATCAGAGCCTACAGCTAGGAAGTAAAAAACAGGGGAAGCCCAGTGCAGTCCCACACCCAGCCTGGCCACTGGCCACCAGCAGGACCAGCTCCCCAAGATAAGCCTGATCCCACAGGGCCAGTGAAGGACCCCAGTGGGAGCAGAGCCAGTGTCTGAGATGCTCAAAATAAAGAAAATTTGGCAACATGCCACTGGAGAGAGCTCTGAAAAGAGGCTGGGGACAGGAATTAACTTCCTGGGATGAGGGAAAATACAAATACATGGACCCCAAATATATGAAGCAGGAGACAGATACCTCTGTCTGGGAATGGTGGTTGTGGTGCCTGGGGGTGGCACAGCAAAAGGACCCAACTGGGTGGGTCCCCAGAAGGGAGTCTTGGGACCAGGAGAATGGAGGTCACCCCCAAAACCAGGCTGCTCCACTCTTGGCAGCAGGGCCAGAGCAGACATTTCCATTCACGAGACAGAGCAAACCCCTTTCGATTTCCTCCCAAAGCCACAGTAACGGTCCCAGCTCAAAGCCAACATATTTTTGCTGTCGATAAGTGCCCAAGGAGGTTGGCAGGGACAGGGGGTGCAGGCAGAGATTAAACCCAGGGCAGATAACCACCGGGGGCCCCAGGGCAGGCAGCATGCTCCACTCCTACCCCATGCCCTCGCTCACTTGGGCTCTTGCACTGCCCTCACGAGCTCGCAGGTGGTTATCCCCCTTAAACTCACTTTCCAGGTGAGACCCCTGCCCAGCTATGGGGTGCCCAGCCCAGGGCCCCATGCGAGGCATGGATACTGCGGCACTGCCAGGCTGCTGAGCCCCAGCTGAAACCCTGCCAGGGCCTCCTCTCCCCGGCGCCTGCCCCAGCAAGCCTTGGCACACGTCTGGAGCGAAAAGGAAGGGCTGCCACACTGGCCCCAGGCTATGCCAGTCTCTCCATTGCCCGTGCCTGCTCTGCCTGCTGCCATGGGCATGGCCAGGCTGGGGACGGGGCAGGAGAGCTGCTCTCTGGCAAGATGCTGCCTGGTAGGCACCATCGTGTTATGCTTCCCAAACCTCTTGCTGGGCATAGCCCAGCTCCAGGTGACATCCCAGTGCTCTGTTACCCCCAGAGCTCAGTCACGGCCTGGAGAAGTGTGACAAAGGGCTGTGGCTGTCTGCCCAGCACCCCCACACCTGCCCTCCCCAGGACAGGGTGAATGGAGATGATGCATCCAGCTGTTCTCCTGGTGTCCAGAGAGGACAGGGTGGGAACAGCCATGCGACACCCTGGCCCCAGCAGATCATTAAAGATCCCCAGGAGAGACAATAGTAAAGGGTGACAATAACAAGAGCTACAAATGCATGGCCTTGGGCGCCCCGAGCCAAAGGCACATCTGGTACAGGCATCTCCGGGTGTGCAAGAAACCGCCCCAGATCTGGTCAGAAAGGGAAGGCCCTCTGCGCCAGGGGACCCCAGAGCCCTGGATGGTCACGTCCTATCTGCCTGTCCCTCTATGCAACACTGCAAGCCCCTTTTCCCTGAAAGCTCCAGCTCCAGGAGTCCCATGATGGCTGGGCTGCTCCAACTTGTGCTGCTCAGCTGTGGGATGCCCTTCAGCCAGCAATGGTGGGGGGCACAGCACCAAAACAGGGGTGCCCTTACCCCCAGCTCAGGACCCCTGTGGTTTAGACGGTGGAAGACTCACATCCTGAAGCCCCAATACAGAGAAAGCCCCCTATCCAGAGCAGGATGCTTTAGCATCCCCAGAGCCCTGGGGATGTCTGTCACCCATGACTCACAGGGGAAGTGTCACTTACCAGCTCATAGTTGACAGTGGGGGAGCAGGGGGTCACAGCCTGCAAGGAAGCAGAAGAGAGCCAGGATTAGTCCCTGAAGACCCCTGTCCAACATACGGCATGGGAAGAGGCTGGAATGCAGCATTCGCCCCCCACCCACTCCACAGGGAAAACAGCACCCACCCAAGCAAGTGACAGGGGCACTGCTGCCACCCCAGGCAGAAGCATAGGCAGCATTCCAAGGCCAAGGCTGGCTTCCTGGGAATGGGAGCAGGCTCAGGGCCATGGCAGCTGTGCCATTCGTCCTTGGCCAGGGAGCCAGGACAGCCCCAGCCCGGGTGGGCACAGCGCGGCACGGCGCAGGGCAGACGCCTGATGCCGAGAGCAGCTCCTGGAACAAACCCCAGCCCAGCCTCGTGAGATCCTGCAGGCCGCCAGCTGAACAGCCCGGCTATTGTTACCTTAATTACCAGCGGCAATTACTGACAATTAACCTTGGGTTTTGCGTGCACCCCAGTCCGTCGGGAAGCAGCAGCATGCCAGGGTGGGAGAGGCAGTGCCTCGTCAGTGCTGGGGCAGCGGGCACAGGCACTCCAGCTCTGTGTTGGCCCAGAGATGCCAACAGCAGTTGGAGGGTGTGATCCGGGGCACTTTGTCCTCTACAACCCCCACCAAGAGCAGTGACCCTCGGTCAGCCATCCCCTGCCCCATCCCAGCATGGAGCCAAGATGGCAAACATCACTCAGGGGCTGGTCCTCTACCATGGCAGCACGGGCACCTACTGCACCCCACCCTGCCTCTCCTGCCCCGGGCCAGAGAAAGAAGGATTTGCCCCAAGTACCCCACTTGGAGCACCCATATCCCATCCCATCCTGGTCCCCAGAGGGTGATGCCCAGAGCCTGCTCCCCTCCCCGGCTGCCAGCCTGTTCCCACCCCATCTCGCTGTTTTCTTCAAGGGTTCCTCCTCCTCCCGCTCCCTTCCCCTGCGCATTATTATTATGATTTTATTCTAATGCAGAAACGCTTCCATAAAAGGCCCCTTTCCCTGCCCCGCGGCGCTGGCCCCGCGCCAGCCTCCCTGGAATGTTCTCCGGCAGCGAGCCGCTGCTGCGGACGGAGCCGATGAGGGCTGTGCCGTACCCTGCACCGTGCCCCGCACACTGCCGTGCTCTTCCCCTGGGGATGCTCAACAAGCGCCCCTGACCCCGCCCAGCCCCAGCTACAGCGCCAGAGATGGGGGGAGATGCGCAGCTCCCCCACCACGGGACACAGTGGTCCCATGGCCAGGTACGGTCCGTGCTCAGCCCTCCTCTGCTGTCGGCATGAGGAAGTTTGTAGGCTACAAATACACCTCTGGCCGGAAAGGGGAAAAAACTGGGGTGCCTGTGGTTATATTTCCCTGCCTTTGAGGATTCTCTGATGTCTAATATGCGCTTGTGCTCACCAGACACCACTCTTCCCATCCGCAAGAGACGGCGACCCAGGCTGTATGGCACGCTCACATCCCAGAAAGGCAGTTTTACGAGGACTGCAGGAACGTAAAGCTGTTTCCAGCTTTCATCCCTCTCTCAAGTTTGGCTCAAACATGCCCCCAGTTCACGGAGAAGAAGGAAGATCCTGCCCCAAACAATGGACCCCTCCCTAGAGCAGTCCAGTTCCTGACCTAGAGCTGCACGAGCACCCCTCCTGCCCCACGGGACCAGTGAGAGAATCACTCCATACAGGACTGCAGCGATCCCCAGAACAGCCAGAATCTCTGTCCTCAGGGATCCCTGCACCCCTCGGTGCAGGGAGAGGTGGGACAGGCAGGGGGACCCGCACACCCCTGGCCCAGGCTTCGCTTTGCCGTGGCAGACACAGCGGCCTTTCTTCTCCCCCTCACCGGTGTTTGCATTCCTGCCGGCTGGCCCCCGCCGCCGACCCCGCCGCCCAGCAGCCCTGCCCAGGAATGCGAGGAACGAGGTGCAGCAGAGCTGCCGCNGCCCCATCCCTCCCAGCAGCCACATCCCACAAGCTGCTGCCTTGAGACCCGAGCTTTGCCTAGCAGAAAAATCAGTTTCCCAGCAAACGAGGCCCCGTGGCCACGGGTGATAGGACTCTCTGATGTCTCATAAAGGGTTGGGCACACCCTGCAGCCTTCCGCTGGAAAGCGATGATGGGCTCCCTCGCTCATCACCAGCTGTCACTATACCTAGAGAAACTTGATATCCTTGACATGTCCAAGCCCAGAAATAAACACCTGGCTGGCAAGCCCCTGACAGTCCCTGGCCACATCGCCACAGCGCAGAGCAGCTCATGAGATCCCTCTTGCACCTAACCCTTCCAGCTGCAGCTCAGGGACTGACCTGTGCACCACAGACCCCGACAGGACTTCGGCACCATTTCACAAGAACTGAGTGAGGCTTGAGGAATGCAGACATCCACCTCGTACCCAGGGATGAGACATCTCAGAGGCTTCTCCATGCTGCAACCACCACTCACACTTCTCTCCCCCAGCATCTCCTCCCTCTCCCTCCTCCTCCCTCAGAAAACAACCCTTGCACCCATGGAAGTGGGCACTTCCAGGGCTGCTGCCAGGTGCTGCTCCAGTGGAGCATCCCTGTGGGTTGTAGCCCCAACCTAAAAGATGCCAGCAGTGCTGGAGGAAAACAAACCTCCATGGAGGGCCCCAGGAACGGGCTGGATCAGTGCAGTACTGGGCGTGCTGGGGTCTCCCCAGCTGGGCTGCTGGAGCCGGGCAAGCACTGGCCCACAGCCCACAGCATGGCCCGTCCGGCTGCCGGTGGGTGATCCAGGCCCATCTCTGACGCATATCCCTTCCTTTGGGTGGCGGTTTTTGTTTTTCCCTTCCCCAGGAGCTCTGATAAACATTCCGGAGCCGGGCCATATCCGGGCTGGTGCTGACCCTTACTGTGCCAGGAGCAGATGCAGCACCAGCCACCCTAGCCCTCATACAGACCCCAGCACACCAGAGATGCTTCCCATGGCCAGGCACTGAGATGCTGGCAAGCCAGCTCAGCTGGTGTGGTTGGTTGGAGCTGGAGACATATTGTCAAAAGGGACATTGACATCCCAGACCCTCCCAAAGCAAGGCAGCATCAGGCAGACTTTCATGGCCCCACTACTCAGAAAGGATGTGGACCCCAAGAGGGGGAAGCAAGGCACCCTACTCCCTCCAGCTCTGGAAGTGGTTCCCCTGCCCAAGCCACCCTGAGGTCTGGAAATGCAGCTGTCAAAGAGGAACGTGACTCAATGGCCACATTGGCGTCCCACAGGACAATGCTAGGGCAGCATAAATGCCAGCTCAGCCCATGTGATCCCACCTCTGGGTCCCACATCACCCCACGAGTGACCACTTCCTCCCAAGCAAGTTCATCTCAGCTTTGTGCCACCTACATCCCAGCTGGGCTGTGAATCACTTCCCCACGCACCCCACAATTCTCTGCTCACCCTGACACCCTGCCTTAAGCAAAGGGGGTCCCAGGGACAGCCACAGGCCACAGCAACTTCCCCAGCCATCCTCAGAGCCTTTCCCCTACTCACCAGTCCCTCCAGCCCAGCCACAGCCACCAAGCCCTGCCAAGCCCTCTCTTAGGCACAGTGTGGGGCAAAGTGTGAGCTGCCATCAGGCACCTCACAGTAGAAGATACTTTCAGGGGACAGGTTGGGACCACCAAATTGGGGATGTTGGGGAAGGTTTTTCCCTCTCCAGCACCCCTGCTCCCCAATTCCCAGTGTGACCAGCTGCAGCATCCTTCTCCCCTGCCAGGCATAAGGGACTACGGGGTCTGTGCTCTGGTCACCCCCCTGCCCTGCACAGGGGTCAGGTATCCTCTGCCCACACCACGTGCTGGCTGCTCCTGCGCTCACATTTTTTGCAGCTCTGGCAAAACTCCTGTTTATGCAACATGTCCCCGGCGGGAGGACGGCATGTTTCCATGCACGCCCGCTCCCCCCCCACTCCAGCTCCACCCTGCCAGCACAGCCCCGATGTGCGAGGCACAGGGCAGCCACAGAGAGCCCCAGACCACCGGCATGGGGGTCCCTGGGAGGGGGCAGCACCCCGTGAACCACACAGTTCCTCTCTGCCCCCACCAGTACCCCGGGGTGCTGCTTTTGGGACTTCTCCCATCGGGTGGGAGTAACTGGCAGATGCGCCGAAGGGCAGGGGAGCGGCTTGGCCGGCGGCTCAGGGTGAGTCAGACCGGGCTGATGCTGGGGCACGGAGGTCTCACCGCTCCCAGGCTTCCAGCCCACCCTGCAGCTGGGTCAGGGACTGTCACTGTGCCATCCCCTCCATGCCTGGATGCCTGGACAGCACCCATACCAGGGCAGAGGCCACCAAGTCTGCCTCGCCCCTACATTTGCCAAGAGATGCCAGTGACACCAGGGAGGGTACCACAGGGCAAAGAGCCACCCAGGGATGTCCCCCAGGGTGGGACAAACGCTATCTCCTCTGTCTCTCCCTTGGTATGCTGAAGAGGAGCCGCCCTGTGGCCCATCCCCGCCAGGAAGGCGGCAGCAGGACCAGGACAGAGGTTACCCGGTACACACAGCCCTGCAAATCAGGGATGAAATGCCACAGAGGACACCAGCCATTCCAACCCACAGTGGCCATGAGGGCCACCACTGGCACTCCAAGACAAACCAGGACACACAGTGCACTGGGAGGCTGATGGCCCCCAGCAGCCCATGGCTGGCCTGGCCAGCAGCCCTGGCACAGGGATATGGGACAGGACAGGAAAAACAATGTACAGAGAAGCTTCAAGGGGTTGCAATGGAGGCAGCTGCACCAAAATAGCCCTGGTTTCAACCCAAATAAGGGCAGGTCCCAGCTCCAGGGCAGTTTGAGCAATCAGCCTTAGTGCTGCCAAGTGCAGATGAGGGGAAGGGAGAGAAGGTAGCATCCCTGACCCTGTTTGGGGGGAGAAGGGTGTTTTTGGGGGTCAGGAGGGGGACAGAGATGCCTCCACATGACCAGGACAAGGACTGTCCCTATTTTGCTTGCAGCCGCTGGCTCGGCACGGGGCTGGCCACAGGCAGGGATGTGCTGTGCTCCAGTGCCTAAAAAGGCAACATCTGGAGGCAGCAGGTCTGGATCCAGCCCCACAGGCCAGCACGCGCCTGCCTGGCTCTGGCCCCACAGACCCAGCTCTGCCCTGCTCCGCTCTGCTCTGCCACCAGCACCACCCACGTGTGCTGCCACCCCGCTGTGGGGACACCCCTCAGCCCAGTCCCATGGGGAGCCCACAGCCAAGGGAGAGCATGGGGTCACTGTGCCCCTCTGCACCAGCCTTCCCCAACAAAAAGTACCAGGATACCCCCATCCTCTCACCAATTCCCCAGAGTCAAACCAGACACCAGGGACGAGCCAGGAACAGAGTCACACCAGGACTGGCTGGGACAGACCCTCCTGCAGGGGGTTTCACCAAGACTGCTCCAGGAACAGGTTCTTACACTGAATTGGTCAATGCACAGATTCTTACATGGGATTGGGCAGCAACTGGATTCTCCTCTGGAGCTGGTCTGTGCAGGGATCCTCAACTGAGACTAGTAAATGCATGGATTCTCAAACAGGATTGGCCAGCACATAGATTCTTACATGGGATAAATCACTCCACAGACCATCCCAGAGGACTGGTCAATCCATGGACTTGGACAGGTGATTGGTCAGAGCACTGATTCTCATGCAGGATTGGTCAGAGCAGTGATTCCCACATGGGATTGGCCAGCACATGGATTCTGACACGGCATTAATCACTCCACAGACCATCCCAGAGGACTGGTCAATCCATGGACTTGGACAGGTGATTGGTCAGAGCACTGATTCTCATGCAGGATTGGTCAGAGCAGTGATTCCCACATGGGATTGGCCAGCACATGGATTCTGACACGGCATTAATCACTCCACAGACCATCCCAGAGGACTGGTCAATCCATGGACTTGGACAGGTGATTGGTCAGAGCACTGATTCTCATGCAGGATTGGTCAGAGCAGTGATTCCCACATGGGATTGGCCAGCACGCGGATTCTGACATGGGACTGATCAACAAATGGATTCTGACATGGAACTGGCTGGAGTACAGGCACTCCTGTGCCTGTCAGCAGCCTGTGTCCCACCCTGAGCCCAGTGCGGGATCCTTCCCACAGATCCTCTCTGGCAGAGCATCAGGCGCACCCCTTTCTGTGCACTCAGACACCCACTGCACGCTTTGGGCTGCCTCCCAGCATCAGGGGCACCTGACAGTGCCCATGGGTCTGGAACTGACCTCAAAGGCTGGTTAAGGTGCCAAAATAAGCCCTGGGTGCCCCAAGGGGTCTTTGCCCCCCAGTACCGAGCCCAGGGGCTCTTCTTGTGAGGGAAAGGCCCAAAGCAGATGGAGACTGGAGTCAGTGCTGTGTCCTCAGTGCTGTGTCCTCTGTCCTGCAGGACAGAGCTGAAAACACTGCAGTGAAACTGAAATTATGAGCAGCACCTCCAAAACTGGTGTCCCCCCATCTGCAGTTTTGAGGAGATGAGGGAATAGGAGGAAAAAATGGACACAAAGATACTCCCCCTAACCAGGAGCTGTACTGTGGGACTGCTTTTCTCTTGTGTCCCAAAACCCATCAGGGAAGCTTCAATGCTGATCAGGGAGTGCTGGCACTGTGACTGGATACCCTGGAGATACCCTGCACAAAGTCAGGGACCAGACAGTGGCAAAGCAGGAAAGAGGGTGGCCAAGGGCAGAGGGCAAATGGACTCCACAACTTGGGACCCCAAAAGGGGGAAGGTGGAGGAGCACAGCTCCAGCACCCTGCCCGGGGCCAGCAGGACCACTAACAAAGTGGCTTCAATTAGAGAGGATGAGAGCTGGAGGCTCGTTTTCTACCGATCCACTTTCCCTGGGGGTTCCTTCAGACTACAAACAGGACACACGTTCTCTTCCCAGTGCCAACACGCTGTAGAGACAAGAGGTGACCGCTCGGCTGCCCCCCGACTCAAGTGCCACGAGCACCCAGGGGGCGCAGCCACTGTCACCCCGCTGTCCCTGTCAGCTGTCCCCCAGCGCTCACACTGGGGTCACCGGTCCCGCACCGGGGCTGCCGCCAGCGCCGAGCGGACTCAGGCGCTCGAGAACGGAGCACTTCTGTTTTTTTCCTTGTTTTCCCCTTAAACCCAAGCGGGCTGATGCCTCCCTCGGTCGGCCGTTTCCTCTCCCAGAAGCACAGCCCAAAAACATCTGCGCCGGGACCTGCCCTGACGAAGTTAACCCTCTGCGGGCCCGGCGGCGCCGAGGGGCCGGAGATCCCTGCCCGGGGGGCGGCGGGAGGGGCTGGCACCCGCCGGGGCTGCCTCGCCACTCATTAACCCGGAGTTTAACCATTGACGGTCCCGCCACGGAGGGGGGGGTTAACCCGTGGGCTGCCGGGGTGTCCCGGCCCAGGGGCAGCCCCCCACCGTGTCCTCCCCCCGCGGGGGGACNAGAGTCACCGGCCCTGGCGAGGCGGGGAGAGGGACACGGGGGGCACAACCCCCGAAGTCGCTCACAGGTCCCAGTGGGAAGCACACCGGCCCTCGCCCCCTGCCCAACTCCTCCTCCCTGCAACCACCGCATCGCCCTCTTCGAGCCCCCCCGCACCCCGAAACCCCCTCTAGTGACNCCCTCCGGGACACCCCGAGAGTCACCGGCCCTGGCGAGGCGGGGAGAGGGACACGGGGGGCACAACCCCCGAAGTCGCTCACAGGTCCCAGTCGGAAGCACACCGGCCCTCGCCCCCCGCCCAACTCCTC